>CAUYUJ010021167.1:50955-130955 GCA_963575745.1 Prorocentrum cordatum
ACCGTACTGTCAACACGCCCATGTGAAAGGGGGGTCAGAAGCCGCCGTCCCAACGGGCGACGAAGTGGAAGCCACTGCATGTTGCCGACTCCAAAGGATGGGCACCCGGAATGGCTGAGGCCAGCGCCCGGTGTGTCCCGGCCCGCGAACGTCGCGGGCAAAATGCTGGTGGGGTTACGCGAAGCGTCAAGAATTCGAATACACAGTTACAGACAAGCCGTTTGGGAAAAAGTGCGCAAGAGAGCTCTGCGGATCAGGCCGAGAACAACCGATTCGAGGGAATCGGAAGGGCGAAAGGATGGCTACAGAGAGTTGCAGAGGTGTCACGCTCTGCATGCAAGCGCCCAGGGCCCCCATGGACTGCTCATGGCAGAGTAGTCGGCTGGGTAAGCCAAAGATCGGTGAACAACACGACGTACACACGCGCATACAGATCGGGGAGGGTGAATGCAGGTCCTCTGGCCTGGCCAGCCAAATAACAGGGCTGACCAAAATGTGTGAGTGACGAATGCACAAACATCGAGCATGCAACCTCACAGTAGACGTGGCGAAGTCGAGCGTCAAGGCTTCCAGAGCGCCTGATATCACAAGCGGCTATACATTGGCTGAACGCCTCGGCAAAAAGTTCTACTGTGAACTCGACCACATCAGCTAGAGGACCATCTCCCAGCCTTAAAACCCAGCCTACTTGCCAGGATGATATTCATACAATATTACTATAAGCTTCCGCGCCACGAATCGGAATTCTGAAATTGAGCCTGCCCAGCCAATCCCCGCCCCCGGAATCGCCATACACGATTTACCTCACAACCGTCCCGCCTCCCCACAGGGGCCCACCCACCCCCATCATCGGGCCACCAGGTGTTTGTCACGTGGGTCGAGCGACTGGCCAACAACGCTGCCTCGCGACACGATTGAGACAGCTGGCGAGGCCTTAAACAGGAGGTCGCGTCGCAGGTCCAGCTGCTGGTGTGGGAGCACCCTGACTTTCCCGCTTGTCGGTCTGCGGCTGACGATGGCGTCGCCGAGGGGCTGGAGGCTCTCAGCGATTCGCCTGCAAGGGGCAGCAACAATCGCTGAGGATGTACACAAGTGCGCGCGGGTGCGTGCATGCGCACGCTCCTAGGATGACGCCGCAAGGGCTCTGATCCTCCTGTCTGACCATCTCGTCCTCATCTTCCTCGTTCGCCTCCCCCACCGAGTGAACCTCCACCTTCTTCTCCTCCTCCTCCTCCTCCTCCTCCTCCTCCTTCTCCTTCTCCTCCACCTTCTCCTCATCACGTCCTCTCATCCTCCTCAACCTGCCCTCATCAATCCCTTTCCCATATGACACCGGAGAAAAAACCCAACCAAAGTCGTTTTAGGGCAAAAGGGCTATGGGGCTATTGGGCTATAGGGCGATGGGGCTATGGGGCTATAGGGCTATGGAACTATAGGGCTATAGGGCCATAGAGCTCTGAGTATATAGGGCTATAGGGCTGTAGGGCTATAGGGACCTAGGGCTGTAGGGCTGCAGGGCTATAGGGCTATTGGGGTATGGGGCTCTGAGGCTATGGGACTATAGAGCTATAGGGGCCATAGGGCTATGAGTCTCTAGGGCTGTAGGGCTATAGGGCTATAGGGCTATAGAACCATAGTGCTACAGGGATATAGGGCTATAGGGCTATATGGCTATAGGGCTATAGGCATATAGAGTTATAGAGATATAGGGCTACAGGGCCATAGGAATACAAGGCTACAAGGCTATGAGCCTCTAGGGCTATAGGGCTATAGGGATACAGGGCTATAGGGCTATAGGGCTATAGGGCTAGGGGGGCTATAGGAGCACAGGGCTATAGGGCTATGTGGCCATGGGGCTCTGGGGCTATGGGACTATAGAGCTATAGGGCCATAGGGCTATGAGTCTCTAGGGCTATAAGGCAGTAGGGCTATAGGACCTTAGGGCTATAGTGCTAAAGGGATATAGTGCTATAGGGCTGTAAGCAAGTAGAGCCATAGGGCTATAGGACCAATGGAATACAAGGCTATAAGGCTATAAGAATATAGGGCTATAGGGATATAGGGCTATAGGGCTATAGGGCTATTGGACGTTTGGGCTATAGGGGTACAGGGCTATAGGGCTATAGGGCTATAGGGGCTATGGGGCTCTGGGGCTATGGGCCTATAGGGCTATAGGGCCATAGGGCTATAAAACTATAGGGCTATACGGCTATAGGGCTATAAGGCTATAGGGTTCGAGGGCGATAGGGCTATAGGGTTATAACGCTAAAAGGCTATAGGGCTGTAGGGCTATAGGGCTATTGGGCAATAGGGCTATAGGGCTATTGGGCTATGGGGCTATAGGGCCATACTATAAGGCTACAGGGCCAATGGGACAATAGGGCTATAGAGCTATGGGGCTATTGGGCTATAGGGCTACGGGGCTATAGGGCTATAAGGCACCCAGGAACCCAAGCACCTGGGCACCCGGGCACCAGGGCGGGCCGCGGAAATCGGTGGCACACCCCACCCTAACCATACGAATCCGCTTGGACCCCTTCAGAGGCAAGCTTAGATTGGGGAATACATAACGCCTCCTTGTCGCTCCCCCAGACGGGTCGGTAAGGCGGACCCAGCGTTTCGCTTGAGACTTTCTTTCTCACCTCTTCGGATCCAGAAGCTCAAAATTTGCAACAGCTTCACGGATGGAGCGCGGGCAATTTTCAATATGCGGCTCTCGCGATCGCACCACACACATGACTTGCGAAACTTGACAACAGCTTCAAGGATGGAGGGCGGATTGGTTTCAAACCACGGTGCTCGCCTTAGCGCCACGCACATTGGTCTTAAAAACTTGCAGCCGTTATCACGGATGGAGGTAGGGTAGTTTTTTTTATGTGGCTCTCGCCTTAATGCCGCGGACTTCCGCCTTTAGACTTTACAGCCGTTTCGATGATGAACGGCGGACATGTTTCAACATGTGCCTCTCGTTTTAGCTCCGCGCACATGTCTTTTCAATGCTTGCACCTGCTTCAAAGGTTCGCATGGTCGAAGTCCCAGGAAAGATGTGCTGGCAAGATTTAAAACTGCCTAGGCGCAGCAGTCACGTTGGCTCGCGGTGTCAGAGTCACAGGAACGGCTCTCTGCCACGATCTACGCTTGTCAAGACGAAACGGCCACATTCACTCGCAACGCTGAAACCCCAAGAACTGTATTTTGGCACGATGTGGGATTCTCACACGATCACCTTCCCATGACGCATTCCCCGTAATGGAAATATTTGTGTAAGGTCATACCAAGAAGGAACTTGAATGGAGGGCTGTTTGCAATATCGTTGGTGCGCCTTGGGTTTACATTGCTCCACCTTCTCCTCCTCCTCCTCTTCCTCCTCCTCCTCGTCCCGCCCTCTCCTCTTTCATCTTCGCGTTTTCCCCCTCGTCGTCTCCTCCCACCCCTCCTCATCCACGTCCTCCTCCTCGCCCTCCTCCCAGCCAGCGGTAAATCCAGTTGCAAATCGAGACAGAACGAAAAACGAAAAAACAGCTGAAGGTACCCCCAAACAACAGGTATCCCTCATTTCCGAGCACAGACCGCATCGGACACAAGAAGGTGCACCCTAGAGAATATGAATCCTTTTGCCTTGTTTCCTCCTTTGACCTCTACTCCCTATTTGTATATATTCCTATGTTGTCCTCTCTCTAGCCGATAATGGCCCAATCTGGGACCCTCCATCCGAGGTGCGAGAACAATACAAAATCCATGTGTTTGCTCTCAACATGGACATATGCCGCCCATGCTGCAAAAACGCACAACGGAAGTGGGACGGGGCGCACATCCTGCGCGAAAGGCCGAAATGTGGCTGTCGTTCCGGCGCCGACCTCGAGTTCCTCAAGACGTGAACTCCCGCTGGGGAGCGGCGCAGATATTTCGCACGCCACTTCGCCGACGCGCGAACGGGAGAACATGGAGTTCTCGCATCGGCGCCGCGCAAATGTCACTTGAGACTGGCGTTCCAGCCTAGACGCGGCGCACAGCTTCACTCGCCCATTGCGGGGGACCCGCGCGGCTCCGCTTTCGCAGCCCGTGCAGAAGCGATGCCCCGCGCGGGGGCGCGGCGCATGGCTCGCTAGCCGACTCGTGTGCCCAGCCCGCCCGCGGCCGCGGCCTCGCCCACGCCTTCGACCGGCTGGGGCACGAGGGCGGGCAGAAGGCCGCACCGGCGCCGCGGCGGGCCGCAGGAGGACGCCCGCGCCAGAGGCAGCAGGGCGCCTCGCAGCGGCGAGTTCAGACGTCTCGCCTCACGCACGCACAGAGCTAGGCCGAAGGCCCTCCACGCCCTCCTGAGTCGGAGCCCGCTCTCCTGCAGGGTAGGCCGAAGCAGGCGCAGTGCGCACGCGTCCTGTCCTGTACGGGGCATCACCCTTAGACAGGGGTAGGGCGTCACCTTCTTGAACCCAAGAGGACTTCAAAGGCGGGCGCCATCGGCAGGCTCCTCGAACGAATGATCGACGACGACGAGCTACACTCGACTGCTAGGGGCCGAAGCATTTTGACGGGGTTCCTTCCTCTGGGCTTCCGCATTGCACTTGAGGGACTTTGGACGGGCGCCACTTGAAGGACTCGAATGGTGAAGAGAGAAGAATAAGGACGTACCTTTGAATATCTCATCTCTCTGCCTGGGGCTACAGACTCGCAGCGAAAGCTGTTGGGATCCAAACATCACCCGCAGGAGATAAGAAGAAATAATAAAGAGGGGAAGGGAAATTGATCAGAGGAGGAAGAAGGAAAAGGAAGTTCACCTGGAAGAAGGAAGACGGCAGAAATCTAAACTTTCGGAGGTCTACGCGGATGTCTTGAGTCGGAGGTCTACCGCCCTGGCGGCGCTTCGAGCGCCGCCCCTGGCATGCTCCGCGCCACATAGGGGGCCCAGCGCCGATCCAAGACATCACCGCAGACCTCCGAGAGTGTATGCTGATGCCGCTCGCTTCCCCTTCTTACTATTATTCGTAACCCTGCTACTGCTCGCATTCTCAATATTATTAATAATACGCGTTGTACTAGTATGTGTTATTCGTGGTATTACGGTTGGTGTCCTCACTGCTCGTCATATTCTTCTTCCTCTGATTATCATGATAAGCATTATTGCTTGTAACCTTCTGATTGGGGGTAGTAATACTAATAGTAAAAAAAAGTATAATGTTAATGTGCCGCTGCCCGCGCTCAGGGCAGAGTACCACGAGCCCCCGCGGCCGGCAAGAAAGAGGAGGGGCACTGCCCGTCTGCCCGTGCGCGCGAGGAGTGCGGCTCCGGCCCCTTGGAATGATTGCGCCTGTGCGAGGCGATCCGGAGAGGGCCCCGCCTCCGAGGAGCCCTCGCGGTTGGCCGTCTCCTCTTCTGCGGAGCGCGGCGGAAGCGGGAGAACGCAGAGGAGGGAAGAGGAGACGAGGAAAGGACGAGAGAAAGAGAGAGAGAGAGAGAGAGAAAACCTAGAGACGGCCCAGATGTCCCCAAGAGCCCTCCAAGAGGCCCCGGAGAGGCCACCCAAGGGCCCCTCACATGCATCCAAGAAGCTCCTGACCCACCAGATAACTTCCAAGATCGTCGCAAGCTTTCACTCCTTCTGGGGGATCGGTGGAATGCCCAAATCGTGTCCGAGCAGAGGGGGTCGGAGGATTGTGCGGCATCGCCGATACATCGGCGACGTCGGGAAGGAGAAAATCGGGTTCCACATCGAGCCGCATCGCCGATGCATCGGCCATTCGGCGATCCCCCAACTCCGTTTACTCGGACCCCTCATCCAGGAAGCCTGGAGAACATGAGGCAGAAGAGGAGGAAGAATCCGAGAAATCCATCTCGCCGGCATGAGGAGAGAAACAGAATTCAGGGGGCAGCAAAGCACACCAAAACAAAACAAAGGAAAACGGAAACGCACCGCCCTCGCGCTTCCATGGCCCCCGCGCCTGGGCGGCTGGAGGGCGCCCGGGCACCGCGGGCAGTGCGAACTTGAGCGCCTCCGCCTTCCACTCGCGCACCTGGGCACCGGGCCATCAGCCCACGAAGCGGATCTGTCCATACCAACAGATGTGGTCGGATCCAGGTACCCAGACATCCAACGCCTCTTGACAAAAAAACAAGAAGGAAGGCTTAAATAGTTTTCGGCATCAGGGGCTCTCTCTGGAGAGCCTTTTGGCCGTTTACGGCCGCCGGGGACCTTCGCCAGGCCCCGGGACCGTCAAACATTGCCTCGGGACGAAAGGCTGGCCCTGGACAAAGGGTCGGGACTTCTGGAGACCACACACTTGGAAGCAAGAGAAGTATGCACATGCACCGATTCTGGCCAGGCCCATCCTGAGCCCAGGGTCGGTTCATACGCCCTCCTGCCTTGGCCAGGAAAGCGTATGTACCGATCCTGGGCCCAGGACGGGCCTGGCCAGGATCGGTGCATGTGCACACTTCTCTTCGACCGGACACCGAGAAAATCGAGACATCGGCGGTCTGGAGACCCAGATCTTCGACGGTCTGGTGGCTCCGATCCCAGCCCTGCTCCTCAATTTCGGCTCCTGGGGGCCGTGTTCGGCCCCCGTGGCCCTACAAAAGCGGCCCAGGACAGAACACCTATCCCTGGGAGGTGCTCGGCTTTGAGAAAGCGTCACGTCGTCGGGTGTCAAGGAATATGGCCGGCTTCGGAAACCCTGAGTCCAAAGAAGTTTGAATATACTGTGTAGCCGAACTGCCTCCATGCTTCTACTCGGCAAAGAACCTTCGCCGTTTCTACTCATTTGTTCCCCCCTCTCACACACACACACACACCACCAGAACGCGCAGCCTCATGTCATAGTGCCATGGCGAAGAGATCGTGAGAGCGACTGCCCACGCATGTGCAGTACGCATCCGCGCAAAACAACTGCGGCCACCGACTGGGCTGCAGAACGACCCATGGCTGCCACGGAGACTTGGACGCCCGTGTTATCCGGGAGAACTGCTGTGCTGGGTAACTTCCGTTTGGGCCCCCGAGGCGCGAATCTGTAGCTACCCCTGACCGCCCCCGGCCCTGCCGATTCAGGGCTCTGAGAGGGACGGTGCGCGGCGGGACGTGGCCAGCTGGGCCGAACCGCCGTGCGCCGAACCTGCGCCGTGCGGCGGAGGTTCGGCGCACGGCGGAGGTACCGCAGCAACGTTGTTGCCTTTGCCGCCTTCCGCTGGCCTTCCGCTGGCCTCCCGCTGCCCCCCGCAGGGAAAGAGGTGACAACGTCTCGACTCCTGGAGGGCGGGGCCCTCTCTGGAACGCCCCCTGCGGAGACGTGCCCCGAGAACCTTGCGGCCTTGGATACGGAGGCCTGCCCAGGTAGGGCACCCGCCCTCCCCGGATGCCCGAGGGGGCGGGGTATCTCCACATCCCACGGCACGCGACGATGCCGTCTTGACGATCCGCGGCCGAACAGCCCTCCCGACCTCCTCCGCAGGGGCAGCTCTCCGGCCCGGACCCGTGCTGGAATGCCCCCAGAGACCGGAAACGGCCCCAGGAGTCGGCGGAAGGGCGTAAGCCTCTGGAGGGCAACCCACCAAACTGGGCCCCAAGACATCGGACGACGTGACGTGTTTCGCAGCCCGCGGCCCCAGACCTCCCGACCACTTCCCTGGGGGAAGTGTTCTATCCCGTACCCGTTCTTGATACAGTGGAGGCCTGTCCGCAAGAAACCTTCCACAAGAAACCCAACCCTAAGACCCTGGGGCTTCCCTTGATTGCGTGGTATGGGAATGTCACGCCTTCCACAACAAAACCATCAAAACCCAAGAAACACAGGGAACCCTGAAGGCAAGCAGGGTGTTTCTTGGAACGCGTTTCTTTATTTTCGGCGATGATGGGCGTCAGGGGGGGGGGGGCGGGCGGGGGGGGTATGACGTAACGCCCCCCCCCCCCGCCGAGTGACTCCGGCACCACAGCCGCGCCCGCGCGCACGACGACGATGAGCGACGAGCGACGAGCGACAACGACGACGACACGAGCAGCATGTAGGTGGTGATCTGCCCCACAGCGCCTGTGTAAACCACAATGCTCACGTGCACCACAGCGCGCGTGTACACCACAGCGCCTGCGTACACCGCAACAGCCGCGTGCAACGCAGAGCTTATGTAAACAACAATGCTTGCGTGCACCACAACGCCAGTGTACACCACAGCGAATGTGTACACCGCAGCAACCATGTGCAACACAGCGCCTGTGTACACCACAATGCTTGCGTGCACCGCAGCGCCTGTGCACACCACGGCGCCTGTCTGCACCACGGCATCCGCGTGCAACGCAGCGGTGGTGTACACAGCGCCTGCGTGCACAGGGCAGGTAAAAGGAGCACGTAGGTGATGAACTGCTGCGGACAGCTAAACGATACGCCAAGTGCTGATAATGGAATGCAACGTTATTCCCTCCTCCCTCCTCCTCCACCTCCACCTCCACCTCCCCTTTCTCCTCCTCCTGTTCCTCCTCCTCGTCCCTCACCCTTCACCCTTTTCACGCGGGACGGCGCTACAGCGCACGTGCGCCTCTCAGCGCGCACCGCATATCAGTCCATTTGGGTTTCGGACGGCCAATTTTGCTATAGCTTCCTGGACGCAGATACGAGGAGTTAGGATGATGCGGGCGGAATCGGGAGGACTCGCAGATTTCAGCGGTGCTCCTTTTTCCATCATGACTCGTTTCCAAATCTTATCTAAAACAGTTTTTCTGTGAAATCCACTGGCGCTCCATTCTGTCATCAGGATTCCATGTTTCCCACAATTATAAATGCAACCGTGGTGCTCTGTTGCACACGGTCGCTGTGGTGCACACAGGTGTCTCGGTGCACACAGGCGCTGTAGTGCGCGCAAGCATTGTGATGTACACTGGTGTTGTGTTAAACACGGCTGATGTGGTGTACGCAGGCGCTGTGGTGTACTCAAGCGCTGTGGTGCCTGCAGGCACTGTGGCACACACTGGCGCTGTGTCGCACGCGGCTGCTGTGGTGTACATAGGCGGTGTGGTGTACACAGGCGTTGTGGTGCAGATCGCCACCTACATGCTGTTGCTACCCGTCCTCGGTCATTCCTGAGCATTCCCAGACGCCGCCGGCTCGAAACGTGACGTCATCCGTTCCATCCACCCCCCCAAATGATTGCCGACAACGTGCTGGAATGAAAAAACAAGCTCCAGCCGCGTCCGCGCGCACGACGACGATGAGCGACGAGCGACGGGCGACGAGCGACGACGACGACGACGACGACGACGACGACGACAACGACGGCGGACCAGATTCCAATGCGGATTCCTATGCGGACAGCTATGCGGATCCCGATGCGCACGGCGGCATTGCGCCCAGAGCGCATTGGGGGGGGAGCGTTACGTCATAGGGGGGGGGGGGGGGGGGGGGCCATGACGCCCGTCATGCCCCAAGCAATGAAGAAACACGCTCTTGGCATGGGCCTCCACTGTAGCCCTCGGGCCTGAGAACGGCCCACACGCCCGAACCAAACAAACGGTTTGACGTCGCAGCGCGGCAGAGGCAGTCCGCACGCGCGCTCAGGCGGTCTGGCCAACTTCCAGCGCAGACTTAACGGGCGACAGGAGGAGGAAAGGACAGGCGGAAGCGACCGCGGGGCGGGAGGAGGGGAGGGGAGGGCGCTCAATCGAACCAAACAAACCAAGCAAAGACAGGAAAACAAAGAAAAAAAACAACAACAACAACAACAACAACAACAACAACAACAACAACAACAACAACAACAACAACAACAACAATAACGACAACAACAACAACACTAACAACAACAACAACAACAACAACAACAACAACAACAACAACAACAACAACAACAACAACAACGACAACGACAACAACAACAACAACAACAACAACAACAACAACAACAACAGCAGCAGCAGCAGCAGCAACAACAACAAACAAACAAACAAACAAACAAACAAACAAACAAACAAACAAACGCGCCGCGAGGCCCACGGGGGCATGTCCCCATGTCGGCGCGTACGGGTATTAGTCCCAGACGCTGCTTCGGGAGGCCCGGCTGGCCACGGGGAGGCTCCGACCGCAGGAGCAGATCGGGACTACACCCAACCTCTGGCTATTTGAGAAACTGTTTTCGCCACTCGCGGGCGGATGATCTTGATTCCTCGGAAAGAGGGACCACGAATGTCGCTGGCAGCCAGTGTGATCTCCACAAGCCGGGAGCCAGCATAGCAACAATCGGGGCCCAACGTATGCCAATACGGCTGCTATGTGGAGCTGGCAGTCTTGGACTGCATCCGGCGACTTGGAAAACGAAAGACAGAGTCTTCGCAACGACTTAGACCTGGAGTCCATCTTCTGGCTCCTAGGCAATGCCAAGGGGGGTCACCACTGGAGGGGTCGCCACTTCCTCGAGGAAACGCCACTTCCACAAGGGCATGGGGCCCTAAGAACACTCCAGAGCTACCCAAAGCGACCCCAGGCGTCCCAAAACCTCCTCCAGCCTCGAGCCCGAAACCTCGATCCTCAGGAGAACCTGGTGACACCCCTGGTGGTGACACCCCTTGGCGCTGCCTGAGGCTCCAGGGCCACAAGGAAAAACGGTGCGGGACGACGGACCGGCCCCGCCGGAAGAGGTCGAGAGCTATGGGGGCCGAGCAGTGGCAAAACAAAACAGGACGTCGGAGGGGGGGTACCTAACGCACACCCGACCAGGGCGGCACCACCCAGGGTTCTGCCTACGGATCAGAGCAGATCGGCATGGGAGATGTCTCATCGCGGTTGCCACAGGCGTTCGCGACAGCGAGAAGAAAGAAGTGGGGGTCTCTGTCTTCGGTTACCCCGAGCCGTCTCGGCGTCACCACACGTGCCAATTCCTATGACTTCGCGGGTGGTGCGCCTTGGGCTCGCCCGAGGGCTGTCTGCCTCGTGATGCAGGCGCATCTGCCTTAGAGAATTCCCCAATCGCTTTGGATTGCCCACGGCCTTTTATCGTTTTCTCACCTTGCCTTGATCACCCCGTCAGCTTGTCTTACAGCTGACGTTCAGCCAGATTTAAAGTCTCTGGTGAGCGTACATGTGCGATTGGTTGACTGCGGCTTTCCCCTCGCTTGTCTTCGGCTGCGACTCGATCTCCCTGCTCGAGGTTGCAGGCGGGACGCACATAGACTTCTCCTGCGGTGCCATATTCGTCTTACCAAAACAGCGAAAACGGGAAAGATAGCGGTATCGCGGGCTCTCTCCTGCGACCAGCGGTGGTGGAAGCGGCGGCGCTGGGTGGAGGCAGCGACTGCCCCAGAGATGCGACGTCTCGATGCTTTCGATACGTGGTCCCCTGGAACCCTGACCGGTTCCCCGGGGCCGGCTTTTCATCCCGAGCCGTTTTCTGACAGGCCCCCTTGATTTGTTCAAGACGTTGGATGCCTGGGGAGAGGAGGAAGGAGGAGGGGGAGGAAGAGAAGAGAAGAATAAGAGCAGAAGGAGGAGACAGAGAAAGAGTAGAAGGAAGAGAATACCGAGGAGAAGGAGGATGAGGAGAAAGAGGAGCAGAAGGAGAAGACGGAAGAGGAGGAGACGGAAGAGCAGAAAGAGGAGGATAAGGAGGAAAAGACGGAGAAGGAGGAGGAGAAGGAGGACGCAGAGGAGGGGTAGGAGGAGGACGAGGAGGAGAAGAGAACGGATGAGGAGGAGACGGAGAAGGAACAGAACTACGAGGAGGAGAAGGAGGAGAAGAAGGAGGAGACGGAGAAGGAGGAGGAGAAGGAGGGGGAGAAAGAGGACGAGGAGGAGACGAAGGAGGAGGGGAGAGGAGGAGGAGGAGGAGGCGGAGGTGGAAGAGGAGGAAGAGGAGGAGGCAGAGGAGGCGGAGGACAACGACGATTGAGACGGAGGAAGAGGAGGAAGAGGAGGAGGAGGAGGAGGAGGAGGACACGGAGGAGCGCAGGTGGCCTTCACAGACGCGTTCTCTGAAAAGCCGAACGGACCGCATGGCGGGCCTGCAGAATGAGAGCCCGCAGCACCGTACATGGTGCTCTCCTGGCCCCTTTTTCCACCTCCTTCTCATCCTCCTCCTCCTCCTCCTCCTCATCCTCCTCCTCCTGCTCCTCCTCCTCCTCCTCCTCCTCTTCCTCTACCTCTTGTGCTTTATCCGGCTGTTCGCGGCATTTTCCTTGATCCCGCGTCGAGCTTGCTAGACGCATGCTTTTGCCCACGCGCCTACTGGCGTATGGTTTGTTCGTTCGTTCGCTCGGAGCGGACTCGTGCTGGCTGAGGAGGGGCCGACACTTCTGGTAAATGTGAACAGCGAAAAGAATGTGGGATGCAGCCTCCGGCATCCGTTTTCCACCCTCTTGTAATCAGACTCACCCCCCAAAAGCAAGGTTGTCAAGCGGGTCGGGGGGAAGGAACGTGAGTAGGAGCCTGGCCGCTTTTCAGAAGGGCTCGCACATGACATAGTGGGCGATCGCGTCATGGCCGTCGCATCCGAATCCGCATCGACTCTGCGTCAGAATCTTCACGCGCCCGCGAATTATCCACGCACCCCACAGACGTTTGATATGCGGCTCGGGAAAGGGCCTGGCGAGCAAAAAGGCTACGCAGACGCCTCCAGCGGAAGCCAATGATAGAAGGAGCGGGGAGGGGAACGTTGGGGAACCAGCGGAAGACCGACGGGCAATGAGAGCAAGGATGGGATCGGGAATGGACTGGATCTGGAGCGAGAGGGGGAATTGGACCTGCAATCTTGGTGATAATTTTTCATCCATAGTTTACTCTGCCCCGTGGTGGAAAAAGCGTGAGCTACTGACCACATCGAGGGGAGAAAGCAAGCGAGGAAATAGGTTCAAAGGTAAGAGGCTCAGAAGCGGGGAGAAAGAAGAAAGAAAAGTTGTTAGCAATGGCTTGTTTGATACACCAGCAAGGTGCGCACCACAGGGCAACTAGTGCGTATCGAAGCGAGCCTGCTCCGAAGGCGCGCAGGCTCAAACGCTCATGAGCACGGCCCCTGTCTCTAAATGTGCGGCCACTGGCTCGCCATACGCTGGCCACTGCTGCACAACGCAAAGGTTCGGGCGCCCTTAGCCGCCGAAGAGAATGAAGCTCGGTCAGACAGAATGAAGACACGGGAAGGCGGAGGAACTTGTGCAGCGCGTGTGATTCCAGTTACAGCAAGCGCGGAGAAAGATCCAAAACTTGAAATGCACGGGAGGCATGGGAAGATCAGCGTCCAGTAGACTCGAAGGCTGGCGTCTGTCGGCGCACGGGTAGCTGCGACCATGCGGCAACAAGACCACCACTTCTGGTCTCCCGAGGCGCACTGCTGGGAAAGATCGGCACCTGGTCCGAACTGGATGCCAAGGTACCGGCAGAAACTACAAATCTCGAAATCAGTCCGCTCTGAGACCAAGGACCGCACAACATCGCGAAGGTCCGCAATCTGCACGCAGTCCAAATTACCCCAGAGCTTGACCAAGCAATATTTCTTGGGCTGGAGATCTTTCATTTCTGGGCCACGAAATTGAAGGTGAAGGAGCGGGAGGAGACAGAGGTCAGGGAGGGCAGCACCAACGTCATCGGCACAGGCACCAAAAGCGAGCTCGAGGGGAGGAGTGGGGACGATCTGCTCGGAGCATGCTTCGCGAGACCCAGGTGGGGAGCTCAAGGGCGCAATCACGCGGATGGCCGTCGCTGCAGCCTGCGCTGGACGCCTGCAAATGGGGCCCACCCCGAGAGCCCACAAGGTGCCGCTCAGAAGGCACCCCTGGGGGACCCCTGGAAATATTTGCTCCAACACGCCAAAACAAAATTACGCCACCGAAGAACCCCACATTCTTATTTTATGTCACGTGTGTTCACATACCATGTCGCATCTCGCTTCGCCATCCTGACGAATGACTGACCAGGCCAGGGACTGCTGCAGAGTGCAAGTCTGCATGGGCGGGGCCTCCGTTGGCGTGTCCTTCGTCGGCGTAGCCTTCATAGGCGTGGCAAACGCTGCGGCGGGGGCCTCTGCGTCAGCCGCCGCGCTGCCGGCCTCGCGCACTCGCCGAACCTTCGCCGGCGGGCCGCCGCCGTCGTCTAAAAGAGCCTCCTGGGGGAACCCGCCCGACGTAGGGTCCATCAGGAACGTCACCAGGGACTGCCTCTTGCCAGCGTCGTTCGTTCCTGGATACGGCAAGTCACTCTACCTCTTGCGAAGCGCGTCCGGCCACCAATTTCGAAGCTGGCGGCCGTAAGCTTCAAGCGCGGATTTGATGAACCTGTCCATGCCATGCTTTTCGATGTACTCTTGCAACCCTGCCAGACTAATGTCGACGCTCATCTCGACCATCCGGTTCAAGAGAATGGTGCACGGAGGTGGCAATTCGGCCACTGCACATTTTGGGGGCATGCCTGTGGCGCCTGCTGTCTTTGAGCCTGCTTGAGCCGAGATGTCTTTAGTTAACCTTGCTGAGAATACTTCTGCCGCATGCACGCCTGAGGCACCGGCGCATGCTGCCCAAGATATAGACTCCAGAAAATGTCAAAGCTGCTACGCTACCTACGTACCCTCTCTGCTGTCAAGGGAATGACACGCCTGGTAGGCCCTGCGACATTGGCGCGTATAGAGACCGCGGTGAGAGACCACCCCCGTGCGCACCCCCTCCGGTGTCAAGAAAATGCCACGCCTGCTGGGCCCTGCGACATTGGCGCGTATGGGGGCCGCGGTGAGAGACCACCCCCTGCGCACCCCCTCTGGCGTCGAGATAACGCCACGCCTGCGAGGCAGCGTTTAGGGGCCGCGGTGAGAAGACCCCCTTCCTTGCGAACCCCCTCCAGTGCCGAGAAAGTGCCACGCCTGCTAGGCCCTGCGACATTGGCGCGTATAGGGACCGCGGTGAGAGACCACTCCCTGCGCACGCCCTCTGGTGTCGAGAAAGTGCCACGCCTGCTAGGCCCTGCGACATTGGCGCGTATGGGGACCGCGATGAGAGACCACCCCCTGCGCACCCCCTCCGGTGTCGAGAAAGTGCCACGCCTGCTAGGCCCTGCGGCATTGGCGCGTATGGAGACCGCGGTGAGAGACCACCCCATGCGCACCCCCTCTGGTGTCGAGAATGTGCCACGCCTGCTAAGCCCTGCGACGTTGGCGCGTATAGGGACCGCGGTGAGAGACCACCCCCGTGCGCACCCCCTCTGGTGTCGAGAAAGTGCCACGCCTGCTAGGCCCTGCGACATTGGCGCGTATAGGACCGCGGTGAGAGACCACCCCCTTGCGCACCCCCTCTGGTGTCGAGAAAGTGCCACGCCTGCTAGGCCCTGCGACATTGGCGCGTATAGGGACTGCGGTGAGAGACCCCCCTGCGCACCCCCTCTGGTGTCGAGAAAGTGCCACGCCTGCTAGGCCCTGCGACATTGGCGCGTATAGGGACCGCGGTGAGAGACCACCCCCTGCGCACCCCAGGCCCTGCGACATTGGCGCGTATGGAGACCGCGGTGAGAGACCACCCCCTGCGCACCCCCTCTGGTGTCGAGAAAGTGCCACGCCTGCTAGGCCCTGCGACATTGGCGCGTATAGGCCGCGGTGAGAGACCACCCCCTGCGCACCCCCTCCGGTGTCGAGGAAGTGCCACGCCTGCTAGGCCCTGCGACATTGGCGCGTATAGGGGCCGCGGTGAGAGACCACCCCCTTGCGCACCCCCTCCGGTGTCGAGAAAGTGCCACGCCTGCTAGGCCCTGCGACATTGGCGCGTATAGGGACCGCGGTGAGAGACCACCCCCTGCGCACCCCCTCTGGTGTCGAGAAAGTGCCACGCCTGCTTGGCCCTGCGACATTGGCGCGTATAGGGACCGCGGTGAGAGACCACCCCCTTGCGCACCCCCTGCGGTGTCGAGAAAGTGCCACGCCTGCTAAGCCCTGCGACATTGGCGCGTATAGGGACCGCGATGAGAGACCACCCCCTGCGCACCCCCTCTGGTGTCGAGAAAGTGCCACGCCTGCTAGGCCCAGCGACATTGGCGCGTATAGAGACCGCGGTGTGAGACCACCCCCTGCGCACCCCCTCCGGTGTCGAGAAAGTGCCACGCCTGCTCGGCCCTGCGACATTGGCGCGTATAGAGACCGCGGTGAGAGACCACCCCCTGCGCACCCCCTGTGGTGTCGAGAAAGTGCCACGCCTGCCGTGCCCTGCGCCATGGCCTGCATAGAGCCTCCTGCCATCCACTGCGAATCCTACACGCACGTCTTGTATATGGCATGGTATGTGTATGTGTATGATGCGTGTGCGGCTATATCGGGACGTGTCTCATGTGGGTGCCCACTATGTCGCGCACACGCCTCAATGGACGCTGCAGTGATCACGCCAGGCGCGCACTAGCGTTGTATGGTGTGTGTGTGTGTGTGTGTTGTGTGTGTGCGAGTGTGTGCATGCGCGCGGCCGTATGTAGACGCGTGTCTCATGTACTTGCCGTGCACGCGTTGAGCGCGGGTGAGGAGAGGGAGGAGGAGAGAGGAGATGAGGTGTGAGGTGAGGTGAGACGCGGGTGCGCCGCGGCAGGGAAGAAAACCAGAACCCCACGAAACATGTGGGGAACAACCAGAAACAAATGGTGCCGCTCGGACCCGACCTTCAGGAATCCAAGCGCATGTGCTCAGATGGTTCCGATGGCATGTAGATAACCACGAGGAAACTCACAGCGTGCCAGCACGGCTCGAAGCCACACTGCCGGGACATGCAATGGAAAGCAGCTCGTAGATCAGACGAGATCACGCAGGGCCGACGAGCGGGGGCGTCGCCCCAGATGCTGCAAAAGACGGGCCTCCGCATCCAGGTCTTCAGTGTGAGCCCACGAGGTACGGCCTCCAACGAAGCCTTGCTGACTTTCGCGGACATCCTGCTTGGCTACTCCGTTGCGATGCACGTTGACGGCCCGGGTGAGGGCCTCACTGTCGGTGCTTGCTTTATTGGGCGGGCGCAGAGCACCCGCATCTCTCACGCAGTCGGCGTTGTCTTCAAGGATCTCCACCTTTCTCGGGATGAAAGGAAGGCACGAGTGGCTACATCCGTCGACAGGGGCCCCACCAGAAAAGTAACCGCAACACCACCTCAAAGAAAAGACTTCGGCAGCTTCTGCAACGGCTCGCTAGGCCCCGTTGGCAACACGATCAAGGCTGGGGAAGGAGGCCCGCCCGAGCTTCAAAGCTGTCGCGGGGTCCACGGGGGTAGGGAGAGGGGGGTCAGAGAACGGAACGACGGGGAGGGTGGAATCCAGATATTCGGAGGTGGCCTGTTCAGAACAGCTGGTAGCAGAGAAGAGCATTGGAGCAGATGGCCTGTTCCAATGCTCTTTTATCGCGGCGGCCATGGTGCCGACGGCTCGCGAACGATCTGTCCGTGCCCGGCCTGAGAATGCCTGGTGCCGTGCAGGAACAGGCGGCGACGAGCTGGATTCCACAACAAGGCGTGTCGCATCGAGCTCTCCTGAATCTTCGTGGGTTCAGGCGTGCCAGCGAGCGAGTCATCACCCTGAAAAAAACGCCCACGCCGACCTGCAGCACGAGCCACCTCCTTCGCCACCTCCTCGAAGCGCTGCTGGTTCGCCGCGATGGTGACCTCGCAGTGCTCAGCAGCATGTGCAATGAGTCGGAGATGGCCAGGTAGCGCTGGGCGAGGTCGGACGTCCACTGAAGCCGACGCGGCAAGTGCGAGTCCTGCCTCCACATTGCCCTCGAGATCGCCCTCAGAGACAAGCACTTGAGCTCCACCGCGGCAGTATCAGCAGGGGGTGAGAGACTCCGTTATAGCGCATCCCGTGTAGGAGCTGCCGCCATCGGCATTATTTCCTTCATGCGCATCCACTACAAGTGTTTGTTGAGCTGCTCAAGTTGGGCGGCGTCCATGCAACGTTGAAGGAGTTCAATGAGCCGTGGCTGATGGAAGATGAAGCTGGGAATGCTGTGCTGATCGTTTGCTGGGGAATCGTCGGTGCGAAGAAGACCAGCAGCAATGCGTAATCTGACAGAGCTCAGTCAGACAGGCGAGGAGCTTCCTAAATAACGTCCACGGCATCGTCGCAGTCAGGGACGAAGGGCGAGATGAGGCTGACAAAGTCCCTGTCAACTGTGCTCAGTGCCGTGGTGGCTTGCAAGTAAGTGGTAGGAAGAGAAGTTTATAACTCGAGCATACCGCGTTGAAACGGGTCACGCCGAAAAGATGCAGCTTGAGAGGCGCGACCATCTTGAGATAGTCTAGTTTGCCTTCTCTGTGAGAACAGCAAAAGTTCTTGGTGGCGTCGCTAACGTTGAAGTCGCCGAGAGATAAAGCATCAGAGGGGATGGAGGAGGAGGAGGAGGAGAAGGAGGAGGAGCAGGTGGACAAGGAGGAGGGTTGAAAAAACGCGGGGTTCTTGCTCAGGGAGGTGTGGAGGTCTGGGGTGCGGCGGTGCGGTCGAGGCTGCCCACGCACCTGGTCGGGATCCAGCCCAGCGGGCGCCTCTTCGAACCTGGCTGGAAGGTATGCATAAGCATAAACCTTTAGAGCACCGCACTATTTTCTTGGATCGGCGCTAGAGCCCACCCTCTCTGGCGCGCGGAGCGCGCCAGTGGCTGCGCCGCCCGAGGCGCCGCCAGGGGGGCCTGGCGCCGACCCGAGAACTCCGCGCGGAGCTCCGACAATGTATGTTTGCTCTTGGACACGGCCAGGAGGTCCGAACTGGATGGGTGAGGGCAGATCCGTTCGAAGTTAGTAAGTACACGGACCCCTCCATGGGTCCATCTGGTGCAGTTTTGCACTCCAGATTCGTTTCTGACCATCCCAGGGCCCAAAAACGGCCCCCGGAGGCCGAAAGAGGTAAAAAAAAAACATGTCGACGCCAGAACCTCGGACTTCGCCCCCCCTTCTCGCTGGCCAGAACCAGTGCTGGGCCACCTAAGACCCTCGGCTGGCTCCAAGTTGATTCATTTCTCTTCGAGAACCACGGGCCAAGCGGGGTGCGCGCGGCGGCGGCGGGCGCTCCCGGCGCTGGCGGCGCGGCGAGCTCCGCCGGCACGCGCTGGAGCAAGAGGGGCCGGGTGCGGTAGCGGACGCAGTGCAGCAACGACCCGAAGCGCAGCGCGCAGTCCACGCACACCTCTCGGAGCGGGCAAGTTCAGACGTCCAACGCATCGAAAAAAATAGTTAGGCACAAATGTTTCACCGTTGTCGGCCTGCGGGGGCCCTCGCCGGGCCCTGGGACCGCCAAGAAACGACTCGGGACGAAAAACCAGGCCTGGGGAAAGGGTCGGGACTTCTGGGGACCTCGGGTCGGGCAAACCCTGAGATCTAGGCTTTGCAAATTTTTCACGCTGGGCGTCCTCGCCCAGCTTCGAGTCCAGGGACCCTCACGGATGGACCCAGCGCAAAAAGTGCCGCAGAAAGATCAGGTCCAGAGCTCCAGTCGTGAGTTTCACGATGCTGAAGTTTTCTTCGCTGCGTCAAACTGTTTTTATCGACCGGCGGCTTTTCCTAGATTTCGGCCCCTGGGGCCGTCTCCAGGCCACGGGGCCAGCAGACATGGATCTGGGACACACAAAAATAGACTCCCGGGGCAGCGGTCGGGACCCAAACCTGGCCGAAACTGGCGCTCTCCCCCCCGAAACGTTGACCGCAGCATTTCACCTTGATCTAGATCGACCGAAGCTTCGGCCCCACATGCAGCAGATTTCGCACGGCGGTGGTGACCTGGGTCGACGGCGGTGACCATTTCGATTCGGCCCCAGTGCAGGGCCTCTCAGGTAGCTGATAAGATGGTCTGCCGTCCCGCACTCGCAGAACACATTTTGTCGTTTTGGCTGTCCTGCAGCTCAACCCGTGCCAGGTTCCTTGGAGAAGTACCGCCCCCGCCAGCAGCCCCCCCCGCCCCGTTCCCAGTGCCCCTCCCTGTCTTGGCGGCGCAAGGGGCTAGGGGGGCTAGGGGGAGAGGGGAAAGCTTCTTGGAAGCAGGTCGCTTCGTAGAAGGCGCCGGCCCTACATCTACAGAGAAGGCCCGCGCCTTGTGAGGAAGCAGGGGTGCTTCTGAGAAGCTTGCCCCGCTCCCGCTACCACCCTCTGCGCGTGGCCGGCTGTCGTCCGCCCCGAGAACCGCGGCCTGTGCCCGTCCTGCGCCCGAGAGGCGGTCTGCAGGCCCTTCGGTCGGGAGGCGGTCGGCAGAGGCGGCATGGAGCGGGGGGACGGTCAGAGGCAGAGGCGGGTCGTGGACGGCAGCGGGCAGGCAGGCCTGACCTGGACCGAATCGCGAAATCGGATCGGAATCGCTAGCAAATCGTCCCGAATCGACGCAAAACCAGATCTAGACAAGCGCGCTCCACTACTTGGAAAAAAAGTAACTACTCGCAAATGGCCTGGATCCGCCACGGGGAATTTACGATTCGCGACATCGAGGCAAACATGTGTTTTCAGAACGTTTGCGAGTGGGCACTTTGCGAGCAGTGGGACGCGCTCGGTGAAGATCGCCGCACCCAGCTCTGGCTGGCCCTGGCCGATGCCGGCGAATCGAATCGAATCGGAATCGCGGCCCCAGCAGGCGAATCAAATCGGATCGTGGGCGGCCCTGGCAGGCACAGGGCGAGGGCCCTTCGGCTGCTGAAGCAGGAACGCGTTTCGGGATTGGTGGGGTCTGGCGACGCTGGCGGGCCCGGCGTGTGAGCTCTGGAGCACGTGCAGGCCCATTCGTGGCGCGCCTGGGGAACGCAGGCCGTGTGGGCCGCACGCCCCAGGCATTTCAACGAATTACCCCCGTGGAGTCTGCGCCACGCCGAGACACAGCCCTCCTGTGGGGTCTGGGGAGAGGGACGGGAATGAGAGCGAGGGAAGAGGAGAGGAGGATGATGTGGGTGGAAGCGAGGAAGAAAGGGAGGGAAGGAGGAAGGAAGGAAGGAAGAGAGCGAGGCAGGAGAATGGAGGGGAGCAAGGGCGCGCGCCACCCTGAGAACTTCTCCTCCTCCTCCTCCTGCTCCTGTTCCTCCTCCTCCTCCTCATCATCATCAGCATCATCATCACCAGCATCAGCATCATCATCATCAGCAGCATCATCATCAGCATCAGCATCATCATCATCATCATCATCATCATCATCATCATCATCATCATCATCATCATCATCATCATCATCATCATCATCATCATCCTTCCAATCATTTCCCGCCTCACCCCCCCCTCCTTTCCGCCCTCGCCCTCGTCCTCCTCCGACGGACCAGGAGGAGGAGTTGTGGCAGCTGCTCCAGGCTACTATGGGAGAGCGGCCCGTGATTGCGGCCCAGAGAGCTGCCTGGATCTCGGGAGTGCCGCCGTCGATGCTGCGCCGGGAGGCAATAGAAGGTTCTGCTCAAGAGATCCGCGGAGCGAGACCCAAGCCGGCTTAGGACCACGGTCCAAGCCCGTCCACCCTGGCGCACCCGCCCCCGCCGCCAAGGGGCTCCAAGAAAAAAATCGTCGACGTCTCGTCTGCACGGGAGCAGGACACAGAACGGCAGCAGACCCGGCCAGGGCCCGCCTGACTGCCCCCGCGGCCCCCAGGGCCCTCAGCAGTGGCAAAATGTGTAATACAGAAACTCAAGCGTGAAAGATTAAAGCAACAACGAACGTGTTTTGTCCCCTATGGCATTTCGCTGGAGGGTTCTAACAGCGGTCAAGAAGGACCACAGAGCAATCCCACAGGGGGGGGGGAGCCCTAGACCCCCCAGTCTAGCAGCCGTTTCGCCTGAGCACTCCGCATAATGTTTCCCAACCATCCTGTGGTGTTGGGTCCTCGTTTTGAAGAGACGGTGCCCGCGTCCTCTCCTCTCCTCCTCTTCCCCCTCCTCCCTCCTCCTCCTCCTCCTCCTCCTCCTCCTCCTCCTCCTCCTCCTCCTCCTCCTCTCATCATCAGCATCATCATCATCATCGTCATCGTCACCGTCATCATCAGCATCATCATCATCATCATCATCATCGTTCTTATCACCATCGTCGTCATCATCATCGCCGTCTCCATCATGGCCACACGTTTCGTGGACCCATAGTGAGCTCCACCGAAGGCCCCAGTGGCAAGGTCCGCATGCGGTTCCACCTCCATTTCGGCGCACCCCTCACACGTTCCGTGGCCCCATAGGGAGCTCCACCGAAGGCCCAAGTGTCAGGGTCCGCATGCGGTTCCACCTCCATTTCGGCGCACCCCTCACACGTTTCGTGGCCCCATAGGGAGCTCCACCGAAGGCCCAAGTGTCAGGGTCCGCATGCGGTTCCACCTCCATTTCGGCGCACCCCTCACACGTTTCGTGGCCCCATAGGGAGCTCCACCGAAGGCCCAAGTGTCAGGGTCCGCATGCGGTTCCACCTCCATTTCGGCGCACCCCTCACACGTTTCGTGGCCCCATAGGGAGCTCCACCGAAGGCCCAAGTGTCAGGGTCCGCATGCGGTTCCACCTCCATTTCGGCGCACCCCTCACACGTTTCGTGGCCCCATAGGGAGCTCCACCGAAGGCCCAAGTGTCAGGGTCCGCATGCGGTTCCACCTCCATTTCGGCGCACCCCTCACACGTTTCGTGGCCCCATAGGGAGCTCCACCGAAGGCCCCAGTGTCAGGGTCCGCATGCGGTTCCACCTCCATTTCGGCGCACCCCTCACACGTTTCGTGGCCCCATAGGGAGCTCCACCGAAGGCCCAAGTGTCAGGGTCCGCATGCGGTTCCACCTCCATTTCGGCGCACCCCTCACACGTTTCGTGGCCCCATAGGGAGCTCCACCGAAGGCCCAAGTGTCAGGGTCCGCATGCGGTTCCACCTCCATTTCGGCGCACCCCTCACACGTTTCGTGGCCCCATAGGGAGCTCCACCGAAGGCCCAAGTGTCAGGGTCATGCGGTCCACCCACCTCCATTTCGGCGCACCCCTCACACGTTTCGTGGCCCCATAGGGAGCTCCACCGAAGGCCCAAGTGTCAGGGTCCGCATGCGGTTCCACCTCCATTTCGGCGCACCCCTCACACGTTTCGTGGCCCCATAGGGAGCTCCACCGAAGGCCCAAGTGTCAGGGTCCGCATGCGGTTCCACCTCCATTTCGGCGCACCCCTCACACGTTTCGTGGCCCCATAGGGAGCTCCACCGAAGGCCCAAGTGTCAGGGTCCGCATGCGGTTCCACCTCCATTTCGGCGCACCCCTCACACGTTTCGTGGCCCCATAGGGAGCTCCACCTGAGGCCCCAGTGGCAGGGTCCGCATGCAGTTCCACCTCCATTTCGGCGCACCCCTCACACGTTTCGTGGCCCCATAGGGAGCTCCGCCTAAGGCCTAAGTGGCAGGGTCCGCATGCAGTTCCACTTCCATTTCGGCGCACCCCTCACACGCTTCGTGGCGTCATAGGGAGCCCCGCCTAAGGCCCAAGTGGCACGGTCCGCATGCAGTTCCACCTCCATTTCGGCACACCTCTCACACGTTTCGTGGCCCCATAGAGAGCTCCGCCTAAGGCCCAAGTGGCAGGGTCCGCATGCAGTTCCACCTCCATTTCGGCGCACCCCTTACACGTTTCGCGGCCCCATAGGGAGCTCCACCGAGGACGCCAATGGCAGGGTCCGCATGCAGTTCCACCTCCATTTCGGCGCACCCCTCACACGTTTCGCCCCACAGGGTGCTCCACCGAAGGCCCCAGTGGCAAGGTCCGCATGCAGTTCCACCTCCATTTGGCGCACCTCTCACACGCTTCGTGGCCCCATCGGGTGTTCCACCAACGACGATACTTACAACGGCGGCATTCGGAATTGCGTATGGTTGGGCCCTTCGCCAGGATAATTTTTTCCAGCGCACGATATTCGTTTTGTCTTTGTTCCCAGAGCGAGATGACACCACAGATGAGGAAAAAAACGAGTCTCAAATGCAACCTCTTTGTTGCACCGTACCGAGCACTCCATGCCCCTGGACCCCTTTCAAAGCAGGGAGCAACAGAACACGGGTGTAGTGAGGAATAAAACGCGTCTCAAATGCAACCTCCTTGTTGCACCATGCCGAGCACTCCATGCCCCTGGACCCCCTTTGAAAGCAGGGAACAACAGCACACGGGTGAGCACTCCGCATAATGTATTCAGGAATCGTGCATCAATGCTGGCTACATTCTTGGTCCAGACGGCCACGACACCTGGCAAAAAAACACTAAGAAACACATGGCCGTACTCTCACCTCTGTCCCAGCTGCATCTTTCCTCGGAATCCATAGGAATGCCCAGAAATGCACGTTTTCACCAGCCGTCCTCATTCTCCTCGACCCGCCTGTTCACCCGTGCTGCTATTAGGGTGCTTCGCTGGGGTAATGCCGTCCCAGGTGTCTCGTAAGTTGTTTCACCACGGCTGCTTATCACACTCGAGCCGAGTTTGTCGTCGCACTCGAGCCGGATTTGTCGTCGCCACTGCAGCGCGTGATTGCACACACCGAGCACTGGCCTTCACGATGATGAGGCAGCGCCCCGGCCCGCGCGGCTCCGCGACGAACCGCCTCATGTCCATGCCGTGCTCACGGACGGCCTCGACGACCTCCCTCATCACCCCCGGCCGGTCCTGAGGGTCGGCAGGCCCAGGGGGAAGGTGGGGAGGGGGGGCAGGCCTTCGCAGAGGGGGCCGGGGCTTCCGGGAAGCCCCTCGCGCCTTCTGAGAAGTTTGCTGCGTCGTCGGGGAAGAGGCTTCGCAAGAGGCCAGAGGCCTTCCAAGCCTCCTGAGAAGGCACGCCCCCTCTGCTCCCTGGGCTCGCCGCCGAAAGGGGCGACGTCAGGGGGGGACTGGCTCAGGGGGGGGGGGGCGACATCGAGCGCGAATCGGCGACATATCGCCGATAGATTGGCGACAGGCTCCCGATGGCGATTCCGAACGGTCCTGGGCGGGGTGGCCTTTCGGGCTCCCATCGGCGATGAATGGGCGATTGGGGGCTGGGGCGTCCCACCTGCTCGCGCCTGGTGGTCTTCGTGTCAGACCTCGGCTCTCCGGCGGCCGTCTGGGACGATCCGGGCACCCCCCGAGCGCTCGAGGAGGCGCAGCTCCGCAAGCCTCCGAGAACCTCCGAGGCCGACAACCTGCCAGCCACCCCTGACGTTGCCCCCGAGGTCCTCCACGAGCATCACGAAGCTCAGCGCCGTCGAGGCCTCCGCCGTCTCCGGCAGCGCCGCGTGCAGCGCCGCCTCGGCGTACTCGTAGCCCGCGTCGCCGAGGGGCAGCGCCAGCTGGAGCGCCAGGACCTGCGCACTCACCTCGAGGCACGAGAAGCGGCACACGGCTGGCACTGAGAAGACACTGTGCCACACCCCCGTGAGGTGGTCCCCCCGCGAGGGCCCCTGCTGCACGCGCGATCCCCGCCAGGGCTTCCGCGGCACACGCAGTCCCCAAGGCGGGGGGGAGGGAGCGTGAGAAGCGGGCCGGCGGCGCCACGTCGCACGCCAGCTCTCCAGCGCCAACCGCAAGCATGAGCTCTCGGAGCTCCGCGCAGATCCCTTGGATCTGCACGGGTGCCCCCCCTGGCCATCGCTCGGACGTCCAGTTCCTGTGTTTTTCTCGGTTTCGTGCGTGGTTTTGTCGCGAAATGATCAAGGATGCTCCTCGATGATCCTCGCCGAAGGAAAAATGCACACGTCCGAGCGACGCCAAGCCCCCTGGCGGCGCCTCCGCGCGCCAGGCATCGCGGAGCGCGCCAGGGTCGGCACTGCACGCGGAGCGTGCGGAGCGCGCCGGGGGCGACGCTGCGCTGGAGGCGCCGCCGGGGGGGCCCAGCGCCGATGCAAGCAATCCGTGCGGACCTTCGGAGGTTTGTGCTTATGCCGCTGTGGGTTTCGCTACGGTCGAGAACTTTTGCTTAGCGTGGCGCGGCGGCAGCCTCAGCGACACGCTACGCCCGGCGAGCTAAAAGCGTGTCGCGCCGCTCTGCAGGGGGGGAGGCTGGGAAAGGCTCGGGACGCTGATGATTAGGCATTGGGACGTGGTTGACGTGTCGCGCCGAAGCCGAGGCCGAAGCTGATTCTCCCGATGCGCGGTCTCCAGAAGCTTCGTTTTGCTAAGGTCCTGAGCCCGGCGAGGGCCCCGAGAAAGGGTGACGAAATCAATACATATCCACTGCTCCCTGGCCAGGCCCATCCTGAACCCAGCAGCGGTGCATATGCCACGCCCTCCTGGCTTGGCCAGGAGGGCGTATACACAGCTCCTGGGTTCAGGATGGGCCTGGCCAGGAAGCAGTGGATGTGTATAGATTTCGTCGCCCGCCTCTCCTGCCGCGACTCCTCCAAGTCGCGAGCGCGACGGGGTCGCCAGCTCCACAGGCAACGCCCCGCGCCCGACGGCCGCGAACACGCCGCCGCCGAGCCTGGCCAGGAGGTCCGGGTCCAGGCTGTGGAGGAGGAGCTCCTCGCGCACGGCCTCCTCTGGCGGCGCGCACAAGAGGGTGGGGGGGGAGGGGGGGGAGGCGTCTTAAAGGGAGGCTGCTTCTTGGAGGGCGCCGGCCTCACATCTGCAGACAACGCCCGCGCCCTCTGAGAAGCAGTGGTGCCTCCAAGAAGCCTTCCCCCCTCCCCCCTGCCCCCCTCAGCGCGCGGCCGACTCCTCGCCCTCGCGCGCCGCCTCCTCCTCGCTGAGCATCTCCGTCCGCGCCGCCACGAGCGCGGCGCGCGCCCGGGAGGTGCGCAGGTAGCGCAGGTGCACACCGCCCCACTCGCGGGGCGGCACCGCGCCCTCCTCCGGGGGGGGGGCCCGAGGCGGTGCGGCGACGGATCGCGCGGCGGCCTCGCCGCACAGTCTGTCGCCGCACCGTCCGTGCCGGGGGCAGCCAGGAGGGGGGTGATGACCAGGGGGGGGGGGGGAGGACATCATGGCGGGGGCCATGGTGCATCCCCAGATCTCATGGCACCGCGGCGCATCTCAATACGTCCCCGGGCCCCCCCCCCCCCCCCCTGGGCTGCGCACATGCCGCCGGCCATGACTTGCGACCTCCCCCCGCCTCGTGGACGCCCCCCGCACGGTCCGTCACCGCCGCACGGCTCTGGGACCCTGGAGGCCCCAGTCGCCCGAGGCATCCTCGGAGAACGACCCGGATGCCAAACACACGCGGTCACCCCTGGAAGAAGAAGCAGCTGCATAAACGTAAAATCGCTCGGAGCTCCGAAAGTTCATGCTTGTGCAACGCTTTTCTTCTTCGAACCCCGAACCCCCAGCGACTCACCTCGCAGCGTGGTCGCGCCACACCGATCGGGGGCAGGAGAGCCCAGAATCGGATCGATAAATCGGGTCGGCGATCGAAATGAATAGGATCGGCAGAAAATCGGCAGTCGAGCCCGGAAAAGTCGAATCGGCGGAAATCGGCAAGCGAACAAGCCTCCGATGAGAAGTCGGAACCCGAATCGGAATCCCACATCGAATCGAATCGGAATCGGAATCGGAATCCATCGGAATCGAACCGACTCGAACCGAATCGAATCGGAGGAATCGAGATGAGCCCTGCGGGGGCCCCCGAGCTCCCCACGCAGCTGCACGATCACGGTCTGCCCCTCCCGCAGCCTCGCGTGCAGCGGGGCGGCGGAGCCGTCGATCATCACCGAGTCGGCCCGCAGGCCCTTCTTGGCCTCGAGAGCGAGGATCGAGGAGCAGGTGGAGAATCGAGGATCGAGGAGCAGGAGAAGGAGGAGGAGGAGGAGGAGGAGGAGGAGCGAGGAGGAGGAGGAGCGAGGATGATCGAGGAGCAAGGACCGAGGAGCAAGGACCGAGGAGCGAGGAGGAGGAGGAGGAGGAGGAGGAGGAGGAGGAGAAAGAGGAGGAGGAGGAGGAGGAGGAGGAGGAAGAGGAGGAAGAGGAGGAGGAGGAGGAGGAGGAGATGAGCGAGGAGGAGGAGCGAGGAGCGAGGAGCGAGGACCAAGGAGAGAGGAGGAGGAGGAGGAGGAGGAGGAGGAGGAGGAGGAGGAGGACCAGTGTAAACCCAAGTATCATCAACGATATTGTAAGAAACCCTCCCTCCAAGCTCCCTCTTCATGGGCCCCTACAGCAGTTCATTCCCATCGAGGGAACTGGCTCGTTCGAAGACAACAATTTGAAAACCCGGATGCATGCCAAAACATTGCTCTCGGATTTCAACGCCACGGATCAACCTGACAGTTGCATCTTGACAGTCCGGAATCGTGCCAGAACGCCGTTTCTGGGACTCCAACACCGCGAATCAACATAACTGCTGCACCCGCATAAATCATAAATCCTTCCAGAACACAACTTCTAGTACGTTGATTTTGGGAGTTCGTGAAACTCTTGCAAATAGTTGAAACGAATGTGCGCGGCGCTAAAGCGAGAGCCACATTTTGAAAAGGAACCGTCTTCAATCCGTGAAACTCTTGCAAAGTTTTAAAAAGCGAATGAGCGCGGCGCGAAGGCGAGAGCCACATTTTGGAAACCACCTGCCTTCAACCCGTGAAACTCTTGCAAGTCTAAAACGAAGTTACGCGGCGCTAAGGCGAGAGCCACAGTTTGAAAACGACCCGCCCTCAATCCGTGAAACCCTTGCATCTTTAGTTTATAGCAATAAGTGCGAAAGGAAAAAAACAAAACAAAGCAAACAACGAATGCACGCGGCGCTAAGGCGAGAGCCACATTTTGAAAACGACCCGCCCTCCATCTTTGAAACTGATGTCACTTTTGAAGCTTCAGGATCACACATGGCGAGGAAGTCTCAGGCGAAACGCCCGGCCCGCCCTAAAAACTGGCCTCGGGGTGCGACAGGGAGAAGTTAGTTATAAGGAAAAGAATGGAGGAGGAGGAGGAGGAGGAGGAGGAGGAGGAATCCGTAGCCATTTTGGCTCAAGCTCCGCTTGGACCCCGAACGGGGTCCAAACGGGGTGAGAGCCCTGTAGCCTGTCTGGCTCAGTAGCGCCGCCCTCGCGTCGGATCTCCTCGGGGCGCGCGGCGGGGCGGAAGATACGGGCACGTCGTTAGCGGTAGCGCGCGGCGTAAATTCCAACATTTTGCTGGTGCCTGGGGGGGCCTCCTCCCCCACTCGCCTCCATGGGCCTCCCTGGTGGCGGCGCGGGGCAAGGAGACGACGCCGAGACCATGAAGGACCTCTTCAAGTCTCAATCAAAGAGCCTGTACAAGACCAAGGCGCCCCCGTGGGACGAGGAGTCTCTGACGAAGCTCGTGGAGGCTCCCGCCGTGGCGTGGTGATCCTCAGGCTTGGGGCATCGCTGGCAAGCTGTACAAGTCGGCGGCCACCGACGCCTTCGCTTCAAGTATTGGAATTCATTGTGGATGGTGGGTATCTGCCCTCTCAGGTGGTCAGAGTGCTAGGGGCCTCAGGCCCTAGTAGCACACCGCCTGAGGTCAGAGGCTGTATTCAGTTCAAGTTTGTTGTGTTTCCATGGCTTGGGCTGTGGTTCACACTCACCGCGATATTCTTCCTTACGCCGAGGTGGTGTTCTTGCGTGGCCACGGGGGCGGCAAGCTACGGATCAGACGATTTCACAGAGGCAGTTTCAGTTGCTGTGCTGTATGGTGTGCACCTGCCCTGGCGGCAGGGAGGTTGCATGAGTATCCTAGCATGTACGAGCTGAGTCTGGTGGGAGAGACAGTTTCGGTTGCTGTGTTGTATGGTGTGCACTTGCCCTGGCGGCTGGGAGGTTGCATAAGTATCCTGGCATGTACGAGCCGATGCTGGTGGTTGTTCGTGCTGTCGTTTGTCCGTGGGTCGGCCGTCGCGTGCTTCCTCTCAATCAGTGGTGCGGCGCAGTTCGGGCGGTGGTGTTCATCGTTTTCGGCTCCGCGCTGCTCGTGTTTGGCACGGAGGTGTACGAAGAGGACGTCGAGGAGGTCCTCTTCTGAGAGTGCGTTGCTCGGGCTATCTTTCGCTGAAGGATAGACTCGTCAGAGGCTCCAGAGGCTCCAGAGGCTCCAGAGGAGGAGGAGGAGGAGGAGGAGGAGGAGGAGGAAGAGGAGGATAGAGGATCAACAACAAGTTGGCCCGCAGGCCCGTCTTGGCCTCAGGATCGAGGGTCGAGGAGGAGGTGGAGGATCGAGGATCGAGGATCGCGAAGGAGGAAGAGGAGGAGCGAGGATCGAGGAGGAGGAAAAGGAACAGGTTCGAGGATCGAGGATGGAAGGCCGAGGCCTCCAGGTTCCACACCGCGAAGTCCAGCGCCGTGGCGTCGCGGGGGAGGAACACCACGCGGCCGGTGGGCGTGAACACCGTTACCTAGGACGCTTAAGGACATACCAGTGCTGTATTCCTCTGTTGGAGACGCACGTCCGACCCGAGCATGACCACAGCACAATCTTGTAGCACATCGTTTCCCGAGCAGCGTGGCCAGAGAGCGCCCGCCACCGGAGCTCACGCTATGGGAGTTCGGAGCCCGCGCGTCGCCCTCGCGGGGCCGACAAACGCATGTCGTACAAGTAGTATGTTTGTGTGGTGCCGGTCACCTTCTCGCGCAGCGCCTCGTTGTACGCGCGGTGCACCGAGCCCAGGGAGCTGCTCCATCCGCCCACCTCGGGCTGCGCGGGGCCACACGAGGGGCAGCGTTCGGAGGTGACCAGCTGAGGAGGGGGGAAGCATCGAGCACGAATCGGCGATGCATGGCGGATAGATAGGCGATGGGCCCCTGATAGCGAATCCGAACACTCCTGGGCGGGGTGGAGCTATCGGGGCCCAATCGGCGATCAATAGGCGATTGGGGATCGATGCATCCCCCCCCCCAAGCCTATCGCTTCCCAACGTTACTCCCAACTAGAATGCGCCCGACAGCGAGGCGGGCCCCCGATGGCCAAAGGCTGGAGGGGCAGAATTTACCGAGCCCCCCACAGAGGCCTGGGCCACCTGCCGGGAAGCTGGAGAGACACGCGGCTGGATTCCCGTACGGACCCTCCGGAGGCCCCGCGCTGGATGCTCACGCGGAGGCCCCGCGCGCCTGGCCACGGAGGGGCCGTGCGCTGGAAAGACATCTGGCCACACGTGCATTCAGCTCTCGCCCGGGCCGGCCGCGTCAGGTGTAGCCGGCCTCCCGGTGGGCCGCCTGACCCAGCGCCTGGCGCACCGCGACGCACGGCGCGCGAGTTGCCCTGGCGCCCTCGGGCCGCCGCCCTGGAGAAGAGCACCCTGGCGGCAGGCGCCCCCCCTGGGCGCGGAGGCGCGGTCACCCTCGCGGCCCGTTCCGCGCGCCGGGCGGCAGCGCGGGGTGGGCAACGGCAGGGGCAGGAGCAGGGGCCCTCGCCCTGCCTCTCGGGGGCCTCTTGGGGCCTCCCAGGGGCTTCTTGGGGCCGAAGGCTCGACTCGTCGGTTCATGTTCCCCCTCGTGGGGCTGGCCTGGGGCCTTCATGAGCTGTCTCGGGCGCCTCTTGGGCCGTTTCCAGGCCCTCTCGGGCCGTCTTGGAGCCTTCTTGGGGGCACCTGGGATTGTCTTTGGGTGTTGTCGGGGGCCTCTTGGGCCGTCTTGGAGCGTCGGAAGCTCGAACGAAAAATGAGAACCACAAAACATAGAAAAACCTACAGGAGATCACTGATCTTTGCCTCTTGGGGCCCTCTTGGGAGTCCTCTTGGAGTGCTCTTGGGGCCTCTTGAGGGCCTCTTGGTCCGTCTTGGGGCCATGTTGGGCGTGTAGGACCTTTCTTGGGCCGCCCTGGCGGCGTTGCCGCCCCCTCCCCTTCTCCCCCTCCTGGGCATAGCCGCCCCCACACCCTTTCTCCTGCGGCGCGGGAGCGGCCCAGGAACTGGTCCCCCACCTCCCAGCAGAGCTGAAGCTCAGGCCGCAGCTCGTTTAAACTCACACGCCGGATCGGCGGATATCCTTATCCCTGTATCCTTAGCTCTACATCCTGATGTCTACCCCTATCCCTATCCCCATCCCGATCCCCCATCCCGATCCCTTCATTGTGGCCCCCATCGTGGCCCCCTATCGTAAGGGTGTCAAGCTGCTTAGGGTTTTCTGCCGCAAGGGTGCCATGTTTTCGATCTGGGCCTCTCTCCCAGTCCCGAGCACTGAGGGCCGTCTGACTACCCACGGGGAGGTGATCGGGAGGTCTGGGGCCGCGGGTCGAACAACTCACGTCGTCGGGTGTGCGGGCATGGGGAGGAGGGCAATGGGCTCCCAAAAGGCCACCAAGAGGCCAGAAGAGGCTCCCAAGAGGCCCAACAGAGGCTCCCAAACGGCCCTCAAGAGGGGTTACAACTGCCGCCAAGAAGCCCCCGAGACGCTTCCCACGAGATCCCAACAAACCTCCAAAAAGCCTCGGACCCACAACCCAGGCACGATGGTGGGATGAGCCGAAGGCCACCAGATAAGAGAAGATAGAAATGAAGGGAGGGAACAGTCGACCATTAAATATTCACGCTGCGACCCGCCCAACGACCCACCAACGAGCCAACCCGTCCGGGAGTTAGCCCACGAATAACCTCGACTGACGCGCACGACGCAAACATTGCATGTAACATATACTGCCTAAGGCGACTGCCAAAACCCTTCTCCCACCCCCCTTTTCCCCACTTCCCCCTCCCTCCTCATCCTCCCTCATGCCTCCTCGAGGTAACGCTTACAAGCGATTTGAAAGACGAGAGCGCACGGAGCGTCCCGGAGAGTCCCGGATCGACGGCACAGGCCGGAGGCCTCTACAATGGGGATAAGGATCGGGATGGAGATGGGAATAGGGACGGGGACGAGGATGCGGGATGGGACTAGGGATGAAAGGGATAATAGAAGGGATAGGGATATGGATAGGGATTGGGGCAGGGGCCTACTCGTCTCACCAGCCCTTGGGTGGAGGTAGTCGAACGATATTATTGTTTCATGTTCCAAAACTCTCTTCCCTCCGGGAAGGGGTGCCCTGCCCCGCCTCCATGAAGCTTGTTGGGGGGGTCCGCGATGTGTCAGGGAATCCTTTTTCGCTCAAGATGGCTCCAAGAAGGATGCTCCACGATGGCCACGAAGATGGCTCAAGATAGCCAAAGTTTATGGTGACTTCTGGTATGCGTCCAAGGGGCCCCAAGATGACCACAAGATGGCTCCAAGTGCTCTCGCAACCCCCATCAAGACTTCCCCAAGAGGCCAATAGCCTGGCGAAGGACCCAACCATATGCAGGTGTGAATACCGCAACTGTGAATACCATCTTCGCCCGCGCTCCCTATGTGACCACGGCTTCCCGCCGGAGCCCGACATGCTCAGGAACACGTTCGTGGCCGTCTTCGCGGTCGCCGACGACGACAAGGACGGCGCCCCTCTGACCGAGGAGCAAAAGCAGGAGATTGCTTTGAGAGCCATGAGGGAGGAGGTGGCGTTGCACGTCGACAAGGCGGAGTAGGACGCCCAGGCGCGGTTGTTGAAGCAGTACAACTATGGGGCCACGATCCTCGTGAGTGGTGTGCCGTAATGGCACGGGGCCGCCATGCGAACCCTGCCACTGGCGCCTTCTGTGGAGCTCCTGTGGGGCCACGATCCTCGTGAGGGGTGTGCCGAAATGGCCCGAGGCCGCCATGCGAACCTTGCCACTGGCGCCTTCGCTGGAGCTCCTACGGGGCCACGATCCTCGTGAGGGGTCTGCCGAAATGGCCCGAGGCCGCCATGCGAACCCTGCCACTGGGGGCCTTCGGCGGAGCTCCCTATGGGGCCACGATCCTCGTGAGGGGTGTGCCGAAATGGCCCGAGGCCGCCATGCGAACCCTGCCACTGGAGCCTTCGGTGGAGCTCCCTATGGGGCCACGATCCTCGTGAGGGGTGTGCCGAAATGGCCCGAGGCCGCCATGCGAACCCTGCCACTGGCGCCTTCGGTGGAGCTCCCTATGGGGCCACGATCCTCGTGAGGGGTGTGCCGAAATGGCCCGAGGCCGCCATGCGAACCCTGCCACTGGCGCCTTCGGTGGAGCTCCCTATGGGGCCACGATCCTCGTGAGGGGTGTGCCGAAATGGCCCGAGGCCGCCATGCGAACCCTGCCACCGGCGCGGTGGAGCTCCCTATGGGGCCACGATCCTTGTGAGGGGTGTGCCGAAATGGCCCGAGGCCGCCATGCGAACCCTGCCACTGGCGCCTTCGGTGGAGCTCCTTATGGGGCCACGATCCTCGTGAGGGGTGTGCCGAAATGGCCCGAGGCCGCCATGCGAACCCTGCCACTGGGCCTTCGGTGGAGCTCCCTATGGGGCCACGATCCTCGTGAGGGGTGTGCCGAAATGGCCCGAGGCCGCCATGCGAACCCTGCCACTGGCGCCTTCGGTGGAGCTCCCTATGGGGCCACGATCCTCGTGAGGGGTGTGCCGAAATGGCCCGAGGCCGCCATGCGAACCCTGCCACTGGCGCCTTCGGTGGAGCTCCCTATGGGGCCACGATCCTCGAGGGGTGTGCCGAAATGGCCCGAGGCCGCCACGCGAACCCTGCCACTGGCGCCTTCGGTGGAGCTCCCTATGGGTCCACGATCCTCGTGAGGGGTGTGCCGAAATGGCCCGAGGCCGCCATGCGAACCCTGCCACTGGCGCCTTCGGTGAAGCTCCTTATGGGGCCACGATCTTCGTGAGGGGTGTGCCGAAATGGCCCGAGGCCGCCATGCGAACCCTGCCGCTGGCGCCTTCGGTGGAGCTCCCCATGTGGCCACGATCCTGGTGAGGGGTGTGCCGAAATGGCCCGAGGCCACCATGCGAACCCTGCCACTGGGGCCTTCGGTGGAGCTCCCTATGGGGCCACGATCCTCGTGAGGGGTGTGCCGAAATGGCCCGAGGCCGCCATGCGAACCCTGCCACTGGGGCCTTCGGTGGAGCTCCCTATGGGGCCACGATCCTCGTGAGGGGTGTGCCGAAATGGCCCGAGGCCGCCATGCGAACCCTGCCACTGGGGGCCTTCGGTGGAGCTCCCTATGGGGCCACGATCCTCGTGAGGGGTGTGCCGAAATGGCACGAGGCCGCCATGCTCCCTTTGGGGCGCAACGAAACAAATTTCGGTCGGGAACTTTTGGATAGCGTGTCGCCGCGGCGGCCCTGGCAACATGCTATTCCGCGGATAGCCTGTCGCTCCGCTTCGCGGGGCGCGAGGCTCGGAAAGGCTCGGGACATTGACGCTGGGGTCGGGAGGTGGATAGCGTGCCGCGCCGAAGCGTGATGGGCCAGAATCGGCGGAGCGACAGGCTGTTCCAAAGTTCCCGGCCGTCAGGCACAGACAGGAGAAGGGAAGACCAGCAGGAGGAGGACAATCCCACCTGGCACACGCCCCTGCAGGGCTCCCTGCCGCCAGCGCAGCCGCACGCCGCCTGGGCCACCTGCGAGGCGGCTTGTCAGGCGCGTCCCCACTTGCAGACACGGACGGGGCTGGAGAATCGGGCGTTCCCAGAGGTGGCCCTGGCCCGAGGTGCCCCCCAGCATTTCGCGCGCCGCTCTGGGGCCCCCCTGGGCCTCCCCCCCCCCTCCTTGCCTCGCGAAGGGGTGCTCTGGTCGCAGCCTGGGCCTCCCCGTGAAGGCCGGGGCCACCTGGTGCCGGAGCCACCTCTGGCAGCACCCGGGGGAAGCGAGCGGGCGAAGCGTCTATCTGGCCCTGCTGCGGGCAGAGAGCTGCGCCCGCTAGGGCGGGACGAGAAGGGCCGTGGCCCATGGAGAAGTGGTTGCATGGCCTCGTGCCTCGGAGAAGTAGAGTAGGCAAATCTGATAACAGATCCTGCTGCCAGAAAACTTGGGGCACATTCTTCGTCGATGTCTTAGGATCTTCAGGTGCCCCAGAGCTTCGGTGGGCCCCCAGTGCCACCAGCCCTTTAGGGCGTAGGTGGTTTAGAGCGCTTCCTCTTCCAACCCCCATTCTTCCCCTTCGGGGACAGGTCGTTGACCAGACGGGGAGGTTCACGACCGATTGGAGCGTGCAAGATGGCCCAAAATGGCTCCAAAAGGACCTCCGAGAGCCGGAGATGAACTCCAAGCTGGCTCGAGATGGCTCCAGATACCTCAAGATGGCTTCCGACATGCTCGAAGAGGCTCCCAAACCGCCCACACACAACTCCAAGTGGCCACGGAGCCTCCCAAGGAAGCCACCAAGAAGCCAAAAACCTTCAAAAACCAATGGAAATCTATGTGTTGCCTTCTTGCCGTTTCGCTTTCGACGGCCCTCCGAGGCCTCAAGATGGCTCCAAGAAGGCCCGAGAGAGTCCCAAGAGGAGCCCGACAGGGTCCCAAGACGGTCCCAAGAGCGCCCAAGAGCGCTCCAAGAGGGATCCAAGAGGCGGTTTCAGGAGCTCCAGAGGGGCGAGGCTAATTGAGCCCCCCCTTTGAGCGAGCTCCTCCTAGATGGCCCCAAGATGGACCCCAAGGCTCCCAAGAGTGCCTCAATAGGGGCCCCAAAGGCGCCCAGAAGGCCCCATGAGCGCCCGAGAGGTCCCCAAAATGCTCCCAAGAGGCCCCCACGAGGCCCCAAGTGGCTTCCCCTGGGCACACAAGACGCTCCAAGAGGCCCCGTGGACCGCCGAGAGGCCCCCAAGACGCTCCACGAGGACTCCAAGAAGCTTTCCCAAAGAGTCTCTGAGAAGCATCCAAGAGGCCTATGGCCTTTCTACTCGTCCTCCTCCTCCTCCTCCTCCTCCTCCTCCTCCTCCTCGTCATCCTCCTCCTCATCATCATCAGCATCAGCATCAGCATCAGCATCAGCATCAGCATTAGCATCATCATCATCATCATCATCATCATCATCATCATCAGCAGCAGCAGCAGCAGCATCATCATCATCATCATCATCATCATCATCACCAGAATCATCATCATCAACATCATCAGCAGCAGCATCAGCATCAGCATCCGCATCCGCATCAGCATCGTCATCATCATAATCAGCATCCTCAGCATCATCACCACCATCATCACCAGCATCATCATGACCATCATCATCAGCACCATCATCATCAGCAGCATCATCATCAGCATCATCAGAAGCATCATAATAACCATCAACATCATAATCATAAGCATCATCATCAGCAGCATTATCATCAGCATGATCATCATCATCATCATCATCATGATCATCATCAGCATCATCATCATCATCATCATCATCATCAGCATCATCATCATCATCATCATCATCAGCATCATCATCATCGTCCGCCTGTTTCGCCTCCCCCCTCCTCCCTTTCACCCTCCCCCTCCTCCGACGGCGACGATTCCTCCTCCATCCTCCCCCTCTTGAGATATGACTGCTTTCCTAGCCCTTTGATAAATCCATTGCATGCTCCTCCACATCCTTAATCAGGGCACCTCGCCTGGGCGTCGTTTCTGGATGGGCTGCTGGGTTTTTTTGGTCGCAGCTGCAAGCGAAGGTGCAGGCGGCGTCAAGGGTCGACCCAGGCTACGGGCGGAGCCTAATTATGCTGGGGGGGGTATTTCGCGAGCGTCGCGGTCCAACCGCGCGCCGTCCGAACACGCGCAACTGACGAGCAGCGGGCTGAACTAGGCCCTACAACTGGTGGGATTACGCGAAGCGTCTAGAATAAGAAAACGTCGTCGGGCACCTGCAGGAAGGCCGATTTTTGACTTGACGTGCCGACTGTAGGAGGAGGGGACACAAGGAAGCAGGGGAGGAGGAGAAAACTGATGCCAGAAGCCTGTCCAGCTGAGGAAGAGACGGGGTAGGACCGAGGCAGAGCACGACGGAGGCCTCGCGCGTGCAGGACCGACGACACTGGGGGGGAAACGAGTCAACAGAGGCGGTGATCGGCCTCCTCCTTCTCCTCCTCCTCCTCCTCCTCCTCCTGCTCTCCTTCCTCCTCCCATTCCGTCTCCTCCTCCGGAGGGTGAGGAAGCAAAAACTGCACAAACCTAAAGTTTGGGAGCTCCGCGCCGACTTCTTGGATCGGCACTGGGCCCCCTCCCTGGCGCTCGGAGCGCTCCACGGGCGACGTCGGAGGCGCCGCAAGGGAGGCCCCGCGCGGGTCCAAGAGATCCGCGCGGGGCTCCGAAAGTTGCTTCCCTAAGCAGTGCTTGCGCTCATGGGGTTCTCACTTGCTTCACCAAGGAAGTGAATGGGTAACCCGAGGATTCTTTGGTGGCCGCCCTGTGGCCGCCCGTGGCCGCTTAACTTAGCTTGCATCACATATCTTGCACCACCTAGTTTACACCGCATAGCGTACACCACATCTATTGTATCACCCGAGAAGACACCAGATAGCTTGCACCATACAGCTTGTACCCCTTAGCTTGCACCTCATCCCTTACGCACCACGCAGTTTGAACCACGTATACGGCATCACAGAGCTTACACCAAAGTGACTGCACCAAACATCCTACAGGTCCACAGCGCAACAACTGACATTCCCCAAACAGTGTTTGCACTTAGGGAGTCTGACTTGTCTTACTACGGAATTGGTGGGGTCTTGCGAGGATTCACCACTTGCCGCACGTGGCCGCCTCGTGGCCGCCTCGTGCGCTTGGTGAGTCTGGCGAGGATTCGCCAGGTTGCCGCCCGTGGCCGCCTCTAGCTTGCACCACGTATACTGCACCACATGGCTTGCACCACGCTTGCACCTTCTAGCTTACACATCCACAATACAATAATAACTTACTGTTTGGGGTCCACGCTGGCTAACATGTTCATGTCCTGTTTCTTACTCGAGCCTCTGCCCTTGCACCACTGTTACGCACCCTATCGCATGTGCCGGTCAAGGGAGGAGCGAAATCGCACACGGATCGACCGCGTTCTCCAGGCGAGCACCGACGGCGAGGATCAGTCAAATCGGCGAAAATCGGCAGCGGGAACCGACCACGAGAACCTAACAAATCGCGCCGACTTCTTGCCTAATCGACAAAGCCACAGGAGGTTGGCGCCGAATCCCGTGGACCGCGGTTGCGCGGAAGCCGACGCCAAGAGAGCCTCCGAGCGAATATCACCAGGCCGCCGACGGAGCCGAGAGGAGCAGCTCGAGCCCTCCGCACGTTCCGTCGCGAAGCCGCGTCGCGGCCCCCAGACATCTCAAGCGTGTCCGACACACTGGCCCCCGGACCTTTTTATTCGCGATAGCGCCCGTGACCGGCCCCGCCGACCCCCCACCCTGCCCCTTGTCACGTCACGCTTCGCGCTGGCGCCGCCTGGTACTTGGCCATTCTTGATTTAGCATTCCAAGACGGCGCCAGCGCGAATCGTGACGTGACCGGCCTCCTCCCCCTCCTCCCCGGGTCACGCCCGGTATCGCCAGGAGATAAAAGAGCAGCCTCCTGAACTAGCCCCTTTGATCCGACGTCGCGAACAAAAAATTAACATCGAAGGAAATCACGATTAGGAGCCATAGACTCATCTTTCTGCGCCATGTTTCGAGCTGGATCGATCTGTGAGGGTCCTGGGTCCCAAATCTGGGCGAAAACACGGGCTCGAAATGATTGAGAAGCCGGGATCTCAGGGTGAAAAACCATATTCTGGAACCACTGACCCCCAGAGGCCGAAAATACGAAGAAGCCAGCCGCCTCGACCTTCTCGAACGATAGGTGGGGATAGGCACAGGAGAGATGCATCGACCTCGAATGGCAATACATCGCCCATGCAGCGTCGATACTTCCTCGATGCAGACACTTCGTCAATGCAGACCGCCTCATGCATCGCCTCTACATCGCCAGAATATCAAACATACATCGTCGATGCATCAGCCATTCGAGACCGATGCATCCCCCCCCCTTGTGCCCATCCCCCCTCTCTCGTTGCCCCCGGCTCGAGCCGTCGGATGCCTGGGGCTGCCCTGCCGCCCGGAGAGCCAGTCGGCCGCCGAGACGACCGAGCCGACGGGGCCCGCGGGCCGAACCCGGATCCTCCCAGAGGCATCCGACGCCTCGAGCTGTGTCAACGCGGTGGGGGCATGTGGAACACAGAGACTGGACTTTTCTCGTCGTTTTCGGCATCTGGATGCCACGGCGGGGCCGCGCGACCGTCAAACAAAGCGACTCGGGATGAAGATCCGGCCCTGAGGAAAAGGTTGGGATTTGGGGGGGGCCGCGCGCGGTGAGGACTTTGGACAAAAAACCATCGGATAAGGAATCCGGGGTCTGAAACCGGTGGAGGAGGAGGAAGAGGAGGAGGAGGAGGAGGAGGAGGAGGAGGAGGAGGAGGGAGGAGGAGCAGGAAGGAGGGAGGAGGGAGGAGAGGGAGGAGGAGGAGGAGGAGGAGTAGGAGGAGGAGGAGGAGGAGGAGGAGGAGGAGGGGGTGGAACTGCAACCGTGGAGCGGCCGTGGACATCACCCGCCGCCCTCAATAGATAAAAGGAATCCTCCAGAGTCGGAAGCCTTCGCCCAGACCGCACGCGGCCCCCCGAAGGCCTCGACACAGCAAGGGGCACGGAGACCGCAATCCCCGACTTTGTGGGGTTTTTGACTGGACTGCAAATTTGGGGCAAAACTCGGGGGTACACGACGGGGGGGCGTCCATCCTCGATAGGCACGCGTCTGGACATGGCCCCCTGGGGGCGAACCCCCGAGCGCCATGCCTTGTCTCAGCGACCTGCTTTTGCGGAGGAAAATCGGGCACTGGGGGCGACATACCTCCCGCGACAGCCCTTTCCCCAGAGCCGGCTTCCCATCCCGAGCAAATGTTTGACGATCCCAGGACCCGGCGAGGGCCCCCACATGCCGAAAACAGCGAAAAACGTACGTTTGGACTTTTCCCATACGCGGGGTGTCTGGCTCTGCCTTCCCACTGGGACAGCCAATTGGCCGCCGCCGAGACGGCCGAGCCCACGGGGCCCGCGGGCCCCGTCTCTCATTCTCACTGACGCCGCAGCGCCCTCTCACTGATCGATCGATCGAGCCGACCCTTCCCCACCGACGCCGCAGAGCACGCGGCGGCACGCGGCCGCACCTGCTCCAGCAGCGGCTCCAGATCCTGGCGCAGGTCCTCCCGCAGGTCCTCCCGCTCCATGCTCGCGGCGCTGCTGTCCTGCTCCTCTGGGCGCGGACCGAGCACCCCCTTGACCGAGAGGAAGCTCTGGGACTCCGGAATTCCGACAACCGACGAACGAAGACGACGACGACGACGACGCCGCCGCCGCCGCCGCCGCCGCCGACGACGACGACGACGACGACGACGACGACGACGACGACGACGACGACGACGACGGCGACGACGAGCGACGACGACGACGACGACGACGGCGGCGACGACGACGACGACGACGACGGACGACCGGCGACCGACTGACGACGGACGACGGACGACGGGCAACGACAACAACGACGACGACGACGAAGACGACGACGAAGACGACGACGACGGACAAGCGACGACCACGGACGACGACGACCGACGACGACGACGACGACGAGCGACGGACGACCGATGACCGACGACCGACGACGCACGACGACGACGAGGACGACGACGACGACGACGACGACGACAATGACGACGAGGAGCGACGGACGACGACGACGACGACGACGACGACGTTGACGACGTCGACGACGGACCAGCGACGGACGACCGACGAACGACGACGACGCGACGACGGACGACGGACGACAAAAGACGGACGACGGAAGACGGACGACGGAAGATTGACCACGGGGGACACACGACCGAAGACACCCGACGGACGACGGACAACGGGCGACGACAATGACGACGACGACGACGACGTTGACGACGACGACGACAACAACAAACTTCAACAACAACGACGACGAAGACGATGACGACGACGAGGACGACGCCGACGCCGACGCCGAAGCCGACGACGACGACGAACGACGACCGACGACGACGACGACGACAACCGACGACGACGACGACGCCACCGCCGCCGCCGCCGCCGCCGACGACGACGACGGCGACGACGACGACAAACGACGACGACGGCGACGACGACCGACGGACGACGAGGACGACGACAACGACGAGCGACGACGAGCGACGACGACGACGACGACGACGACGACGACGACGACGACGACGACGACGACGACGACGACGACGGACGACGACTCTCCAGCCCAGGCTGCGACGCGCGAAGCACGATCGCCTTCGGGCCTCTGTGAGTGGTCTCTGCGGGTGGGCCAGGCGTTCCCTCCCTTGGGCGCGGCGGGCCCTTGCCGTGACAACATGCGCGCGGGCGTCTGACGCCGCGTCGACCGTTTGGCCTTGAACGATGGCTGCCCTTCGAAAGCTCAGCTCGTTGGATAACGGCCGATTTTGGGCCACTGGCGGCGTTCAGCCTTGAACGCCCGCGCTGGGGTCGCCGCCGCGTCGACACGGCGCGGACCTGCCGTATGGGGTCGGGGGTCCTCAGGAAAATGGGCCCTGGAACCCAAGGCGTTCCCCAGGATTGGTTTTGTCGTCCTGGCTCGTTTCTCTGACGGTCCTGGGGACTGGGAAGGGCCCCAAGAGGCCAAAAACCATGAGAATTGCCCGCCTTCATTTCAATACACTGGAAGTCTGGGAGGTGGGGGAGGAGTAGGAGAAAGAAGAGGAGGAGGCGGGGGCGGAGGCGGAGGAGGAGGAGGAGGAAGGAGAAGAGGACGACGATGACAAGGACAAAGAAACGAAGGTGCAGGAGGGAGGGGGAGGGAGTGAGGGAGGAGGGAGGAGGGAGGAGAAGGGAGACCGAGAACGGTGCGAAAGACCTCAGGACCCACCTGACCCAGGACCCCCTGCACTTCATGGTGAGGGTAGCCGAAAGTCTCCGTGGGGTCTCCGATTAAGTCCCGGAGGATTCCCGGCAAGAGCCTGAAGCTGGGTGAACCAAAAGGAGGCTGAAATGGGGTGGTGCAATAGATTTGGGACAATTGTATTGCAAATGTATTGCGCAGGAGACTTGCATTGCATTGTATTGCAAGCAACGTGTTGCAAGCGCAAAAACAACAATACATTTGCGCCCCGAAATGTATTGCACAACCCAGATGTTTTGCAACCCCACCAAGTCTATTGCACCAAATCTATTGCACCACGCTGGACCCCCTTTCTGGTCAACGCCCAAAAAACTTGATCCTCGAACCGCTTCCCCACAGTTATCCGGAGGCCCCAGAAGCTCCCATCGGAGGCCTCTGGAGGAGACCAGGAGCGCCGAGAGGCCTCGATCCTCGGACGTCCATACCTCGGTCCTCGGACCTCGGAGAGGGCTTACCCCCTAGACATGCGACGTCAACCACAATGGAAACCACCCACCGCCTCCGCGAGCTCACAGGAAAAATCTAGGACGGGTGGGAATTCAAATCCGCCGACCCTGTCAGCGTGTGGAAGAGGCTGTCGAGACTCAGCAATGTTCTAGTTGAGTCGAAGGGAAGCCCCTTCCATTTGATCTCTTCCCCGCCGGGGGGGGGTCCCGGGGGGGGCCTCCTGGGGGGGTCCCGGGGGTGGCCTCCCGGGGGGGTCCCGCGGCAGATACGGCTCCTCCACGGGCGGTTTGGCAGCCAAGAAAAGCGTTGTAGTTGAGTCGAAGGTAAGCCCCTTCGCTTTGATCTGGGGTCCGGAGGGTGGCCTCCCGGGGGGTCCCGGGGCAGAAACGACTCCTCCTCGGGCGGTTTGGCGGCCAAGAAAAGCATTGTAATTGAGTCGAAGGTAGGGGGGCCTCCCGGGGGGTCCCAGGGCAGATACGACTCCTCCTCGGGCGGTTCGGCGGCCAAGAAAAGCGTTGCAGTTGAGTCGATCAGAAGCCCCTTCCCTTTGATCCCTTCCCCGCCCGGGGGGAGGGGGGGGTCCCAGGGGGGGCCTCCCGGGGGGGATCCTGGGGTAGATACGACTCCTCCTCAGGCGGTTTGGCGGCCAAGAAAAGCGTTGGAGTTCAGTCGAAGGGAAGCCCCTTCCCTTTGATCCCTTCCCCCCCCCCAGGAGACCATTCCTGGTCCATATCGATGACGTATTGGTACAAGTCGCCAAAGTAACCTCCACACGGCACAACTGGCTTCCACAACGCCCCAGGAAGCCTCCACGAGGACTTCCGAAACGGCCTCCAGGGGCAAAAGTCATCGATGTCCCCACGTTTTACAAAGATTTCGGCGTTTTTACCTTGTCACCTTCCCGACGATCCAAGACCGGCCACGAAGCCCCCAAGACCGCCCCAAGATGGCCCACGACGCCTCCAAGAGAGTGCCACAACGACCCACGAGGCCCTAAGACCGACGAAGAGGCCTCCAAAATAACCGAAGAGGCCCCCAAGACGGCTCCAAGGAAGAGCACAGACGGGGGACCCGAACGATCATGTCGAGCCCTCGGCCTCACATGCTCTCGGGAAGCCCCCAGAGGCCCCTCAGAAGCACCCCACGAAGTCACGAGAAACCTCCAAGAGACCCCCAGGTAGCCTCAAGAGGCTCCCACGAGCCTCCCAAGCGGCCTCCGATACCTTCCCAGAAAACACCCAAACTCAGGAGCCCCCGAGACGACTTCAACAAAAAAAATCCCGACTCCGGGGAAATACACATGTACGCCCAAAGAGGCCTCCAAGGAATCCAGCAAGAGACATCCCAAGAGACTCCGAGAGGCAGTCAAAAAGATTCGGGCATTCTGCTGGCCCTCCTCTTCCTCCTCCTCCTCAGCCTCTGCCTTCTCATTCTCCCTCCTCCTCCATTTCCTGCTTCATCCTCTTCCTCAGTCGACAGATAACGGCTGCCCCTTTCTTGCCCCTATACTTCCCTGATTGTCCCGACTCTCCTGGACATCGGTTCGGAGACACGACGAGGGTTCGCTTCCTATGCTGGTTTTGGGGACGTCCGCCACTCCCGTTTCCCTCCCTCTCCTGACCCTCCTTTTCCTCTTTCGGTCACGGACGCGCTGCCCAAAAAACAGTTGGTCGTCCATCGTCGTCGTGAGCGTCGCAGTCGTCATCGTCGTCGTCGGGGTCGTCGTCGTCGTCGTCGTCGTCGTGGCAGTCGTCATCGTCGTCGTCGGGGTCGTCGTCGTCGTCGTCACGTCGTCCATGTCCCCCATCAGCCTTTCCGGGGAACCACTCCGGACAAGAGTACGTGTGCACCCTCACCCTTGTTTTCCTCAACCTCGTGAGCCTCCTCATGCTCGCCCTCCTCCTCCTCCTCCTCCGCCTCCTACTCCCACTCCTCCTCGGCCTCAGCCCCTCCTCTTTATCCCCTTCCTCTTCCCCCTCATTACCATCATCCTCACGTTCCTACTCCTCCTCCTCCTCCTCCTCCTCCTCCTCCTCCTCCTACTTCTCCTGCCGCCGGCTTTACACTCCCCCCCCTGGCTCAACGACATGATCATCGTCATCATCACCGACATCATCCGCGTCGTCGTCATCATCATCAACATCCTCGCCATTACTTTCCTCCTCCGTCTCCTGCTGGTCATGCTCGCCACGCTCTACCCACCGCTGCCCCTCCTCTTTGTCAGCCGTCCTTCCCCTGCAAATGCGTCCCTGCTCGCTTCGCTCTCCCCCTTGCTCTCCCCCTTCTCGTCTTCCCCTCCCCGTCCCTCTCGCCCCCATCCTCGTCCTCCTCCTCCCCCCTCGCACCTCTTCCTCGTTTTCCTCGCCCCTCCTGCTCCCTAGCGTCCTCCGCCACCTGCTCCTCAACATCCTCGTCGTCTTCGTCGTCGCCGTCTTCAGGATCGGCGGCACCGGCCGTAAGGCCTTCGCAATTTATCCAAGCACCTTTCGTACATACGCTTTCGGAACACTCTGCGCCGCGCGCAACGCAGGCATACACGCGCAAGCCATCCCTCACAAGCGGCCACGTGATTGGAGCCACGGGCACTCAAAGGGGACACGCCGCTTCCGATTCGTGCACCCACCGAGGAGCAGAACAATGCCCGCGGCGACGCCAACGAAGGCACCAGCACTCACGCCGCCACGTCCTCCGTTCCCTCCTCCGCCGTCGCGTCCTGATTTTTTCACTGCGCGGTCCCCCGAAGTCCCGACCCTTCCCCCGGTGCCAGATGTTCATCCCGAGACGTTTGTGTTGACGGTCCCAGGGCCTGGCCAAAGCCCTCGGAAGCCGAAAACGGCCGAAACAAACCCCCCGTCATGATTTTCCGTGACGCGAGCATGTTTGGGTCCCCCGAGCCCCCGCAGTCCTGGACCCTGCGCGCCGACTCCCGCTTGGACGTTACTTCCACCGAGCGGAGGCTCTGCTCCAGCGAGTCGCTGGCCTCCTGGAGCCACGTCGACCGCAGCGCCTCCTGCAGCGCACGCCCAGGGCCGCTCAGCGCCAGGTCCTCTCCGTGGCGCCAGTACGCCGCGACCCCGAAGTCCGCCACCTCAAAGCAGCAGGATTCCATCACAGCTGGATCGGCCCCTAGTAGGATTATAAGAGCTGTACCCAGCCCTGAGAGGATTCCATCAGAACTTGATCGAGCCGTGGTAGCGTTCTCGTAGGGCTGGATCCAGCCCTGATAATACTAGACTAGAGCTTGGTCTGGGCGCTGAGATCCAGGACCTGAGATGCGGGCGCTGATTAGGCCCTGGGCCAGCCCTGAAGATCCGGGCGCTGCGATTGTTTCACACCGTCGCCCAGTTTCGGCCCCAGGATTTCAGATCGGCCTGGCTTCCCAGACATGCTCGAGTCGCGAAAAGAAAATCACGACGCTTGGCTTTTGAGAAGTTTCGGTCTCCGCGGGCCCTCGCCAGGCCCTATGACCGTGAAAAAGCTACTCGGGACAAAAAACTAGCCCTGGGGAACGGGCTGGGACTTCCAGGGACCCCACCCAGTATCGCAGGGAACAAGACGTCGCATGTCTGGTTGAAAATGCCGCAGAAAGATTGGGTACAGGGCTCTGGTCGTGATTTCTCGCGATGTTGCAGTTTGTTTGCAGCGTCGGATCCCAGGGAGGGTCGCGGCTCAAGGGCCGAGGATCGAGACAGGGGCACCAGGAACCCAACGCTTTAGCCAAAGATCAGGGCGGAGGTGTTTCGCCATCTCCTGCCCCTCCTCCTCCTCCTCCTCCTCCTCCTCCTCCTCCTCCTCCTCTCCTCCTCCTCCTCCTCCTCCTCCTCCTCCTCCTCCTCCCCCTCCGTCTCTCCCTCGGTCCCTCCCGCCTTCCTGTCTTCCCCACTTCTCCTCCTCCTCCTCCTCCTCCTCCTCCTCCTCCTCCTCCTCCTCCTCCCTCCTCCTCCTCCTCCTCCTCCTCCTCCTTCCCCTCCTCATCCTCCTCCTCCTCTCCTCCTCTTCCCTCCTCCTTTTCCTCCTCCTCCTCCTCCTCCTCCTCCTCCTCCTCCTCCGCCTCCTCCTCCACCTCCCGTTCATCCTCCTCCTCCTCCTCCTCTTCCTCCTCCTCTTCGTCCTCGTCCTCCTCCTCCTCCTCCTCCTCATCCTCTTCTTCCTCTTCCTCCTCCTCCTCCTCCTCCTCCTTCTCCTCCTCCTCCTCCTCCTCCTCCTCCTCCTCCTCCTCCTCCTCCTCCAGGTGGCTCCACGGCGAGGCCCAGGAGCCGTGTTGCCCCCTCGGCGACGCGCGGCCCGTGCCATCGCGGATCGCCCCCAGCGCCGCGGCGCGAATGCCTTGCGGCGGCGCGTGAGTGTGCTACAGGCTGTGCAGTGGTGTGCGCCCAACGGTGACGGAGAGAGGCCCCCCAAGCTCAGCCGCAGCCGCCGACGCGCCGCACGCAGACTCCGCCTGGCCACCTGCCGCCAGGCCGAGCTGGACTGGGCGGTCCAGTACCAGCCGCCCAGGCAACCCTGGTGGGGTTTCCCGTGGACGGAGATCTACGAGGAGGAATGGCAGTGGCAACCTCACGAAGAACAACCCTGTGCGTGCGAGAAGGACAGGCAGTGGCACCTTCAAGAGGAGCCAGACCAGTACGAGAAACACGCGAAGAACGAGCTCCACTAGATCAGCTACAGTGCGACGGCGCTGAACAGCGGGAAGGCGAAGGACGAGCGAAAAGTCGTCAGCCACGACGCGAAAGTGACGAACAGCCGACGTGAGCGTAAGAAAGAGGAAGACGAAGGACGAGCCCGCCTTCTGGTGGATAGTGGATTGGTGCTGGGACCAGGGCATCACGCCCGACGTCGGCCTCGCGGCGTGCGAGGAAGGCGAGCAGCGACAGTGGGCTCTGGCGCTGCCCCAGGAAAGAGGAAAGGTGAAGGTAGAGCCCGACGTCATCAGCCACAGTGACGGGAGCGCCGGGGACAAGCCGAAGCAGACGGCCCTGGCAAAGAGGGAGGCGACGCTGGAGCCCGATCTAACGAAGTACTCGAAGCTGCAGCTCCGCGATGAGGAAGTCGAAGCCGGAGACCGACGTACTACACTAGACGGCCTGGCGGAGGCGAAGGGAGCCCAACATAGCTGTCTACCTCTCGTCGCCCCTCGTCGCCACGGCTGGACCAGGGAAGGCTGGGGAGGCGAAGATAGAGACCAACGTGACCAGCCACAGCGCAGTGTTCAGGGCATGTGAGGAGCGGCAGGCGAAGCTGGAGCCCGACATCACTAGCGATTGCACTGGGGTTCGGGCATACGAGACGGAATGTGAGAAGGCGGTTGAAGCGACCATAGAGCACGACGCCACCGTGGCGGCGGCCGCCGCCGTGTCACCGAGGAGGATGTCGAGGCGCTACTGGTCCGCTTGGCCACTCACGGCGGCGTCGAATTTGTAAACGTGGTGCGCCATTGCGCGCTCGAGGATATCGCCCTCGACCTGGTGTGCAGCTACCTGAGTCGCGCCGCTTCAGGTGCGCATTCTGCCTGGAGGCCGAGCGCCTCGCCCACCTGAGCGAGAAGGGGGGCCCGGAAGAGGAATGCGACTCGGGCGGGCAGGACAGCGCGGGCGAGTTGCGCAAGAAGACGGGCAGTGGCAGCCTCAAGACGGGTCTGACTATACGTGCGAGAAAGGAGGGCAGTGGCAGCTTCAAAAGGAAGGCCACGGGCAGTGGCAGCCGCAAGAAGAACGCGTGCGAGAAGGCCCTGCCTGCCCTGCAGGCACAGATGCGAGGAGGACTTGGCCAAGCACGCATGTTTGGCCAGGGAGGAGGCTGCAGCTCCCTACCTGAGACCGCGGGAGAGGGCGAGCCTCGGTCGCTTTCCTCGTCCCCATGCGGGGGAGGGCCGAGGCCGCGCACCCGCTGAGCGCGCGCGAGGCGCACGCGCGCGGCGGGTAGGCATGACGTGGCGGCAGGAAATGGCTGGAAAGGGATCCTCCTCCTCCTCCTCCTCCTCCTCCTCTTCCTCCTCCTCCCCCGCTTCTTCTTATGATTTGTAAGTTGCTCCTTTTTTGATTTGATCTTATTCGCCTTATTATCATGATCATAAATTCTTCTAGCGCTCATTACCTAACAGCGAAGACTGATAGGTTTCTCATAGTGTCAAAAGAGATCATCTTGACTCCCCAGGAGGGTCTGGGCGGGTGCCGGGAAGAAGCCGTTGAAGTCGCCTTAAGCAAACAGTTACACACTTCGTGGTCTTCGAGGTCCCAGAACTCCATTCCTGGGCATGATTTTGAATGCTCGGAGCCAACTGTAGACCACTTCGTGGTCTTCGAATTCCCAGAACTCCATTCCTGGGCATGATTTTGAATGCTCGGAGCCAACTGTAAGCCACTTCGTGGTCTTCGAGTTCCCAGAATTCCAGTCCTGGGCATGATTTTGAATGACCGGAGCCAACTGTAGGCCACTTCGTGGTCTTCGAATTCCCAGAACTCCATTCCTGGGCATGATTTTGAATGCCTTCGTGGTCTTCGAGTTCCTAGAATTCAATTCCTGGGCATGATTTTGAATGTCCGGAGCCAACTGTCAGCCACTTCGTGCTCTTCGAATTCCCAGAACTCCATTCCTGCGCATGATTTTGAATGCCCGGAGCCAACTGTAGGCGTCGTCGCCGTCGTCGCCGTCACGACGGCGACGACGACGACGAACGCCCCTCCAGGGCGCCCCCCCCCGCCGCAAGCAGCGGTCACGGGGGGGCATCCTGGAGGGGCGCGTTGCGTCTCCCTCTCTGGATTCTGGAGCGCCCCCCCCGCCGCGAGAAGCGGTCACGGGGGGGTGCTCTGGCAAGGGCGCGTTCTGACCACCTCCGCAAATCTTTTGAGCGCCCCCCCTCGCCGCGAGAAGCGGTCACGGGGGGGGCGCCCTGGCCAGGGCGCGCGCGTTCTGACCACCTTTTCGATCATCCTCCTTGATCCTCCTCCTCGATCCTCCTCCGCCTCCTCTTCCTCCTCCAGTACCATTCGGCTCAGGTTAAAGGACGCAGGCTCAAGCAAAACCCGCCAGCTCAAGCCATGGACGTCGCTCACGCGTCAGGCGGAGCTGTCCGTTGCAGTGGCGGCGACCGTTTGCGAGCCGCATTGGCCGGTGGTGATGGTGGCGCTGCTCAGCCCGCCACGCAGGAACTCGTCAATGCGATTCTGCAGCTTGGCCACCTGCCTACCCAATCGGGCCGCTCGAGGGCGGAGGAGAAGCGGCTTGCCGCGGGTCTCATCAGAGCACGGAAAGCAAGGACGCTGAGCTCGCAGCAGGAGGCGCAGCTCCGCGCGCTGCCGCCTGCCACGAGGGTTCACCCCGAACACTCTGGTGCCAGCGCCGGCGCCAGCAGACAGGCGCAAGCCAGCGCCAGCGCCGTCAGGGTGGATGCAGGCGGCGGTGGTGCTTCTCTGACTGCTGCGGCAGGCAGCGGTGTTTCTCAGCCTGCTGTGCCAGCGGGAGCAGGAGCTCTCGCCAAGCAAAAGGCGCAGCAGAAGGCAGACCTCAAGGCAAAAGGCAGACGCTGAGCTCGCAGCAAGAGGCTCGCAGCAGGAGATAATGCAGAGCGATGAAAACACGGATACAGACACGCCTTGCAGCGCCTGCATGTTACTACTGGTGCTACTACTACTACTACTACTACTACTACTACTACTACTACTACTACTACTACTACGACTACGACTACGACTACGACTACGACTACGACTACTACTACTACTACTACTACTACTACTACTACTACTACTACTACTACTCTGTTGCAACTACTACTACTACTACTACTACTACTACTACTACTACTACTACTACTACTACTACTACTACTACTACTACTACTACTACTACTACTACTATTACTACTACTACTACTACTACTACTACGACTACTACTAAGCAGAGGCTGAGGCTGAGGCTGGCTGAGGCTGAGGCTGAGGCAGGCTGAGGCTGAGGCAGGCTGAGGCTGAGGCTGCGACTGCGACTGCCGTTGCCACTGCAACTGCCATTGCGATCGCGACTGCGACTGCAATTACACCAGAATTCTACAACATGACCCCTACATGAATCTCAAGGGCAATGTTTCCATATATGCTTCTAAACATCGTTGTTAGGTTGCTTCGCCGGGATGATGCTTCTGCGTAGTTTAAATGTTCTCGACATTACTATTGTCATTATATTATTATTCGTATTCTCGTTATTATTATTGGCAATGCTTCTGGTTACCAATCGTGGCATTAATAGTACCATTCGTATTCTTAGCATTCTGCTGTGTATTGTTCACAGTATGCGTAATAGTCGTACTCTTCTTATTAATAGTATTCATGATAGTTGCCTTGTCATTATTGTTCGTCGTATTATTGTTATCAAGATCGTTCGTATTATGATGAGTACCATTTCTCTTATTACTATAAGTATTCCTAGTATGAGATTATTCATATGTTTATTCGTACCAGTACTCTTGATATGAATGGCAATAATGATGTAATTCCATAGGCGTAGTAATCTTCTGGGTATGAACATGAATATTCTTATTCGTAGTAGTATTACCCATGTTTTTTCTTAATCATACGATCCCCTTGTATTGTTATGGTTGACACGAATATGATCATCCGTAGTCCTGCTATACTTTCCTCTTCTTATTATCCAAATATTATGTTTATCACTATTGTCAGTAATGTTATGGTTCGTATCACTACTACGTACTATTCTCTTTCGTAATACGTTTCTTATTATTACTAGCGCTGTTCTTTTTGATATTGTTCTTATTCTTCTTACGAATACGATTGGTAATATCATTGTGCTTCCTCTTATTAATCTTAAAATTACGTGTTGTGTTAGTTGTCTTAGTATTTATACTATTCGTTTCCAGATTAAAAATTATTAACCCTCTTCTTAGTATTGGTATTGCTCGTATCCTTGCTACCCGCTTCTTCGGGGCACTAGCATCATGACTAGTATTCGCCTTGTTGTGGTTGGTATCAGTAATTACTGTTATGTGTACTGCTGTTGTCTTCCCCTTCGTATTACTAGGTTATGAGCATTATGAGTATCATTATTACTATCATCATGATTGAAAGTGTTGCTATTGTCGCTTATATGTTTTGCGTGAGATTGTTCTGAATACTATTATTATTAATCCTTTTCCTCTTCATCCTTCTCCTCCTCTTCCTCCTCCTCCTCCGTTTCCTCCTCCTCGTCCTCCTCATCTTCCTACTCCTCCTCCTCCTCCTCCTCTTCCTCCTCCTCTTGTTCCTCTCCCTCCTCGCCCTCCTCCTCATCCTCCTCCTCTTTTTCCTCCTCCTCCTCCCCCATCACCCACTCCTTTTCTGTACCGAAAACTCCCCCTCTGCCTCACCCCGAGGCTGATCGAGAGGGCGGGCTGGCGTTTCGCCAGAAACTTTCTCGGCATTTCTGAACCTGGAGCATGAATTTGGGCGACAATTTCACGTAAGGAGGGCGGGCGATTGTCAAAATGTGGCTCTCGTTTTAGCGCCGCGCCCATTCGCTCTTGGAAATTGCAGGGGCTTTACGGACTGAGGGCGTGTCGTTTTCAAAATGCGGCTCCCGGTGCCGCATCCACTTAAATTACTCCGACGGAAGGACCTCACATGACAATCTGTTTAGATTGCCCTGAGCCGTTTCCTCCTCGCCCTGGCAGACACCCTCCTGTCGCTCTGCTGTGCCCTCTCCTCCTCCTCCTCCTCCCCCATCCTCGTTCTCCTCCCCCGCCCCCTCCTCCTCCTCATCCTCCTCCTCCATTTATTTGTCCGCCTCCTTCTTCTATTTTATCCTGCTCCTCCTCCTCCCTTTCCACCTCCCAATCATCATCGTTCTCTCCCAACCCCTTCCCCGTCCTCATCCTCCCCCTGCTTCTTCTCCATGCGCCCCCCTTCCCACCTGGTCGGGGCAAGCGAATCGATTCTCCTCGGCGCCGTCGCCGCCTCGGCCAGCGCGCGCGCGTTCGCCGACGGCTGGTTCGCGAAGCCTTCGGGGCAGTTCCGCGGGCCATGCCTTTGGGGCAACCCCGCGGGCCGCTGGGGCGCGGGGGCAGGCCGCCGGGGCAACCCCGCGGGCCAGACCGTCGGGATAACCGCGCGGGCCTCTAGCTGCGCGTCGCGGCGTTCAGGCGGGAGGCAGCACGAAGCCAAGCTCCGCGGCAAGCTGCTCGGCCTCAAACCTACATGTTTTCGCTTCCTCCTCGAACTTCTCGAGCGCCCCCAGCAAGGACGCCAGCGGCCTGCGCTCCAGGAACTCGCGCGAAGGCGGCCGCAGGATCAGCATGTTCCGCACGCATGTTGCGCGGGGGAGCACGACGCAGAGGTGCAGCCACCACTGCTCGTCCGACATGCCCGTGCGAGTCGATGGTGACGCACTTGCGTAGCGTCTGGCCCTGCGACAGCGTAGAGGTCAGGTAGGACGCGTGCGTCAGGGTGAACCCCGAGCGGCGCACAGCGTGCGCCCCCGAGCTGTCCCACGTGAACTCCTGCTCGCTGGGTGCCTGAACATGAGCAAGCTCCTCCCCCGCGCCTCGGCCTCGCCGCGTTCGACGGCGCCTTCGGCGCCCTGCAGCAGCAGTTCGGCGACCTCTTTGTAGATCGGGGGCTCCTTGAAGCCGTGGACCTGCAGCCAGATTCCCTGCGGTAGGTAGCGGGGGCGAAAGAACTGGCCGGGCGCGCACTCCACGTAGTCCCGCTCGTCGTCAGGAAGGTGAGGAAGTAAAACTGGCAGCAAAAATCTGCCCGACTTGTTCGCACCAGCAGACTTGTTCGCACCGGCAGACTTGTTCGCACCGGCGTTGCGCACTTCCCCTCAGCAGGCCGCTCGCGCCAGCAGATTTGTTCGCAACGGCGTTGCGCGCTTCGGGGTGTAAGCCTAGGTTCTGGGAATTCTCATGGAATCGGACGGATACAATACAGCTATGTAGAACATGCTCCACACTACTACATTGCTTACCTCTGGTCATCCTGTCCCGCGCTGTATCGATCGAAAGGTGCCCCTCACGACGACGCAAACTATCGAACGGAAGCCCGCCCGACCACTGACGTGCAACACGAGACATAAAAGAAAAAGTGGGGTTCATGGGGCTCACGTGCAGCGGCAACGATTCACACTCCTCCTCCTCCTCCTCCTCCTCCTCCTCTTCCTCCTCCTCCTTCTCCTCCTTCTCCGAGGGCCTAGGGGCTCCACCCGCTCGGATTACCAACATGAAGTGCGGGGGGACCCATAGGGAGGGGGCTCCCGCCTGAGACTTCCTCACAATTCACTCACGAACGAGGCTCCCACTGGACACGTCCTCCAAATTCAAACCTGAGAGACCCAAGAATAACGACAGTTACAAGAATTTGATGACCAGCATCGGATTGCCAACATGAAGCGCGGGACCCATAGGGAGGGGGGTCCCGCCTGAGACTTCCTCAATATTCAATCACAGACGAAGCTCCCGCTGGATACTTCCTCCATCTTCAAGCCCGAAGAGCCCAAAAGTGACGACAGCTGGAAAAATTGGATGACCCGCATCGGATTACCAACATGATCCGCGGGGCCCATAAAGAGGGGGGTTCCCGCCTGAGACTTCCTCGCAACTCACTCCAAGACGAGGCTCCCGCCTGATATTTTTTCCATATGCAGGCTTGAGGAGCCCCAAATTGATGACAGTTAAACGAATTGGATGACCCGCATCGGATTACCAACATGATCCGCGGGGCCCATAGGGAGGGAGTTCCCGCCTGAGACTTCCTCACAATTCACTCACAGACAAAACTCCCGCCAAAACAAACGATTACAGGAATTGAATGACCCGCATGAATTACCGACATGAAGTGCGAGACCCATAGGGAAGGGGCTTCCGCCTGAGACTTCCTCGCGCCTGATACTTCCTCCATCTTCAAGCCCGAAGAGCCCAAAAGTGACGACAGCTACAGGAATTGGATGACCCGCATCGGATTACCCACATGATCCGCGAGGCCCATAGGGACGGAGCTCCCGCCTGAGGCTTCCTCACAACCCACTCACAGACGAGGCTCCCGCCTGGTAGTTTTTCCCACACTCAGGCCTGAGGAGCCCAAAACTGACGAATGTTACAAGAATCGGATGACCCGCATCGGATTACCAACATGATCCGCGGGGCCCATAGGGAGGGGGCTCCTGCCTGAGACTTCCTCACAATTCAATCACAGACAAAGCTCCCGCCTGACACTTGCTCCATATTCAAGCCTGAAGAGCCCAAAAATGACGACAGCTAGAAGAATTGGATGACCCGCGTCGGATTACCAACATGATCCGCGGGGCCCACTGGGAGCTCCCGCCTGAGACCTCCTCGCAATTCACTCACAGACGAGACTCCCTCCTGATACTTCCTCCATATTCAGGCCTGAGGAGCCCAACAGTGACGACAGTGAGTGACTGAATGAGTGAGTGAGTGATGATGCGTATGATGACGATGAGAAGCGAGTGCGTAAGTGTGAAATTGAACGAATGTGAATGTAGGTGGGTGTGCGATTGATGAAAATGATGATGCTGATGATGACAGAATGAATGAGTGAGTGAGGGTGAGTGATGAGGAGGGAGAGAGGGGGGATGTGAGGATTGCGCGGGGTGTCCACAGAAAAAAAAGCCCCGCTTAGGATGTGGGGGAAAATGCAAGAGCTTCACGGATGCAAGGCGGCTGGTTTTCAAAACAGGGTTCCCGCCTGAACGCCACGCACATTCGTTAAAACATGCAACCGCTTCACACATTGAGGGCGGGTCATTTTCCAAATGCGGTTGCCGCTTTAGCGCCGCGCACAGCCGCTCGTTGTTGCTCGATGTGCTGGAGTTCCGCGGATTGAGAATGGTCCCTTTTCCAAAAAGGTGTTTCTCTCCGTAGCGCCGCGCGCATTCGTGTTAAAGTTCCAAGGGTTCCACGGGTTCCCATTGCTAATGTACCAGGTGTTGCGTTTGGGAGCGATTCAGGCTCGTCAAGGCGCAACAGGTACATTGATTCGGTGTTGAAATCCCAGGAAAACTGCTCTGGCACGCCTCAAGATCGCCAAGAATGCAACATTCAGATTGATTCGTGGCGTCGAAGCTCCGAAACTGGTGTTTCGTCACGCCTCGGGATCTTCAAACGGTCGCCCCCAACGGGACCCTCCCCTCAGAAGAAACAATGTGTATAAGGCCTTGTAAAAAAGGGAGCATGGAAGGAGGGTTGATTCCAACATCGTCGATGAGTCTTGGGTTTACAATGGCCCCCATTCATCCTCCCCATCACCATCATGCCCCCCTGACAAATGACTTGATTACATCGTGGAGGCAGAACCAGAGAAACGGATGTAAGATGCGAATGGCAAGGAGCTTGATCATGTTACCTGAACACGAGTGGTTAACACATGTCTAAAGGCGTATAACACGGTGACGCGGGGAGCTCCCCTGAGCCAAACGCCCATGGAAGCACCGCGGCAAGCCAGTCAGGGAAAGGGTGAGAAGGCGGTGGACTACCGCTCGAGTCCGGCGTTCAAACGAGTCCGCTGCGCCTCGTCGGCCCCGCGCGCAAACCGCGCAGGAACCCGCGAGGCCAGAAAAAAAGGTTTCGGCAAAATGCTTCACTGACCGCACCTTCCCAACAGAACATATGCGAAGAGGGCTTTACCAACCGCCCTTGAACACACAGTTGCCTGGCAGTAGACAAGTGGTGGAGCATGGACTGATGGGAGCTGCTGCTCGACCGACAGTCGGCGGGAGCTGCTACTCCACCGACAGTTGGCGGGAGCAGCGCTCACGCGCACGCTCGACTTCCGCATCGCGGTTGCCCGCGAAACTTGGCGATCTGGTAACTTAATCACATTAGTCGGTCTCCTCCTTATGGGTGAGACTGCTGTGCTGGGAGCTCGGGGCGGTCTTCTATTCCTCTCGTCGCTCAGCCTGACGGCGTCGCGGTCGTAGCTGACGCGACCGCCCGCGGCGTTGAGGATGAGCTACGGCAAGCACGACTACGTGGGAAACGCCCGAAAAATTATCGCCAGACGCTTCCTCATCGAAGCTCAAGAATGCCTCACGCACCCCTGGACAAGGATGCAACTCCACGCGTCTTCCTCCTTCGCCACCCCCCTCTGTCGTGTAGTCGTCCAATGAGGCCCCGCGCAGGTAGTAGTGGCGCTGCGCGTGGATGCACTGACGCTGGCGCTGCGTCTCGAGGGGCCGGGACCACTCGCGGGGTCCGCGGCCAAGACCGGCCGCAGCGTGCTCGACGGCAGCTGAGATTCGATGCTGATTGTCGGCGCCCCTCCACCTCCTCCGGCTGGGCATCTTCCCGCCAGAGGGCCATGAATACAAAAAGGAACACCTGTGACGGTCCTCGGGAACGGAAACTGGGCAGGGCTCGATCGGCCCGATCGGTTCCTGCTCTGCAAGGGTCCCTCGGCCCGCGCATCAACGAAGATCAGTGCAAGAAGTTGCCGCCGCTGGCGGTGGACGTAAATTTGGCGCATCTTCGGGTTTGGCCACGGAGGCGGTCGGTCCCAAAAGCAGCTGAGGGCACTCCCACGCCCGCGCAGTGGGGAGGCAAAAGGCACCTGCCGGTTGGCGTCACGCACGGCAGTCTCGGTCGCATTCTGGTGTGCGGCCTCAAGAACCGTATTCGAATGGGCCTGAACGATCGGGGTACAGGCCTCTCCGAATCCAGACCAAGTTGATTTCGTCGATGCCATACCCTTCCTTGACAAACCCCACGCCGATGACATCGCCACACGAACTGAAAGATGCCAACTCCGTGCCTCCTTCAGCTTGCGGTGCGGGGGCTGATCTGTGCTGGTGGGGTCGTTCGGCTCGCGTCGGCGCCATCATGCTGATGTTGCATGTCCTGTACGGCGTCGCGCACCTCTCGGTCCGTTGCTTGAACGTCTGTTTCGAGCTCCTTGATGAGAAAAGATAAATCGTTAATAGAGGGCCTCAACTTCTCTATCTTCTCGTACTGTGTGGTGATGCGTTTCTCGAAATGTTCCTGTCGCTTCTCAGCCTTGGCAACATGCTGTCAGGTAGGAGCGCCACCCTTCGAGAGACCGGGGCAAGCTGCCAGGGCGGCGTAACGCTTCGCTCCTTCGGTGCCTCCAGCTCTTGAGCGAGTTGATGAAGCTGCTGAGCCTTATCACGCGCAATGGTAGGAAAGGGCCCAGGGGAAGGGCAGGTGACAGGTCGGCTCCGAAACCCTTGCCGCTCGTGTTTTGCTGACCTATTCGCTGTCTGAGCCTGCGTGGAAGGATATGAGCCAAGCCGTTGACCACAATGTTTGCAGCACAAGGCTCCCATGGGGTTTTGCGACAGTTGCAATGGAAACGAAGCCAAGTTCCCTTTGGCCGCCACTGTGTACCATTCTTCGTTGCTGGGCAACTTGCCCCATGTGTATCGCTTCGATTCGAATAACGTGTTCTATGGAACGCGATCGGTGCCTCCCCATCGACGAGGCCACTATTGCTGCACCCAAAGTCTACGCTCCCAGCCTAAACCGTCAGCAGCAGCCATGCCACCAGGGAGAGGAAAAGTATGGAAGAGCCCGCACACGCTGGTGTGCGGGCTCACTCCGAGAGCAAACCTGGACGAGCTATGGAAAGCTGCCTCTGACCAGAGGTATCCGCGCGTTCCGCCGAGGAAGCGATCATCTTGAGCCAAAACGGCTACAGAGCGGGCAATGAGAGGAGGAGGAGGAGGAGGAGGAGAGGAGGAGGAGGAGGAAGATCAGGAGGAGCAGCAGCAGGAGCAGGAGCAGGAGCAGGAGCAGGAGGAGGAGGAGGAAGTAGGTCGTCTAAGTCTGCCGCCCAATCCATCTCGGTACTCTTGATGTACACCTCCACGGGTGCCCCGTCCTGTCACGGGACGGGGGGAGGGGGGGGGCAGGTAGTCAGAGAGAGGGGGGGGAGATCGTCAAGAGCTTAACGACTTCTGCCGTACCTTTACTGGGCTATCTAGACATGTCTGGAAGAGAGAAGAGTCAGCCCCCCTGGAAAAAAACGTCCGAGACCACCCCCACCATGCCCCCACCACCCAGGACACTGCAACCTCCTCGAGCCTCTGGGAACAGATTCTGTGGGGACCACCACCCTGCAAAAACCGTCCGGGACTCCCCCCACCATGGCCCCACCATCCCTGACACTGGCAGCCTCTTGGAGCCTCTGGGTACGAATTCTTGAATGGACCCCCCCCGGGGGTCCATAAGCCTTTTCTATTAGAGAGGGGGAAGGGCCGGGCGCGCCGACACACCAGATACGCCCATAACCGCCCTCGAAGCCCCAGGCGCGGTCCGAGGAAAGCCCGACACGCCCCGCGATCGCACCCACACGCCCAGATATGTTCCGCGAAAGCACCTGTTGGGGTCGGCGGCAGAGGCGGCAGCCTTTAGATAAGCCTAAATGTTCGAAGGTCCTCAAGGACTTCTTGGATCGGCGCTGGACCCCCCCCCCGGTGGTGCCTCGGGCCGATCCGAGCGGTCAGCGCGGAGCTCCAAACGTTTAGGCATGTGCAGACGCGTAATATTACTACGACCCTCGCATGATTAGTGTGATTAGTGATAGTATCACGTATATGAAGGATATTAGCATCAATAGTTGTATTAAGAACAACAGAACTAGAGTGTGCCGAGTATTAGTCTAATCGATGGCATGTTTAGTCTTAGTATTAGTAGTGTTGTTTTTGGAATTGCTACGGGCGTTGTGAGTAGTATCCGTATGCCTAAGGCTAATCGTAGTATCCGTTGTCTTCGCAGCACTGTTATTGGGACTACTATGAATAATATTCCGGTTCGTAGCATGAAGAGTAGTAGTAGTAGTAGTAGTAGTAGTAGTAGTAGTAGTAGTAGTAGTAGTAGTAGTAGTAGTGGTAGTAGTAGTAGTAGTTGCTGTTGTAGTAGCAGTAGTAGCAGTAGCAGTAGCAGTAGTAGTAGTAGTAGTAGTACGAATGATAGAACGACTACTAATAACAATAATAACAATAGTAGTAGTAGTAGTCATAGTAGTAGTAAAAATGATAATAAGAATAGTAGTAGGACTGGTGGAAGTAGTAGTGGCCGTCGTCGTAGTCGTAGTAGTGGTAGTAGTGGTAGTAGCGGCAGTGGTAGTAGTAGTAGTAGTAGTAGTAGTAGTCGTCGTATTAGTAGTAGTAGTAGTAGTAGTAGTAGTGGTAGAAGTAGTAGTAGTAGTAGTAGTAGTAGTAATAGTAGTAGTAGTAGTAGTAGTAGTAGTCGTGGTCGTGGTCGTAGTCGTCGTAGTACTGGTACTGGCACGGGCACGGGTATATATAGTAGTAGTAGTAGTAGTAGTAGTAGTAGTAGTAGTAGTAGTAGTAGTAGTAGTAGTAGTAGTAGTAGTAGTAGTAGTAGTAGTAGTAATAGTAGTGGTAGTGGTAGTGGTAGTGGTAGTAGCAGTAGTGGTGGTAGTAGTACCAGTAGTAGAAGTAGTGCGAGTAGGAGTGAGAGAAGTAGTAGTAGTAGTAGTAGTAGTAGTAGTAGTAGTAGTAGTAGTAGTAGTAGTAGTAGTAGTAGTAGTAGTAACAATAGCAGTAACAGTAACAGTAACAGTAGTAGTAGTAGTAGTAGTAGTAGTCGTAGTAGTAGTAGTAGTAGTAGTAGTAGTGATAGTAGTAGAAGTAGAAGTAGTAGTAGTAGCAGTGGTTGTGGTTGTGCTCGTATGATCAGTAGTCGTAGTATGAATCGGACGTACAATTTCAACAACGCGTAGTACTGTGGTAACGTGTTCTTCCTCTTATGGCATGTATGCTCACTATGGTTAGTACCACTCGTAGTCGTACAAATATTGATACTAGTAGGCGTATTATTCGAGTTGTAGTCAATAGTGTGATGAGTCTACTCGTAATGATTTTGATAGTCGTCGTACCACTCCTATTATCGAGATGCTTATTCCTAGCACTCGTCTTTTTAGTCTGACTCGTCTTTGTGTTATCCTTTTTCGGGCTGATGGGAAGGAGGGGAAGAGGAGCGGAGGAACAAAGGAGGAGGAGGAGAAGGAGGAGAAGGAGCGGAGCAGCTGAGAACAAGAAGGAGGGGGGAGAAGGGGGGAGGGAGAAGGAGGCGCGGAGGAGGAGGGAGGGAGGAGGAGGAGGAGGGATGAGCGAGGAGGAAGGGACGAGGAGGAGGAGGACGAGGAGGAGGAGGAGGAGGAGCGGGAGGAGAAGCGGAAGAGGAGGAGGAGGAGGATATGTGCATATCTCCATTGCAGAGGAGAAGCGCCCGGGGCTCTGGCGCACGCTCGGCCGTCCATGAGAACCGTGGTATGCAGGCTCATGTACAGGTTCTCCTTCGGCGAGGAGATGTAGTCGCTCAGCCGCCCTGGCCTCGGCGGCAGCAGCCTGCAGCTGGGGGGGGAGGATGTGGCACAATCATTCCAATCGCTATGAGCTGTGTGATACTGCGTGTTCGAAAAATGTCTGTAGCATTCCATCTAAATTGATCTTTACTCTCCCGTGCCAATTTTCCACCTGTCTTTCCCGACCCCGGCTCCTCCAACACCTCCCCGGCGCCGTCAGAAGCCCCTCTGGCGGCAACCCGGGGGTCAACGCCAGAGATCCCGTTTGACAGCAGGAAACGGCTCTTCATCACATCCCCAGGGGAGGATTTTCTGTGCCCAACTTGTGCTCTGCCACTGAACAGGAGCAGGGGAGCAGGGGGAGAAGGAGCAGAAGAGAGTGCAGGAGCATGGACTCAGCGGGCAGCCTGCCCGAAGAGCGGCCAGAATACAACACACAAGAGGGGGGGGGCGGTAGAGGAGGGGGGCCAGACGGCCTCGAGAACTCAAAAACGCCCGCAGAGCCAGAAACGCCCAGAGTTTCAGGCCTAGCTCGGGGTCTGCCCCTTGAGCTGCACCATTCGAATGAGGCCTCCAGACAGAGAGCCACCTGACTTGGCGCACCGCGCCTCGCGATGTGCGACGTGTGGTCATCTTCGCGCCCCCGCGCGGCCGCCTTAGAGACAGGAGGGAAGGGCAGTTGCTCTGGCCCAGACCGCAACGCGCGAAGCGAGCCTACCTTCGCGCCCCGCCCGTGTTCTAGGTGTCGGGCACCTTTGACCTTGCGGGTGCCTCGGGCTCCTTGACAACCGACGTCGGCTCCTGCCGGTCGGGGACCTGATGCCAGGGAAGAGCCCGGGGGGCCGATCCAGAGGGCGAGGGCGGGGCAAACCTCATTGGCAGACGTCCCTGGCACTGCGCCGAGGAACCACCGGCGATCAGGTCTCGGTGAGGAAAAATACCGACGTCGCTACTCCCAGGATCTCTCCCTGGGTGCGTTCTGATCTGGATCTCGAGTGAATCCAGCCGTGGCGACGAGGGTTCTCAGGGACGAGCAGCGGCAGCTGTGTCCTGTCCTCCTCTGAGACCAAGACATACGAAGTCCTGTTTTCAATATGGGGGGGCCCAGAAGTCCGAACCCTTTCCCCAGGGCGGGCTTCTCATCGTGGGTCGCTTTTTGGCGGTCTCGAGGCCCAATAAGGACCCCGAAGGGCTGAAAATTACGAAGAACTCAGTTGGGTTGTTGTGATGCATAGGATGTTTGTGGATCATCGCAATCTTGCCCGCGGGCCTGTGGATCTGCCCGAGGCACGACCAACACGTCTCCCGGTCCTTGGCGACGACCTTCATGCGAGGGATGGGCGCCGGAGGCGCGCTGCTCGGGCGCGCGGCCCAGCGCCGCAGCTGCGTGTGCAGAGGCTCCTCGCTCATCTCTATCTTCAGGATGGCGCCCTCCTCTCGAAGAACGCCAACTCAACTTTTTGTCAGCGGCGAGGGCGGCGATCGCACAACGCGTTCGGGAAGCGGGCGGGCCGCGCCAGGGCCTCGGGCACACAGTCTTTTTCGTCCGCCGCAGCGCGGCCCAGGCAATCCGCACGCGCGCTCTAGGGGGTCGGGCTGCGATACGGCACTACATGTCCGGCAGCAAGAACGGGGAAGGGTGGAGGAGGGCGGCCCCAGAAGGCTGGAAGGGGGGGGGGACATTCACGGCGCGAAGATCAACACCGTGGGCGGCCGGTGCGGCCAGCCTGTGCTGAGGCAACCAGGCATTGGAAGCGGGGAGGTATCACGGCCACACCCAGGGGCTGAGGCAGAGGCTGCAGGCGTGAAAACGTGGAGCACATCGAAGCGATGCAGGAGGAGGAGCAGCCGGCGTGCCCACGGAGGCGGGCGCAATCCGCATGATCCGCTGGACGTCTGCGTCTCAGGTGTCAGAATGCTGCAGGTGCGGCACCAGGGAGCTGCGTGCAGGCCAAGAGGACTGCGCTGGCAAGCCCAGCGCAGCAAAATGCTGCGGTGAAGCCAAGCTGTGCTGCAAACGCCGGGCTCCCTGGCTGCAGGCGGCAAAGCTGCCGGGGGCTGCTGAGCGAGCTGCAGGGCTGGCGGAGCTGGCGAGGCTTCGCGCACCGCGACTGAAACGGCGCAGCGTGGCGAGAGCTGGGGCTGCTGCGGAACCAGCTGAGCTGCCAGAAGCCAGGGCGCTGAAGCCGAAGCGGGGTGTAGCGCTGAGCAGCAGGGCTACGCGGCAGGGCTGCTGAGCCGGCTTCACTGAGGCTGGCCGCAGGGCTGGCTGGAGCCAGGGGTGCGGAGCGGGTACCGCAGGCGGGGCGGCGGCCGCGGAGAAGGACAGCGGGAGGAGGCCTCAGGCGTTGAGAGTCGTCGCCACGAGGAAAGCGCAGGCGGCTTCAGGCACTGGGGGCCGATGTGCCACGCCAACTAAGGGGAGGCCAAAAGGCATCGATACCGCTGCTCCCCGGACCTCTCCCAGGGTGCATTCTGGATTTTCGAAGCAAATCTGGCCGTGGCGGCGAGGGCCTCGCAGGAGACCCAAAAAGGCAAGGGGAGGGTAGCGTTATGGGTACTTCCCTAATCAGAGCTTGCCTCTGAGCGGATTCGTGTGGTTAGGTGAGGTGTGCCGCCGATTTCGGCGGCGGGGCCGGATGCCCGGGTGCCCGGGTGCCCGGGTGCCCGGGCGCCCGCGGGTGCCCGGGTGCCTGGGTGCCCGGGTGCCTGGGTGCTTGGATGCCCGGTAGCCCTATAGCCCCATAGCCCTATAGCCCTATAGCCGTATAGCCCTATAGCCCTATAGCCCTATAGCCCTATAGCCCTATAGCCCTATAGCCCTACAGCCCTAGTAGCCCTAGTAGCCCAATAGCCCAATAGCCCTATAGCCCTATAGCCCTATAGCCGTATAGCCCTATAGCCCTATAGCCCTATAGCCCTATAGCCCTATAGCCCTATAGCCCTATAGCCCTAGTAGCCCTAGTAGCCCAATAGCCCAATAGCCCTATAGCCATATAGCCTTATAGTCTTATAGCCTTATAGCCCTATAGCCCTGTAGCTCTATAGCCCTGTAGCCCTGTAGCCATATAGCCCCATAGCCTTATAGCCCTATAGCCCTATAGCCCTATAGCCCTATAACCCTGTGGCCCTATAGCCCCATAGCCCCATAGCCTTATAGCCCTACAGCCCTATAGCCCTATAGCCCCATAGCCCTATAGCCCTAAAAAGGTGTTGATTGGGTTTTTGTCTCCGGTATCATTTTCTCCTCCTCCGAAGCTACAAGCCGACATCTTTGCCTTTTGGGGCGCCGCCTCCAGGCTGCCTGGAGCCAAGGCCACGCAAACGGCGATGTTGATTAATGGTGATATCGGGATTTCCGACGCCGAAGTCACGCAGAACAAACTGTAGAAAATCACGGGCCACACTTTCCTGCGTCTCGAATACGCGAACATACTGAGCAAAAACAGCACAGTGCATTGCAAGAAAGCACGACCCACGCGCTCCTACAAGTGGTTTGCCCACGACCCAGCCACACCTACAATACCGAAACCCACATCGCCGTTGCCTACATGGCCAGTGGCGTGTCTACGCCAGGCAGCAGCAGGTGGCGCTCCTCTCGACCGCCTGCGCCACCAGTGCCCTGCCCCGCCGTCGCCACACCGCTTCGAGCCACACCAGGAGCGGAGACCGAGCGCGCACGGAAGCAGGGAGGCCTCCTGGCTCTGGAGGCCCGTCCAGGGGCCTGAACAACAACTCAAGCGGGAGGGCAGGGAAACAGAGAGGAGGAGGAGGCGGAGGAGGAGGCGGAGGAGGAAGCGGAGGAGGCGGAGGAGGCGGAGGCGGAGGAGGGGACCCCGGAGGGCCACTGCGGCACTGCGCCCAGGGAGCTGCCCGCCAACCGCAGGAGGGGGGGGGGCCGGCGCGCCGTGCAATACGTTCGCCACCAAGTACTTCCCGATGCAGGTGAACTACGTTACGAACTACGGGAGTGTCACCCAGGTCAGCGCAGTACCACGCAAAAAGTATCAGGATCGACGTGACATACGAGCTACGAGACCTGATCGCCCACTTTAGCGTAGACCTACCGGCAAGTATGCCGAGACCATACACGCACAGAATAGTACGGGCGCGAACAGACGCAGCCCAAGAACGAGAGGGGTACAACGTCCGACATGGGATTCAACCGCGATCCGACCACATCATTACCTTTGCCCTTGCCGCCCTCGCGATGGCGTCCAATTACGACAGCAAGTACAACACAAAGCAAGACACCAAGTACGACACCCAAAACGACACAAAGTACGACAGCACAACAAAGTACGACACCAGTAACCAGTCACAACAAAACCGAACAGCCCGAGAGGGGGTTACCGAGTACATCGTAGAGATACCTGTCGACCACGGCCACGCCGCGTACGACGATGACGACTGTGACGACTACGACGTCTACAGCGGCTATAACGGCTATTTCGAGTACAACGGCTACGACGACTACACCGCGTACAGCTTCCTCACCCTGCCTCCCAGCATGCCACCTGCAGATCTTCGACGGCAAAAGCAAAGCTTCGAGGGTCACCAGCTGAACCTCGAGGGCCATCAGCAGAGCTTCAACGACGAGAAGCACAGACTCGAGACCCATCAGCTGAATTTCGACGGCCACTGGCAGAGCGACGACGGCAAGAGGCAGAGCTTCGAGGGCCACCAGCTCAGCTGCAAGAGCCACCAGCTGAGCTCAGAGAGCCACCAGCAGAGCTACGAGGAGCACCTGCTGAGCTACCGGGACCACGCGCAGAGCTACGGGGGCCTGGACCACCAGACGAGCTGCGAGGGCCTCCGGCCGATCTACGAGGGCAAGCTGTGCCACACGGTCCGCACGCAGAGCGACGAGAGTCTCCCGGAGGGCAACCGGGGCGGCGAGCTGGACTGGGGAACAAGGGCCGCGAGCAGAGCTTCGAGCGCCACCGGCGCAGATACGAAGGCCACCTGCTCAGCCACGAGGGCGACAAGCTGAGATCTACGAGGGCCGCGAGCAGAGCCACGAGGGCCCACAGGCAGAGCTACGAGAGCCGCAGGCAGAGCTACGAGGACCACCAGGGGAGCGACGAGGGCAACCGCCTGAGCTACGAGGGCCGCCGCCAGAGCTGGCCGGGCCACAAGAACAACCCGAAGCACTCGAAGCTACGACAAGGAGCTGCCAGCCCGAATTATCGTGCTCAAAGGCCAGAAGCACCACAATGGCCTCGAGGGTACCTTGGGCGCGTGGAATACCACCACGGAGCGGTGGGCATTCCGATCGGGATCGGTGGCTATCACGTTCAAGAGTACCAACGTCGAGCCCATCGACAAGTACCCCGAAATGCGGCTCGCCATCATGTACCAACAGACGACTCGAGCCTACCAGCATTACGACATGAGGCAAAATGACTACTCGTTCGAGGGCATATACGACCTCGCAGCCTCTGAAGGCCAGCCAGGGGTGGCCATCTCTGGCTCGACATGCTCCAGGACGAAAACCTGTTCGATGCAGAGCACGATCGGATGGCGCGATTGTTACGGTGAGACCGGCCTATCAGAAGCCACTGACTACGGAACTCCAGCGGACTGTTTCCTTTTTACGCCCAGTACCTACTCGTATGTTGATTGAGCTACGCATATGGTAGATCTGGTACGCCGATACCTCGTATTCTGACATCAGCGCCACAGACACGTATCTCGAGTACAGCGATACCGACCAGATGCAATGTCGTCATCAGCAGCACAAACGCTTGGGTGGCGCGGCCGCTCCCTCACCCCCTTCCCGACCTTTACGGCCTCAGGGGTTGGCATTAGGTCAGGCGTGTCCTCCTACAAGCGGATGTTGGAGAACATGTCTAAACAGAGTTCAAAAAATGCAAAAAAATGCTACAAATAGTCAACAAAAATCGTCCCATGAGTATTTCTAGACAATTTTTGAATTTTCCCCCTGTAGAAGGACACGCCAGACTTAGTGTTGGCAAATGGATGGTATGGCGGCCTCCCTCTCTCCCCCCCCCCTCCCTACACGGAAGCCAGGACCCATGGTGGCTGCTCGTGCCTCCGAGACGGCGGCGGCGGGCGCGCACGCGAGCGCGCCCACGGGCGCGGGCGCGGACAGGGAACGCGCGGAGCCGTGCGTGCGCGCAGGGGGACCCGCCCGAAGCTTAGTGGGCGCTGGGCCCGCCGTCCTTCTGGTTTAGCGAGGACGGCACACGCGCCGATCCAGAGGAGCCCAGGATGGGCCTGGCCAGGATCGGTGTAGGTAGTTGCCGCCCTCCAATCCTCCATCCTGTCCATGACAAGGGTGCTGAAGTACTGCTTGATGTAGCGGAGCCCTCGCATCCGAGCATCCACAGTCTGCTCGTTCTGCCTGGCGGCAAGGTCGTAGGCGTAGCCGTTGAGGTACTTGCAGCAGAGCTCCTCGAACTCCGTCTTCCAGACGTGGATGCCCAGCCTCTCCGTCAAGGGGACATACACGGCACGGGTCTCCTCAGAGATCCTCCTCTTGGGTCGGAAGAGAGGACAGAGCAGAGCAGGAAAAGGCCGCGTCCAGACGGCGCATCGTCAGGGGAAAACCAACAAAGAAAAGCAAAGACCAGAAATGATGCAAAAACAAACGCTGCATGCAGGGCCGCCAGTTGACAAACAAACGCTGTTCCATTGCAGCGTTGCTGAGAGGGGGGGAGCAAACGGAGGGTCAGTGAATCAGCTCACGTGGCTGGTTCTCCCCGGCGACTCCAGGCGCCGGAGCCAGGGCATCGAGGAGAGCCGCCCGACGGCGGGGCCAAAACCAGATGCACGCGGCGGATTTCGTAATTCCCGGAACGCCGCCCAGGCACGAGATGGCTTGCTCTATCCAACACGTGGTTCTGGAGGTCCCGACCCTTTCCCCCGGGCCGCTTTTCCGTCCCAAATCGTTATTTGACGGCTTCGGGGCCCAGCGAAGGACCCCAGAAACGAAAACAGCCAAAAACCTTCCGTCGTTTCTCAAAAACGTGGGCATGTCTGGTGAGGAGAGCGTCTGGCGGCGGGGCCGACACCAGATGCACGCAGTACACTTCGCAACGCCTCCTTTCCCCAATCCCCCCCTTTCGACAGGAGAGAAGAGAAGACAACCACAACCGCTGGGATGGGGGAACCACCCCTGGCGCCCCATCAACGCCGACGACCTGCGCGCGGCACTCGAAATCGGGTGCCGCGCGCAGATCACCACCGCTGGGGGGTCGGGGTCGGCCTTGGTGGGGCGCCAGGGGCGGCTACCTCAGCCGAGTGGTTGTAGCTGCTTCTTCGCCCATGATTTCGTCCGGCCCCATCCTCTGCTTGGCAGCTGGCATGTGCTCGAGGGTGTACATATTGTGCAGCCGGTCGGCGAACTTGATGATCAGGACGCGGACGTCGTAGGCGCCGAAGGTGAGCACCTTCCGCAGGTCCTCGGCGGAACGGGAGGCGCGCGAGTTCGTCTCCGGCGAGGCCTTCGTGACGCCGTCGACGAAGGTGGCCACGGAGGTCCCGTAGAGCTCCTGGATCTCCTGGATGGTCATGGACGTGTCCTCGACGGTTTGTTGGGGGGCCACGATTGCCCCCATAGGAACGGCCGAGGCCAGAGCTCTGCCAAGGAAGAGCGGGGACTCGGCAGGCTGCCTTGCCGCGGGGCCGTCCTCGCCCAATCCCTCATCCGGGGTGGAGCGGCCACCCTGGCTCAGAGGAGATGCGGAGCGGAGACACGAGCAGTTGGAGGAGGAGGAGGAGGAGGAGGAGGAGGCTGATACACCAGTGGTGTGGGCGAGGAGTGGGCGAGGTTGTGGGCGTCCCCCACGGTGCCCTCGACAATTTTTTGTGCACCAGCGACAACCCTGCCATCCACCGTCCTGCGGAAATCAACGCAAAACTGGTTCGACATCTCCTGGGACGCAGACGAACGTACTAGCACTATGCGCCCCTATCGGAGGCGCACGGTCGAACCGAGCATATAGTACAAACACGTTCTAGCAGATAGCTGCCCAGGCGGTATGGCCAGAAAGCGCTCATCACAGAGAGTACGCTACAATATAGTTCTGAGCGCGCGCATCGCCCCTGGTGTGCCGACGCACAAACAGTACGAGAGGTTGTGGGTGATGCCCCTTTGCAGCCTCGGGGAGGCACCCGCCCGACCCCAGGACCGCCAAAGACGACTCGGGATGAAAAACGGCCCTGCGGAAAGGGTCGGGACTTCCGGGGACCCCCAGCTGAAAAAAACAGGACGCCCACGTCGGGGAGCGCATGGCAGGCGGGCGAGGTCCCCGAGCTTGCCTCCACGAGGCCAGGCGGCCAGGGAGGCCCGATACCGAAGAGGCGGAGAGAGATTGAGGAAGAGCGGAAGCGAGGGAGGGGGCAACGTGGCTGCAAGTTAAGGGAAAAACTCTGGAAGCCTCGCGCGGTAACTTGAGACCCAACTTACGGTGGATCCACGTAGGATGTGCGTCGGGATCGCGTCGGGATCGCGTCGGATTTACGTCGGATTTGCGTCGGATGTTCGTCGGACTTATGCTGGAGCATCGTCACGCGAACGTCGCCTCAGATCTCACGGAGCGGGCGTGTTGACTAATTGCGCGCCGCTCGAGGCCTCCAGGAGTTCCTCGCAATGCAAGGAGTGGGCATCGTGATTGCCACGTCGGCCGACTCCAGAGCCATGGCCCTAAAAGTGTGGGGGAACCAGAGGATACCCATAGCCCATACAGCTTCTCCCCAGACCTCTCCAGGGGTGCGTTCTGAACAGAATTGCAAAGAGAATCCAGCTGCAGCAACGAGGGCATACCAGCAGGCTCAAAAAGGCGAAAACGAGAGAAGGGTAGCAGTACGTAACACCCCGCAATGGCGGGTAAGAGTGAGGAGGCGGGCGCAGGGTGGGTCGCGTGTGCGTCGCGGGTGGATCGCGGGGTGGGCCGCGGGGGGGACGACGACGACGACGACGACGACGACGACGACGACGACGACGACGCCGCCGCCGCCGCCGCCGCCGCCGACGACGACGACGACGACGACGACAACGACAACAACGACGACGACAGCAACCACCATTTTCAGACTGTTCGCTCTTACCTGCCCTCGAGACATTCGACACGTGTATTCCAAGCCCTCGATACCCGCCCTCTTCGTCTTCGATCGCACCCCCCTGGGGCACCCCCCAGAAGGCGAGTTGCTGAAACGTGAGTCCTGCATAAATCCAGAGGACGTCTCGAGCGATAGCGCGATTCATAAGTAATCATGATAAAGACCACAGCGAGAGCGTGACTCCTAAATGTCGACGGCGCGGCGTCTCAATAAATTGCAAGGACGTCCAACGCGAGAGCGCGATCATTGTGAGGAAGTCCCGCGCGAGAGCGCGATCTTGGAATACAAAATGTGGAAATATGAAATTGGAGCCGTTGTTGCTGTTGTTGTTGTTGTGGGCCGGGGGCCGAAACACACAGCTTGGTGACACCCAGCTTTCCCTTGCAAAGACCAGGAGAGAGCCCGGGGAGGAGCACTTGCATTGAAAGATCGCAGTGGTCATCGGAGGGGAAATCAACAATAATTTTGATGTCGCAATGAATGTGCAATAACAACAACAACAATCATTATACTCTCATTCGCCATGTTTCCACATGCCACATGCATACATCATGATAACTATCCCCATCCTGGGCAATTACTTTCTTGGCGCATGGGGTCCGATGTACCCACACCCAGAACTCCCGCCCAAGGGGGTCTCGCGAACACCTCTTCCGAGGAACTTCAACACCTGCTCGGAAAGCACATCGCCTTCGAAATCCTTCTGCCACCGCCCTGCTTCGCGGAGGACAAGAAGGGGAGGAGGAGGAGGAAGAGGAGGAGGAAGAGGAGAAGGAGGAGGAGGAGGAGAAGGAGGAGGAGGAGGGGGAGGAGGAGGAGAATGAGGAAGAAAAGAGAAGAAGGAAACACTGCTCCTTCCCCGGCCCCATGGGCAAACCTACGGGCGCAGGAAAAACTCAAAGAGGCCGTTTCGCCGTCGTCGTCGTCGTCGCCGCAGCCGCCGCTGCCGTCGTCGTCGGCGCGGTCGTGGTCGTGGTCGCGATCGTCGTCGTCGTCGTCGTCGCCGCCGCCGCCGCCGCCGCAGTCGTCGTCGTCGTGGTCGTCAACGTGGTCGTTGTCGTAGTCGTCGCTCCCACGGCTTACACGATGCCCACGCGTCCTTACGCGGGACGCCACGCAGGGAGGCGAAACCCACGCAGAGTGTCATAGCGGCGGTCCCCACGCCCAGTCAGCCTGGCGATGAAACCTGCTCGATCATCCCTCCACGCCTTCCATGGTCCACGCAAGGCCCGAGGCTGCGCAGAAAGACGAAAGAGAAGGAAAAGGCAGGGAGGACGAGGCTATCGAAAAGGAGTAAGTCAAAAACCTGTTGCAATGCCCAAACAAATAAAACGCGACGAGCATGCCCTGGCAAACCTGCCACACAGCGTAGCTTCCCTTAGCAGGGCAACGGGCACACGAGTACAAAGAGGAAGCAGGCACAAGCTGAATCCGTCCTCCGGCCTCCTATTATTGGCTAACCCCCAATAGCGCCGGAAACGCCGTGCCTTAGGGGGGAAAACCAACAAATAGGAAGCAACGGGCAGGACCCCAGCATTGGACCAGCGACCGCAACCCCGCAGGGTGAGGTCGCCCCCTGGCCCCTTCCCCCCAGCCAACAAGCGGGGCAGGAGGAGGCCCCACCAGGGGCGGGGTTGGTCAAGTGCTGGGCCTACCCAGCAAGACAACACGGAGCGGTACCCAGCGCCAGAACCTCATCATAACACGGCAAGCAATTTGCCCGCGGCAATTAGCATTCCAACCAACGTGGTTGGACGCTGTGAGCCGCGGGCGCCCGCCTCCGCATCATCATCGGCAGTGCACCTCATACAGGAGGTGCCACACGGCGCCCAGGCTGCACCGCTTGGCCGCGGTGGCAGGGACTTTAAAAATACCCTGGCCTGACGGCTAAATGGAGGACGAGAGAAAGTAGAGAGAATGAGGAACAGAAGGAGAGGCCAAGAGGACAACGCATCCCGTCGGGAAAGGCCGCAGTTCATGGCGCTCTTTCGGAACCCTCCTAAGGCCCCCCGAGGCGGGCCTGAGTAAAAAAGGAGGAGGTATCGAACGGGAGCGTTGTTGTTTGTGTTGTTGCTGTTGTTGCTGTTGTTGATGGTGTTGTTGCGGGAATTGCTGATGCTGTTGTTGGCTGTGTTGGTGTTGGTGTTGGTCTTGGTCTTGTTGTTGTTGTTGTTGTTGGTCTTGTTGTTGTTGATATTGTTGCTGTTGTTGCTGAACTCTCATTACTGAAAGAGCACACATTGCGTTGTTCAATTGAACTGCCCCTCCGGGGGCTCGCACCCTGCCTTTTACCATAAAAAGTATTCCTCCTCAAACAGCGCCCCTGGCCCCCGGCCTACAATGACAACGGCTCCCGCCTGATACATCCTCACAATGTATTGAAGAATCGTGTTCTCGCCAAGGACTTCCTTGCAATGTATCCAAGAACCGCCCTCTCGCCGAATAGTTCCTCTTAGTTCATGCAGGCGCCATGCCCTCGCCACTCAGGAATCGCGCTCTTGCCTGGGACTTCCTCACAATTTACTGGGGAATCGCGTTCTCGCCCGAAACTTCCTAGCGAATTATACAAGACTCACGTATTCGCGAAACAGACGTGTTTTTCCAATTGATGTGCCCCTCTGGGGCTCGCTGTGTTCTTACCTCGGAACGTCTTCCTGATCAAACTATGCCCCTGGCCCGCGGTTTACAACAGCAACAACAACAACGGCTCCCGCCGGATATTTCCTTGCAATGTGTTGAAGAATTGCGCTCTCGCTAAGGACTTCATTGCAAGTTCTTGAAGAATCGCGCTCTCGCCAGATACTTCCTCACATTTGTTTCAGGCGTCGCGCTTTCGACACTCAGGAATCGCGTTGTCGCTTGGGATTTCCTCGCAATTGATTCAGGCGCCGCGCCCTCGACACTCAGGAATCACGCTCTCGCTTTGGATGTCCTCCCGAGACGTATTTTGAAACCGCGCTGTCGCTCGAGGCTTCCTCGCGACTCATGCAGGACGCACGCTTCAGCAACCCGCCTGCTCGACCTGGCCGCCTGGGCCCGCCTGTTAGGGTCTACCCGCCCGACCTGCCCGTCTGGTTCTGCCACGTGTTTTCTGTTCCTAGCTCCTAGTCCCCCTCCTGCTACTATCTCTCTCGCTCGTGCTCAATATTCCTCTTTCCCCATTGCTCATTCCTTCAATCCGTCCTCTCTTCCCCTGCCTTAGGTGCTGCACGAAATAAACGCTGCAGGTAAGAAAGATGTACCCCCAAGGGAATACGATCGAAGACGAAAAGGGTGGGTATCGAATGTTTGGGAAAGACGTGTTAAATGGCACGCGAGCATATAAGAGCGAGCAGTCTTGATATTACTGTTGTTGTTGGTAGTGTGGTTGATGTTGCTGATGCTGTTGTTATGGTTATTGGTGGTACTGTTGTTGCTACCGTTTATTATTGTTGGTATCGTTGTTGATGTTGCTGTTGGTGTTGTTGATGATGTTGCTGTTGCTGTTGTTATTGGTGTTGTTGGTGGTGGTGTTGTTGATGGTGTTGTTGCTGTTGTTGGTGGTGGTGTTATTGATTTATTGTTGTTGTTCGGGGGGCCAGTATGGCGGGACACCGAAACGCCTGAGCGTGAGTTTCGACTTTGCAGGAAATTCAGCAGGAGCCCAGGCAAGAGCCCCAGGGCATATTCAGAGGGTCCAACAATAATCATTGTTTAGTAATTGAGCTCCCACAATGACTCTGGAAGCCCCCCAAAGGGGATTCCGACATGAGGGCCGCAGTCTTAAGCAAAACACTAGGAAGTACCGTGCGGGAGCGCCGTTGTTGTAATGGTGGGCCGTTTGCGGCGCCGAGGAGAGAGCGCCGATCCTGCGTAAAAGGCGAAGAAATATCGAGTCGGAGCGATGATTTGGTGGGAAAGCCGGCTTTCGGCGCCGAGGCGAAAGCACCGATCCTGCGTAAAAGGCGACGAAGTATCGAGCTGGAGCGCTGGTTTGGTGGGAAAGCCGGCTTTCGGCGGCGAGCAAGAGCACCAGGCTTGAGCAAAAAAGGATGAAACATTCAGCCAGAGCGTTGTTGTTTTTGTTTTGGGGGCCAGTTTGGCCAAACCCAGAAACACCTGAGCATGAGCCTCGATTTCAGAGGAAATGCAGCCGGCGCATAGGCGAGAGCGCCAGGGCGGATCTAAGGCGTACAACAATGATAAGTATTGCTTAATGCTTAAGGTTCAACAACGACAACAAACATCATTTTAAGACTATTCGCTATCATCTGCTCGCGTACCACTCAACACGTATATCCAAAATCCTCGACACCCGCCCTTTTCGTCTTCGATCATACCCCCTTGGGGGTATATCTTCCTTGCCTGCAACGTGTATTTCGTACAGCCCCTGATGCAGGGGGAAAGAGGAAGGATGGAAGGAAGGGGCACGGGGGAAGTACGAAGATGGAGCATGAAAGAGAGTAGCAGAAGGGGGGCGAAGAGCAGAAAACACGTGGCAGAACCAGACGGGCAGACCAGGCGGGTAGACCCTAACGGGCGGGCCGGGAAGGCGGGCCCAGGCGGCCAGGTCAAGCAGAAGGGTTGCTGCAGCGTGCGCCGCGCATGAATCGCGAAAATCTCGAGCGATAGCGCGATTCCCAAAGAAATCGTAAGGAAATCCACAGCGAAAGCGTGACTCCTGAGTGTCGAGGGCGCGGCGTCTGATTAAATTGCGAGGACGTCCCACGCGAGAGCGCGATACCTGCATACATTAGGAGGAAGTCCCGCGCGAGAGCACGATTTGGGAATGAACTGTGAGTAAGTATCAGGCGGGAGCCGCTGTTGTGATAAACGGGGGGGCCACTGTGGGCTGGGGCCTCTGTGGGCTGAGGCCTCTGTGGGCTGGGGCCTCTGTGGGCGGCGTCGAGGGTCTCAATGGGCAGCGCGCTGGGGCCTCTGTGGGCGCGCTTGGGGCCTCTGTGGGCTGAGGCCTCTGTGGGCGCGCTTGGGGCCTCTGTGGGCTGTGTTGGGGGACCTCAGTGGGCAGCGCGCCAGGGCCTCCATGGGCTGCGTCGGGGGGGTCTCTATGGACTGGGGTCTGCGGGCGCGCTTGGGGCCTCCGTGGGCTGCGTCGCGAGGCCTCAGTGGGCAGCGCGCTGGGGCCTCCGTGTGCGCGCTAGGAGCTTCTGTGGGCTCTGTCGGGGGGCCTCAGTGGGCAGCGCGCGGGAGCCTCGGTGGGCGCGCTTGGGGCCTCTGTGGGCTGAGGTCTCTGTGGACGCGCTTGGGGCCTCTGTAGGCTGCGTCGGGGGGCCTCAATGGGCAGCGCGCTGGGGCCTCCGTGGGCGCGCTTGGCGCCTCCGTGGGCTGGGGCCTCTGTGGGCGGTGTCGGGGGCCTCAGTGGGCAGTGCGCGGGAGCCTCCGTGGGCGCGCTTGGGGCCTCCGTGGACGGTGCTGGGGGGCCTCAGTGGGCAGCCCGCAGAGGCCTCCGTGGGCGCGCTTGGGGCCTCTGTGGGCTGAGGTCTCTGTGGACGCGCTTGGGGCCTCTGTAGGCTGCGTCGGGGGGCATCAGTGGGCAGCGCGCTGGGGCCTCTGTGGGCGCGCTTGGGGCCTCTGTGGGCTAGAGCCTATGTGGGCGGTGTCGGGGGCCTCAGTGGACAGTGCGCTGGGGCCTCTGTGGGCGCGCTTGGGGCCTCCGTGGACTGTGCTGGGGGGCCTCAGTGGGCAGCCCGCAGAGGCCTCCGTGGGCGCGCTTGGGGCCTCTGTGGGCTGAGGTCTCTGTGGACGCGCTTGGGGCCTCTGTAGGCTGCGTCGGGGGGCATCAGTGGGCAGCGCGCTGGGGCCTCCGTGAGCGCGTTTGGGGCCTCTGTGGGCTAGAGCCTCTGTGGGCGGTGTTGGGGGCCTCAGTGGGCAGCGCGCTGGGGCCTCTGTGGGCGCGTTTGGGACCTATGTGGGCTGGAGCCCCAGTGGGCGAGCTTGGGGCATCTGTGAGCTGCGTTTGGGGACCTCCGTGGGCAGGGGCCTCTGTGAGCGCGCTTGGGGCCTCGATAGGCTGTGTCGGGGGGCCTCAGTGGGCAGCGCGCTGGGGCCTCCGTGGGCGCGCTCTGCGGGCTTCATCGTGGGCCTCCGTGGGCAGCGTGCTGGAGCCTCTGTGGGCGCGCTTGGGGCCTCTATGGGCTGCGTTGGGGAGCCTCAGTGGGCAGGGGCCTCTCTGGGCTTACTCGGGGCCTCTGTGGGCTGCGTTGGGGGCCTCAGTGGGCAGCGCGGTGGGGCCTCTGTGGGCGCGCTTGGGGCCTGTCGGCTGGGGCCTCTGTGGGCGCGCTTGGGGCCTCTGCGGGCTGTGTCCGAAGGCCTCGGTGGGCAGCGTGCTGTAGCCTCTGAGGGAGCGCGGGGTCCTCTGTGGGCTGTGTCCGAGGGCCTCAGTGTGCAGCGTGCTGGGGCCCCTGTGGGCGCGCTTGGAGCTTCTGTGGGCTGCGTCCGAAGGCCTCAGTGGGCAGCGTGCTGGGACTCTTTGGTTCGGGGGCCTCTCTGGCCAGGGCGTCTAGGAGTAAATTGCGAGGATGTGTCGAGCGGGAGCCCCTGCCGTCGCAGGTGGGCCTCCGACGCCGCTACTGAATTGCTGTCTTTGGCCAGGGGGTCTCGAAGTACAGTTTGAGGGAAGTATCGAACGGGAGCCGTTGTCGTCGTGGCTGGACCTCCACCAAATTGACTGGATTACGAAAAATTCTCGAACGAGAGCGCCGTTCCTGAGTTCGAGGGCCTCTCTGGCCAAGTTATCTCGGGGTATACTGTAAGGAAGTATCGAACGGGAACACTTGTCGTCGTGGCTGTGCCTCCGCCAACTTGATTGAATCGCGAGGAAGTCTCAAGCGAGAGCGCCGTTCCTGAGTTCGGGGTCCTTTTCTGGCCAGAGTGTCTCGGGGTAAATTGTGAGGAAAGATCAAGCGGGAGCCGTTGTCGATGTAGCCAGGCCTGCAACAACACACATCTACAATCAAGCCAGCGCCCGGGCGGAAGCCTCGCTTTCAAAGAAACGTAGCCGACGCCGAGACGAGAGCGCGCGGAACCGCATCAGGAGATCAACATGAATTATTCCCTCTAAAGAATATTCAACAACAACAACAACAACCACAACAACAACAACAACAACAACAACCATTTAAGGCTGCTCGCTCTTACCTGCTCGCGTGCCAGTCAACACGTGTATCCGAAACCCTCGATACTCGCCCTATTCGTCTTCGACCGTACCCATTTGGGGATATATCTTCGTTACCTTCCACGTACACTTGGCGCAGCCCCTAAAACAAGGGAAGATAGGACGGATGGGGGAGGGAGTAGGATGGAGCACGACAGAGATTAGCAGGACGCGGGGGCCAGGAGAAGAAAACACGTGGCAGTTCCAGACGGGCTGATCGGCCAGGTGAACCCTACAATAATGGGAGGGTCGGGAAGGCGGGCCAAGGCGGCCAGGTCGAGCAGGCGGGTTGCTGAAGCGCGAGTTCTGCATGAATCGCGAGGAAGTCTAGAGCGATAGTACGGTTCCAAAACAAATCGTGAGAGAAGCCAGAGCGAGAGCGCGATTCCTGAGCATCGAGGGTGCGGCGTTTGAAACAATGTTGAGGAAATTCCACGCGAGAGCGCGATGCCTGCATAAATTGTGAGGAAGTCCTGCGCGAGATCCCGATGTTGGAATGAATTATGAGGAAGTATCGGGAGGCAGGCGGGAGCCGCTGTTTTTGTACACCGGGGGCAAAGACACAGTTTGGTAACACCTCACTTTCCTTTGTACAAGAACAGGGTGCGAGCCCTGGGAGTAACACTTCAATTGAAATATATGATGGTTACTCGAGGGGGGATCGGCAACAGTTATTCTTCATGCAAGAGAACTCAGTAGACACACGCACACGCACGCACACACACACACACAAACAAACAAACAAACAAACAAACAAACAAACAAACAAACAAACAAACAGACAGACAGACAGACAGACAGACAGACAAACAAACAAACAAACAAACGCACACACACACACACACACACAAACACAAACTGCTGTACGACGCCGAAGCTGAGAAAAAAAACACCAAAAACGACAAACAACCAATCACACATCATCTAAGCCCTATGTGTGTCCTCGACGGTGTCGTGGAGCAGCGCCGCGATGTACATCGCGAAAACGTCCTCGGACCCAGCGGCCACGCGGTGCCACAGCGCGCGCGCATCCCGCTCGAGGGACTCCGCAGGCGACAGCCCCGCGCGCTCCTGAGGGGCCACGCTACACATCCGGCCACAACTAACGAAACAAAATTGAGGTTGTGCCGCGGGGAGCTTGCCCCCGCCCTCCAAAGTTGAAGCCAGAGCATCGAGGTGCGCTGGTGGGGATGCATCCAGCCAGGAGACTAGCACGCCCGTCAACTTTGAAGGGGCTGCTCAACAGGGAGTACCCAGTGCGCCTCTCAACTTTGTGGAGGCCGCTCAAGGATGACGCATCGTAAAAAGCCACCCGGCGTCGTCGCGTTAGTTGCGTCTGGACTTGCAGGGCGGGACTGGCTCAGGGGAGGACATCGAGCTGCACTCGGCGATGGGTCGCCGACAGATCGGCGACAGGCCCCGGACAGCGAAGCCGCTCCATCCCGGGAAAGGGGTGGGGCTGTCACCATAGCTCGGGCCTCCAGCGGCAGCTCGGACTATCCGGATGCCTCTCGGCGAGGCGCAGCCTCTGGAGAGCACCCCGAGGCTGGGAAAACGCCGAGAACCAACGAAAATACCCGAACACCTCGAGCCTCTCCCAGAACCCAGAACGTGCCCCCTAAGGAGGAGGAGGAGGAGGAGGAGGAACGCTAATCGACGATCTCTTCAGCTACCATGAATCAGGAACCAGGAGGAACGCGCGTGCCTTCTCATTCCCAACCCTCCTGAGGTCTCCAAGGACCTGGTCATCCTCCCTCCTCCTGCATCCGACCTCCCCCTGCATCCTGTGCGTTACCTCGGGGGCTGCGAGCTGCGCAACTCTCGCCACTGTCGTGGTCTCCTGGGAGGCATGGCGGAGGTGAGGGCAACGCAGATAGCTTTGAGGTCTCGCGGCTCCCTCGGGGGCTGCGAACTACGCAACTCTCGCCACTTTTCTGGGCTCCTGGGAGGCACGGTGGAGGTGAGGGCAGCGCAGATAGCTTGGAGACCTCGCGGCTCCCTCGGGGGCTGCAAACTGCGCAAGGTTCGCCACTTTCGTGGGCTCATGGGAGGCACGGTGGAGGCGAGGGCATCGCAGATCGCTTTGAGACCTCGTGGCTTCCCTCCGGGGCTGTGAACTGCGCGACTGTCGCCACTGTCGCTGGCTCCCAGGAGGCACGGCAGAAGTGAGGGCAACGAGGATCACTCCGAGACCTCGCGGCACCCTCGGGGGCTGCGGCTGCGGACTGCGCAACTGTCGCCACTTTCGTGGGCTCCTGGGAGGCACGGAGGAGGTGGGAGCAGTGGAAATCATTTGGGACCTCGCGGCTCCCCTCAGGGCTGCGAACTGCGCAACCCTCGTCACTTTCGTGGGCTCCCTGGAGGCACGGCGGAGTGCAAGACAGAGCAGATCGTTCATATCTCGCGATATGTTCTTTTGTACGGAGCACCCATACAAATAGTCGCCTCGCGTGGAGAAGAGGTTGGGTACGTCTCGGG
>CAUYUJ010021167.1:135955-143620 GCA_963575745.1 Prorocentrum cordatum
GACGACGACGATGACGACGAGGTCTCCGACGACATGAGTTGTTCAATCTGGGCGTCCACCTACAGATCCACAGGCCCGCGGGGAAGATCTCACAGGGGGGGAAACATTCCTCTAAAGATTTGAGAGAGCGTCATCCACCGCCGCTTTACTGTGGAAATTCCCCCCCCTCTTCCTCCAGAGCCCGGGGTTCCCCCCCCTCCGAAAATCACCCCCCCGCTGAACCCCCCCCCCCTTCCCCCCGGCAAAACCCCCCCCCCCTCCCCAAAACCCCCCCCTCCAGAAAACCAGGGGGTCACTACCGGTTCGAACCCCTTCCCCAACCTCCGGAAAACCGGGGGGGGTCACTACGAATTCGAACCCCTCCCCCAGAAAAAAATTCGAACCCCCCTCCTCAAGAAAACCGGGGGGGTCACTACCGGTTCGAACCCCTCCCCCCCCACGCTCACCGCCAGCAAACGACTCCCGGGTCCCTACCACCGTCCGCACCACATCCCCCCTGCTGTCCCCAGCACCACTGTCCTCACCACCACTGTCCCCACTGTTCCCACCACCGTCCCCACTGTCCCCACCAGTGCCCCCACCACTGTCGCACTGTCCCTCCCCACCGCTGGTCCCACCACGGTTCCACTCTCCCCACTTTCTCCACGGCCCCAACCACCCAACCACTGTCCCACTGTCTCACTGTCCCCGCCGCTGTCCCACTGAGCAGTCCCACTGTTCCCACCACTGTCCCCACTGTCCCCACCACTGTCCCCGCTGTACCTCTGTCCCATTGTCCCACCGCCGTCCTCGCAGTCGCCCTCACCACTGTCCCCACCACCACTGTACCCTCCACTGCCCCCACTGTTTCCACCACATTCCCACTGTCCACACCACTGTCCCCACCACCACCGTCCCCACCACTGTCCCACTGTCCCCACTGTACCCACCACTGTCCCATTGTCCCCGCCGCTGTCCCACTGTGCTGTCCCACCGTCCCCACTGTCCCATCACTGTCCCACTGTCCCCTCTGTCCCCACCACTTTCCCCACTGTACTACTGTCCCACCACTGTCCTCACCATCGCCTTCACCACTGTCCCCACTACTACCGTCCCCACCACTGTCCCACTGTCCCCACCTCTGTCCCGCTGTCCCCTCACCACTGTCCCCACCACCACTGGCCCCACCACTGTCCGCACCACTGTCCCACTGTCCCCGCACCACTGTCCCCACCACCACCGTTCCCACCACTGTCCCAGCATCCCCACCATTGCCCAACTGTCCCGAGGAGCGGGAATCGTTTGCCGGCGGCGAGGACGGGGAAAGCGGGGGTTCGAACCGGTAGTGACCCCCCCAGTTTTGGAGGGGGGGGGATTCGAACCGGTAGTGACCCCCCCCTTTTCATGATGGACTGGGGGGGTGGGAGGGGTTCGAACCGGTAGTGACCCCCCCCCCGGTTTTCGAGGAGGGGGGGGGACGGGTTGGGAACCCCCAGTGACCCCCCCCCCCGGTTTTCCGCCAGCAACTGTAGAACATGCTCTTTCAAAGATTTTCAAAGTTTCGACGAATGTCCGAAATGTCGGAAAACTGTGTGATTTCCATCAGCTGCGCCTCGTCGAGAGCGTTCCGGGGGTGCCTGAATCGTCCCGAACGGCCGCCAGAGACCCGAGCTATGACCCGAAAACCAACAACAATACGATTTGTTCAAACGGCTGGTTTCCTCGATCTCAGCCCTGGGGGTCCGTTTCCCTGCCCTGGGACCATCAAAAATTGGTCCGTGACGACGAACTGCCCCCAGGGAAGCGGTCGGGACCCCTGGGGCCGCGGATCGAAAAAAAGCACCTGAGAGGATGGCAAGGTGAAGAGAGACTGGCTCGGCGGCCCTCGAGTAGAGGGGGACTCCGAATGGCATCCTGGCGTGCTTCCGGGATCGTCTTGAACCCCCACCCTCCCGGGCCCGCTTGTCGACATGGACATCGGGTGCGCTCAGGGCGGATGCCGTGACTTCCTGTCGCGTCGTCGCAGAAGGACCAAAAAACAGCATGAACCGTAAGATTGCGGCATCCATGTCCAGCGTCGACACGAGAAATCCGCGCGGACGTCCGAAAAGTGATTCTTACAAATAGAACTCCCCCCTTCTCTCCTTATCATTTCTTCGCCTCGCCTGTGGACGATGATGGGGTCCCACGTCTACAGCTTCTGAGGGGGAACGATACTGGGGAACTGGCCCATAGGGGGGGGGGAACATCGACCTGGAATCGGCGCTAGGCCCCCGATAGCGAAAAAAAAACTATTTGGGATCGATGCATCCCCCTCTGAGCCTTATCCCCTCATGCCCCTGACGTTGCCCCTGATGCCCCTGGTCCCCAGGGAACGGTGCGGATGTTAACATATTCCCGCTCGCAGGGGGCGGCCGATTGCCCCAGTGTCCGCCACTCCTCGGGAATGCCCCAGGGCACGACCTCGAGGCGTTGGATGTGGATCTACTCTGGCGGTAGACTTGCGTTGATCGGGTGCGCCAGGAACGGGTGGGCTGGCGTAACATAGCCCGACGAACTCGAATGTCAAACAGAAATCACACGTGCCTCCCAAGGGATACCGAGAGGAGGCATTCGCGTCGAGCGCGGGCCTGGGCACCGTCCCGGTAACTTTGCGCCGACGATCAGAGCTGGATGTTCATGTGCCAGTGGCTTTATACTGGCCTCTTGGAAAGGCAGATGTGTTATACAGTGGCTGCTGTTTCATTGCCCTCACTCCTCTCGCACCCTGGAAGGCCCCCTCTCAAAAAGAAAAAGAAAGGGAGGTGGAGAGAGACAGACAGACAGACGGACAGACTGACTGACTGACTAACTGACGGACTGACTGACTGACAGACAGACTGACTGACTGACTGACAGACAGACAGACAGACTGACAGACTGACAGAGACAGACAGTCAGAGAGGGAGAGAGAGACAGAGGCAAGGCAAGGCAAGGAAAGGCAAGGACAGGCAAGCCAAGAGTCCATAGATCCTTCGAAAAGAAAGCGACCAACATCAATTCATCGCATGGCGCCGTTCACCAGCAAGCCAAGAAACAATATGCTTGCATGGTCCGTGGGCCTATGGTTGCCCGAGCAGTGAGCAGTGTTGCTAGCACGGTACCAAACTCAAGCACAAGAGACGTCTAAGAGGCCCCCGGTCCACAAGCCAGCAGCGGTGGCGGAATGGGACGAGAGCCTTCGTTTGTACTTGTCTTCAGCGGTACCACGCGTACCCGCGTACATGCACGCAGCAATGAAGACACACAGGAATGGACACGGGCATGCGCCTGCAAAACACGAACGCGGACATACGAATACGTGCCAGCGGGGCGGCAGCGCCCAGGGCGATCCAGCGACCCCCACGAGATCCTGAGCTGCCCCTCGTGCGCCCGCTTGGCCACGCCGAGCGCGTGGTCGAGGATCGCGACCTTGTCGCGCAAGCTGAGGCTGCCCCGGACCACCCCCAGGCCCCAGGCCCCGCCGCTCGCGGCGACGGGTGGTGCGGGGACCGCAGGGGCATGGATAGGAGTAGAAAGAGTTGCATCAACGTAAACTTTCGGAGCTCCGCGCGGATTTCTTGAAGCGGCGCTGGAAGCGCCGCCACGGGGGCCCAGCGCAGAGCCAAGAAATCCGAGCGGAGCTCCGACAGTGTATGTTTACGCCGCTGTTTCATCTTCGGATGAACCCCGTGCATCCACCACGCCTTCTGCCTCTGCTGCAGCGCCCTCTGGAAATCCTCCAGCTTCCGCGACACGTTCTTCTGGGCGTGGATCGCGTCGCCCAGACTTAGGCGACCGTCCTTGGCGCGGTCGCTAGTGGCGCAAAGTTCGGCGATGTCGGCGTGGACGCACTCCGCGCTGAAGGGTTCGCCCCACAAGCGCAGCTTTTCTGCGGGGAACACCACCCGGCGCCTTGGATGTTCATTTTTCCTGCTGTTCCGCCTCCTCCTCCTCCTCCTCCTCCTCCTCCTCCTCTCCTCCTCCTCCTCCTCCTCCTCCTCCTCGTCCTCCTCCTCTTCCTCCTCCTCTTCCTCCTCCTCCTCGTCCTCCTCCTCCTCCTCCTCTTCCCTCCTCCTCCTCCTCCTCCTCCTCCTGCTCCCCCTCTTCTTATTCTTACTATTATTATTATCCTTATTACTCTTAGTATTATTATTCGTATGAGTCTTAATGTTAGCATTACTAGTATTGTTATTTGTAGTTTTATTAGTAGTAGTATTATTATGTATATTGTTATTATTCTTAGTACTCGTACCATTAATACTACTACGATTACTACTATGATTATATTACGGCTCGTTTCCTTATGTTATTCGCACGTTATTATTATTACATTCAGTATGACTATTATGATTAACGGTCGTATTCTAGATATTCGTAATGTGCTAAGTATTGTACTATGCTTTACAATTCGATTATTATTGTTAATATTCGTAAGACCATTACTAATATTATGTTTGTTGCTATTATTGTTGTTTTTCTTGATATAGTACTACTCCTCTTACTATCACTACTAATATGATTCCTCCTCCTCCTCCTCGTTTCCTCCTCCTCCTCCTCCTCTTCCTCATCCTCCTCCTCTTCCTCCTCCTTCGTCCCGTCCTTATGAATAACTTCTCCTTAACTCACCCCAAAGCATGTTTTTGGGGCGCGCCGGCCGTTTTGCCTGAGACTTCCTCACCATTTATGGCCCTGAAGCTTCAAAAGCGACAACAGTTTCACGGATCGAGGGCGGGTGGTTTTCAGCATGTGGCTTTCGCTTTAGCGCCGCGCAGATTCGTTTTAAACTTGGCAAGAGTTTCACTGAAAGAGGGCGGGTTGTTTTCAATATGTGATTCTCGCCTTAGCGCCGCGCACATTCCTTCTAAACAGTTGCAAAATCTTCACGGATTGAGGGTGGTTCCTCTTTAAAATGCAGTTCTTGCCTAAGCGCCGCGCATATTCGTTTCAAAACGTTGCAAGGGCTTCGCATTTTCCCATGGTCAACGTGCCAGACATGGTGTTTTGACAAGATTCAGAGTTTTGAGGGTGTCACAGTTACGTTGATTCGCTGCGTTGAAATCCCAGGAATGGCGTTCTGGCAAGATTCGGGGTCGTCAAGACGCACCAATCAGCTTGATCCGTGGCGTTGGAGCCCCGAGAATAATGTTCTGGCATGCTTCAGGGTCTTCAAACGGCGTCTTCCAGCGAGGCAGTTCCTTCAGTGGAAATGAACCGTTGTGGGGGCATGTGAGGAGGGAGCTTGGAGGGAGAGTGTGTTCCAACTTCGTTGATGATCCTTGGATTTATACTGGTCCTCCTCCTCCTCCTCCTCCCCCCCCTTCCCCCCCTCCTCGCGCAGGAGGGATAGATGGATGGCGCGCGCCCTCCTCCCTCTGGGGCGCCAAGTTCGCTTGCCCCCGCTTTCAAAATCGGCACGTTTCGTCTGTGTTGGGCGCAGCTGTCGTTGCGCTTTCGGCTCTTGGATTGGCCCGTGGCCCACATGCCCATGTTCAGACCTTCCTCATTGCGAATTCACAACTCTGTTATATCACAATGCCGCGTATCTGACGCCCACCAGCCCGAGAGGCAAAAACTGCCCATAGCCCCAGCGGAGAGGCAGGCCCCTCCGCCCCGCCCCGCAGTGCGGACCCCTCCCTGTCCGAGGACGTCGCCCCGACCCGGATTACCCGCCACGCGGCCGCGGGCATCCCCACCGAACTCCCAGACCTCGCGCCGCCCCCATGCCCGGGCCTCGTCAACAGGAGCGTGGACTGCCTGGAGGCCGACGCGCCGATCCACCCAGAGGCTGACAATACCATCGCGCACGCCATGGTCCGTCACGCCCGAGCCCTGCACCTCAGCGCCGACGAGGCCTGGTGGGAGTGGACCGACTCCCCACAGAGCCAGCGCTCGCCCCCCCAACAGGCCACCCCTTGGGACCCGAGGGCCTGGACTGAGAAGGACTGCGAAAGCTTCCTCACGCGCACATACGGCATCACCATCCCCAACAACGGTATCCCAGAAGGAATGCACTGGGACGGGAGACGAGCTGCCCTGGCGCACCTGGTCGCCTACCTCAGAAGGCAAAAGGGCTGGTCCACCGCGGACAAGCAAGACCAAGTGGCAGATCAGTGAAACGCCTTCCGCCTGAACAACCATCAGCAGGCTCGCGAAATGTGCAAAGACCCCATGAGGTACAGCCAGGAGCTCCTCATCGGCTTTCTTGCCTATCAAAGAATCGGGAACCTACAGTCGCCGTTGCTGAACCGCTACGACCCGACAGCGTCGGCCAATCCCAACGCCAAACTCAACCACAACAAAATCAGGGCCAACCCCCCCCCCGACATGGCTCAACACTGGGACCCCCCACGACACCCAACCCGGCATCACCCCATGAGAGGCCAGCAGCTCCGCCGATGGGCTCACCGCGGGGGCCGCCAGCTCTCTGGCCCCAAGCACCCGGGTGCCGCCACCCGCCCCGCCGAGGCCCGCGATCCACCCACGCCGTCTCCCCTTCGCAGCGAACCCTGCGACGTCGATTTCGGAGAATCCTCCGAACCCGAGCCGCCCGCAAACGCGAACACTCGCCTACCCCTCCGCCCGAGCAGCCAGCCCCCACTACCACGGCCTGCGAGGGCAGCGACGTCAACTCGCGCAACCCCAGCACCCGCACAGACCAGGTGGCGGAAAGGGCTGGACAGGCGAGCCTGACGGCGAGCGCGCATGCAAGACCCCCGGGACGGCGGAGCAAGAGTACTCCCACCAGCAGGCCACTGGCGCACCGCACTCCAGTCCCGCAACTGGGGGAGCCGCATCGTCTAGCGAACACCCCGGTCGCGCACATCCACCTCCGCCCCCAAGGCACCGGGCCCCGCACACCGGCATCGGGCACGCGCCCCACCACGACCCCAAAGAGCACCAGCCCCGGCCCCAGCCCCAGCCGCCCCGGTTAGCCCTGGCCGCGGCCCTGGCCCCTCTCCCGGCAGCGGCCCCGGCCCCGACCCCGGCCCCAGCCTGGCCTGTGGGCCGGGTCTTGGCCCTGACCCCGGCTCCCATTCCCGGCTCCGGTGTAATACCGGCTCCGGCTCCGGTTCCAGCCCCGGCCCCGGGCCGCATCCTGGTCCCCACCCACCGGCCCTGGCCCAGCTCCCAGTCCCGGCCCCGGCCCCACGTCCCCGATCCCGCGCGGGCCCTGACCGCCTGGCCCCCAGTCCTGGCTCCCAGTCCTGGTCACAGCCCCAGCCGCGGCTGGTCCCAGCCCCGGTCCTGGCCCCAGTCCGCACCCCCGGCCCCGGCCAGCCCCGATCCCCGGTTCTGGCCCCAGCCCCGGCCCCGGCCCCGGCCCCGGCCGCGGCTGGTCCCATGCACCAGTCCAGCCCCAGCCCCGGCCCCGGCCCAGGCCCCAGCCTCGGCCTCGTCCGGTCCCGGCTCCGACCGGGTCAGAGCTGGGCCCGGGTCCCAGGCCCGAGTCCCGGCGCCAGCGCCGGCGCAGGCCCCAGCCCTGGCACCGGCCGGCCCAGCCCGCTCTGGCCCGGGCCCCAGCCCCGGCCCTGGCTCACAGACCCAGCCCCGGCCCCGGCTGTGGCCCCGGGGCGCCAGCCCCTGCTTTGGTTCCGGCCCTGGCCCTGGCTCCAGGTCCCTGTTGTGCGCGCCCCGGCCGGGGGGTTCTGGCTTCGGCTCCGGTCA
>CAUYUJ010021168.1:0-20000 GCA_963575745.1 Prorocentrum cordatum
AAGGAAGGAGAGGTGGGCGGAGGGGAGGAGAGGGGAGGGGAGGGGATGCAGGGGAGGGGAGGGGAGGAGGGGAGGGAGGGAGGCAGGAAGGGAGGGAGATAGGAGGAGAAAGGAACGGAGAAAGAGAGAGAGAGAGAGAGAGAGAGCAGCAGCAGCAGCAGCAGCAGCAGCAGCAGCAGCAGGACTAGGAGGAGCACGAGGAGGAGGAGGAGGAGGAGGAGGGCGAGCAGGAGGTGGGGAGGGGGAGGGGAGGGAGAGGGCGAACTAGGAGGAGAAGCAGACGGGAGCGGGGACGGAGGAGGAAAGGAGGAGGACCTTGCTCCCCTCCCTTCGCATGCCCTCCCGCCCCATCTCTCCCGTGCCCTTCTCTCCCATGCCCCCCCCCCCCCCCTGTTCACCCACCCTCTCACCGCCTCGTCCCTACTCCCCACTCCCCACTTCCTCCAACCCAGGTCCCTCCTGACATCGTTCGGGACCATGACGAACCAGGGTCCCAGGCGTTCACGATATTGGAGCGCATTGCTGCCATTGTTCTGGAGTGCGCTTCGCTCCGAGCGAAGCCTGACCGTCGCATTGCCAAGCCTCCCTAGGACGAAGTTATTCGTCGCCGGCGCTGGATAGAAGGATAGAAGCCGACGTCAGGAACAGCTCCGTCTCCTGGAGCCTACCTGATGGTCGTTGGACCTGCGCCCTGTGCCGAAGCGAGGGCAGCAAGTCTGCTGCATCCCTGCGCGCCCGTCTCTGCAGAGCTTGCCCTGCCGAGGGAGGGGACGACGCGGTTCACCCGTGGAGGGAGGTGATGTCGTCGGGTGAGCTTCGTTGGGTTTTGAGAGCCTTTCACATTCTCACCGAAAAGAACGAGAGTCTCTGACGCTCTTTTGGGCTCGCTCCGCTGCTGACCAGAGTCACCTCTTGGATTGCTGGCAAGGCGGTGCACGGGTCCTACGTTTGACAAAGCAAAGTATATGTGTTGTTGTGCGGGGCCTCGGCTGCTGGGCAAGAAGCTCGTCCGACCTTGTTGCGGGAGCCCTGCTCAGTGACAGTCCATGACCCACACGCCACCAGGAAATCCCAGCTGGAGGTTCTTCGGAGGCCATGTGCATGTTTGCCACCTGATAAGACTTTGGCGGGCCGGGCGGATGCTGAGTCAGCGTGTCTGTCCTGGCGGCCAGGCCCTGCACGCTGTTGCTTCTGGAGTACGGGTGTCAGCAGCCCGCTACAAAAAGAAAACTTTCCCTCTCCTGATTGGCACAAAGACCATGTGTGTGCGCGCTGCGGTTGAGAAGGGACCAAACAACTCCTCCCCCCTCCCCCCCTCCCTCCGCGACCTCCCCCCCTCACCACTCACAGCCAGGCATACTCGATTGGAAGAGGCAGATGAACCACTCGACCAGCAGGCTCGGCAATAGCAAGGACAAGCTGTCCTCCAACGTGGCCGCCCACCCCTCTCGGCGAGCAGGAGGAGGAGGAGGAGGAGGAGGAGGAGGCTCAAGCCATTTTCCTTTCGAACGTGGCCCAGGACTGCGCCTTTCAGGCCCGCTCCTCCCGCCAGCCCGTCCTCGAGAACGGGCCCATAGCACCAGCAGATCCCAGGCGCCATGTGCTGGGGGAATAACAAGAACAACAACTGGAACCAGGACCAGCGTCAGCCCAGGCAGCGCCCATATGTGGTGTGCGGGAGCTGTGGTTCATGGCAGTATGCGCCCAAGGCCAAGAAGAAGCTCTGGTGCAAGTGCGGGCAGCTTTTCAAATTCCATGGCGGCGAACGTGACAGCCACCGCGGCGGTCCCCAGGAGGAGCGGGAGGTGCAGCGGCTCCCGATCCAGACATGCGAACCATCCTCGGTGCGATCCTCGGGGTCCTCTCTAAGGAGCAAAAGGACCAGCTCGGAGGTGCGGTCGACTCAGCCGCAGCGCTGGTGGCCCCAGGGCAGCCGCCCGCAGCAGCCGCCGCCGTCACCGCCCTCCAGCGCGTCCGCCAGTACGAGAAGCGCGCCCAGGAACTCGAGGACGAGCTCCACCGAATCGAGGAGGAGTTGCGGGAAAAATAAGCAGTGCCCCAAAGATATTCCACAATGGCCATACAACAATGCTCCAAAAATAGTCCCCAGGCTATTTTTTGACTAGTCTTGCATTGGATATCCCCCCTGTAGAGGGACAGGCCCGCCTGAAGAGCAGGCGCAGGCGCTGCCTCCAGCAGCTGGAGCTGGCCGCGGCCCCCCCAGCGCGGCGGCGCGCCCCGGCGGCCGAGGCTGTCGGCGGAGGGGGGGGAAATGCCGGTCTGCCGACCGCGGCGGCTGGGGCGGGGTCAGGTCAGCGAGCTGGTAGGGCGCGGTTGCTGTCGCCGGGCAAGGGGCGCAGCCGCAGCGGGGGCAGCTCCTCCTCCTCCTCCTCCCTCCTCTCTCATCCTCCCCCTCCTCATCCTCCTCCTCCTCCTCCTCCTCCTCCTCCCTCCTCCTCCTCCTCCTCCTCCTCCTCCTCCTCCTCCTCCTGCGGGGGAAGGCTCGGCGCGCGCGGTGGGTCGGGGGCGGCAAAGAGGGGGGTGATGACTAGGGGTGGGTGGATATCATGGCGGGGGCCATGATATCTCCCCGGATTTCATGGCGCCCCTTCTTACTTCATGACGTCCCTGGCCCCCCCGCTGGGCCGCGCACATGCCGCCGGTCATGATTTGCACCCCCCCTCTTGGACACCCCCCTCGTGGCCGCTCCCGAACAACGGGGGGGGCTGCCGAGCAGGAGGGGAGGAAGTGATCTGACCTCCACGCGGGCGGGGCCGCAGGTCGAAGAAGAAAAAGCGCCCTGAACATAAGCTGTAGGCGCTCCGCGCGGATTTCTTGGATCCGCGCTGGGCCCTCCCGGCGGCGCCCCCAGCGCCGCCCCTGGCGCGCCCCGCGCGCCAGGGAGGGCGGTCCAACGCAGATCCGAGAACGCCGCGCGGAGCGCCAAAAAGTTTATGCTTATGGCGTTGTTTCTTTTTGTAACAAGCCAGGCTCCCCGAGAAGACCATAGATGCAGCAGCCTCAGCAGCGCTGCCAGCTTCACCATCGCAGCCCGGCCAGGGCGATATCCTTCCCTCGATCTAGAATCTAACGGCCAGGTCGTTAGTCTACTCAATTCGGCCAGCTCCAGCGTGCAGGGCGATGTTGACCAGCAGGGCCGACCGGTTGTCAGTGCCACGGGGCATGCACGACACGCGATATCATCTTCGCCAGGTTAGCCCACCCCCTTCGATGTCGGAGCGAGCGATCCGTCCGCCAGCAGTTCCCGCGGGCAGATCGACAGGTTTAACCTATACCTCGCCAGCATCACGCGTTGGCACAGACGTGCTCGGGACTACGTCCATACCAATGATTTCCAGAAGCCGCACATTGTCATGTTTGGGGAGATGCACGTGCCACCACCGAGAATGCGATTGGTTCATGAGTTCATGCGTAGAGAAGGAAATCGCCCTTCTCTTTGCCCCACGACCCAGACATCGAGGACGGGTACGCACGGGGGCGTCGAAGTTGTTGTGCAGCGCCAGCTCTTCTCCCGCGCACGCGTCCTCGGCAGAAAAGGGAGAGAGGCCTCCCTCCATTGAGCACAGGCTGGACAGCCTGCCTGCTACGGCTCCACAGCCAAAGCATGCTGATCGTCTCAGCCTACTTCCAGGGCGACGTCGGCTACAATGACTATAACCTCAAGCGTAGCTCCGAGATCGCCACCTTTGTGCGCGCGCACAAGCTTCCGTTCATCATCGGGGGGGATTGGAACATGACGGGGGGAAGAGCTCACGGAATGGTCCGTCTGGGTCAAGGGCATAGACGGGGTCATTGTCCAGCCTCAGGTCTGATCTACGTGCAACGGGAGGGCCATCGACTAATTCATCGCGCCGTCAAAATTCCAGAAATTCTTGAAGGTCGCAGTTGACGAAACAACTCCACGGCGAACGCATCTCGGGTTGCGAGGGGAATTCCAGGCCAAGGTCTTCAGCAAGACCAGCACGCACCCCAAGGAGACCCCCATCACCACCAATCCTGGAGCAGCCCCGAGGCCTTTGGGAGGAGCTCTACATAGAGGCCTTGCAGCGGTCCCCCGAATCTCAGGCACAGCATCCAGTAGCAGAGGACCACTGGGGCTTCGAGCTGACCCACCAGTTCGCAGCGCTGTCTCAGGCCTTGGAGCGGCGGCGCCCAGCACCGCCAGATCAGCAAAGGCACAGCCGAGCCCAACCTTTTCAAGTTGAAATCCGAGAAGCCTTCCCAGCCAGCCCACCACAGCAGCCAGGAGGTCCAGAGAGCAGGCGGCGGAGCACATCCAGCAGCGAGATCGAGAACGAGACCGCGCGTGAAAAGCCCGGGAGTCCAACCTGTCGGGACCTCGGAGGGCCGAGCTTTGGAGGATCAAGAGGGCCCCCGAGAAAGACACCCCCAGCCTCGCCCGGGACCCCGACCCAGGGGGGCGGACTGCAGGAGGTCTGGATGGCATTTCACTGCATCGAAGCCCGCGATTGGCCCGAAGAGTTCGAGCAGCAGGCTCCGCCGTATAACAGCTGCGCCGCGCTGGGCGCCGCGCAGCATGGGCTCCGCCGACGGGCTCGAGGCCAGCGCCCAACGCGCGCGGCGGAGCCGCCCGCGCCTCGACCAGAGAGGCGGAGGCCGAAGGCACCCCCGAGGAGGCGGACAGGTTCGTGGTTGAAAAGGTTATGGGGCCCCCGCGCGGGGCACGCCTCCCGGGCGCGCCGGGGGCAAGAAGCTGCGAGTTTGGCGAGAGATATGGAGAGAGAGAGAGAGAGAGAGAGAGAGAAAAAAAAAACAAAAAACAAAAAAAAAAAAAAAAAAAGAGAGAGAGGAGACAGAGAGAGAGAGAGAGAAGAGAGAAGCAACAAAAAACAATCATAAAAGATAGAGAGAGAGAGAGAGAGAGAGAGAGAGAGACAGAGACAGAGAGAGATAGGAGAGAGGAGAGAGAGAGAGAGAGGGAGAGGGAGAGGGAGAGGGAGAGGGAGAGGGAGAGAGAGAGAGAGAGAGATGGAGGGAGAGAGAGAGAGAGAGGGGGAGACCTCCTTTCCCCCTTCCCCCCTCCTCCACGCCCATAACGCGCACTTCTATGTGCGCAGAGCTCTCCCAGCAACTCGTGAGCAATACGTGCGCGCCACGCGCGCGTGCCCATGCGACGCCACGTGGCGCTTCGCTGCGGCGCGCGCCCCACTGCCACCGCCGGTTATGAAATGAGGGGCCCTGGAGGCGGGACGGCAAAGACTGCGCACCCGTCAGGGCCGAGCTCGACCATCAGAGAGGAGCGCAGCATACAGCTCCATCCACCACATGCAGCCGCGCTCCTGGGCCACGCGCACTGCCGAGGCCAGCTCCGAGAACGCGTCGGGGCAGTTGGCGCGCCTGCGCCTCCATGCCCAGCGGCGCACTCGCTCGTGGAGGTTCTCCTGGGCCTCCGCCGCGCACGCGTTCATCGCCGCCGGGGCGCGGCCTCTCTCGCGGGCCCACTGGCCGCCCCGAAGCCGGGCATTGCCGCGACAGCGCAGCACGTCACCACCCTCGAGCGCCAAGTCATGCACGGCCACCCACTGGCGCTTGGAGTGCTTCACGCGGGCATTGTCGTCAGGGCGCCGATAGCACCCGGCGCCGTCCGCGCGCCGGATGAGGGGGGTCGCTGCCCGCGCGGCACGAGATAAGAGGCTTCGTCCTGGGCTTGGACTCGGGTCGCGCGGGCCCGCTCGGGACCGAGTAGAACGGGGGCAGCATGCACGCGACGGTCTGCGCGCGGGCGCCCCGCTTGCACACGCCGAGAGCGCGCGCGTGCATCAGTTTGCCTTTCTTAAGCTTGGCGACGCGGACCGTTGCGGCGTCGGTCTCGCATTGACCTGCTCGTCGATGGATGCGTCAGCGGTGTTGTCGCACAAGCTCCCCATCACCGCGTCGCAGCGTCCGTGGCCCACCCTCACGGCGAGCGCCACGTCATCGGCGCTCATGCGCGCCGTCCGAGCGCCGCATGAGAGGAAGACAACGCACACGATCTTCGGCAACGGGATCTCCACGTCTGCCCAGGTGCCACTCGCAACCTTGACCCCTCGGACGGCGCAAGACTTCCGCCGGCAACGCTGGCGCGGGCGCCGATCCCCCGCGAAATGCACGGCCCCCGCGGGCGGCCTGCGCTCGCGGGGCACGCGTTGCCACTGGGCTTTCCCAGGTGGCCCGCCTGCGCCACGCGGTCACGGGCAGCCTCCACGCCCGTGGCCCGAGTGCCGTCGCAAAGCGCACACCTTCTCCAGCGCCGAGCGGCCGCGGCGAACCCGGCCAACATCTTCTGGTCCGCGGGCGCGCGCAGAGAGCGCTTCCAGGCCTCGAGGCGCTCCCCGTCGCCACGCCCCGAGCGTGGCTCCCAGGAGAACAGCGACTGCCTGCTGTGCGGCGAGCACCATTGCGATGGTCACCCACCCCCTGGCAAATTCTGCTCTGCTCCGCGGGCCAGGCCCTCCCTCCCTGGGACTCGATCCTTCTTGGCGCCGCCCTGTCCTGTCCTATTCCAGCCTTCTCCTCCTCCTCGTCCTCCTCCTTCTTCCTCCTTCTCTATCCTCCTCCTCCTCCATCCTCCTCCTCCTCCTCCTCCTCCTCCTCCTCCTCCTCCTCCTCCTCCTCCTCCTCCTCCTCCTCCTCCTCCTCCTCCTCCTCCTCCAGGCGAAACACCGTCGTATCCAAGAGGCCCAGGACCTCATGAATCTGGCCACAGGCGGTGACCAACCCAGCTGTCTCTGGCTCCGAGGACCGGCCCCCCCAGCTGAGCTCGCCCTGGAAGCAGGAGAGGAGACCACCCCCAAGCCCCAAGCGACCCGTCCCTTGGCATCGCTCGGACGTGTGCATGTCTCCTTCGACGGGGACCATCGAGGAGCATCCTTGATCATTTGGCGAAAAAACCACGCACGATAGCGAGCAAAAACACAGGGAATGGACGTCCGAGCGATGGCCAGGTCCTACGAGGGACTGAAGCATTCCCAGGCCCCCTGAGCCCAGCGGTGTCTGGCGGCTCAGCTCGGTGGATGGCTCAGGGGCTACAAATCCAAGAAGCCCCGCCTGTGGCGACTGGGGCGGGGGGGGCCGGGGCATGGTCGGATTCGCTGCGCCTTCTGAGGACCTTGCAAGGCAACGTCGTCGGGCTCCAGATTGAGAACAGTAGCGCCGAGCTCAGAAGTACCCTAGAGCTCCACAGGCACACCCATGGAAACCTAGCTAGATAGTAACAGGCTCCCTGCATCTGGTCAGGGGCCACAGGAAGGGGCCCCGCAGGAGGCAGCCGTCCGGTCGCAGGGTATGGTTATGGCAGGACTACAGGAGGGAGGAGAAAACACGCAGACACAATTGATCGTCGATTCCCCGGAAAATATAGGAACATATGGAAAGTGGGGGGGAAGACAAAAAAAAAAAAAAGGAACATATTGGGAACCAGGTTATTTGGGTCTATTTATTGGTGTGTCCCAGGGCCCCTCAGGACGACTGGTCGGTCCTCGGTCGCAGGCCTGGCCAGCCCACCGACGACGTCGACGAATCACAGTTCACCACGCCCCGAGGAACGGGCGAAGTATCCTCGGGGGCGGCGAAGAGGGGGGTGACGACTAGGGGGGGGGGATATCATGGCGGGGGCTATGGTATTTCCCCAGATTTTATGGCGCCTCTTCTTGTTTCATTGCGTCCCTGGCCCCCCCGCTGGGCCGCGCACATACCGCCGGTCATGATTTGCACCCCCCCCTCTTGGACACCCCCCTCTTGGACGCTCCCGATATCCAGCGTGGGCCGTCCTGGCAAGTGAGAGAGCGGACGAGTTAGCTGAAGAAGCTGCCGCCCGAGCCGCCGTTCCCCCTGGCCTGACCTCATGGGCCGAGGCGCGCGATGTGCTTGCCGTGCAGATTAAAAAAAACGGCTGGCTGCCATTCAGATGTTGTGGTGGACCCACTACCCAGTCCAGCAAAAAGGCCGCCGAGTCCACCGAGTCCAAAAAGAGAAAGCAGAGGCGAACCCGTGCTGAATCAGCGCTTGACTACCTTCTTGGAGGCACTTCCCACTGGCCAACTCTCGAAGGCGAATTTGCGCGCTGCAGCAGGTGCCAGAAGCGGACTCGGACATGTCGAGCCGCGAGGTGGTTGCGCCAGGATTGTAATTGCCAGACCGCCCCCCCCCCCTCCCCGTCCCCCAAGCCTGCAACACGCAGGCCAGTAGTAGCAGCCGTGTCCGTGATGTCTCAACGCCAGCAGATCAATCAAGAGTTTCACGTCCAGCGGGAGGGGGCGCAGTAGTGCAACAGGAGGCTTGAGCATCCACCCCGGCCACCGACCCCACCTTGGTTTATGTCGGGGGGGTCCTCGTGGTGTCGGAGGGGTGGGTGCTGGAGAGTTCGGGCCTCCCGCAAGTTCAAAGAAGCCTGTTAGCCCCCCCGCACAAGTCAGAGTGCGGGGGCTCCCCCCAGGTTTCAGAGAATGGCCGCGAGGGAGCACGAGAACCCAAGTGTGGCCCCTCTGCTAGTGCGCACGGAACGAGGACCGCAGATCGCAGCCGCTCGCGGAGGAGGAGGAGGAGGAGGAGGAGGAGGAGGAGAAGGAGGAGATGGTGGAGGGGGGCATGACAAGTAGAGGGACGAGGCAGGGCAAGAGGAGGAGGAGAAGGAGGACAAAGAGGAGGAGGAGGAGGAGGAGGAGGAGGTGAGGAGGAAGAGGAGGAGGAGGAGGAGATTAGGGATGAGGAGGCAAGAGGAGGAGGAGGAGGAGGAGGAGGAGGAGGAGGAGGAGGAGGAGGAGGAGGAGCGGAGAGACGATATGGAGGAAGAGGATCAGCGATGGTGATGGACGGTTGAGGGGGGAGTCGAAATGGGCGGGGGTCTTGCACGCAAACTTGCCCATCGAGGCCATAAGGCGAGCTCCCTGCGGGGCACGACCCGCGAGAGGGGTGTAACGAAATGTACGGGGTGGCCGCATGAGACCTTGCCCACTGGCGACGTAAATGGTGCTCCCTGCGGGAGCACGACCCATGTTGTGCTGAGATAGGCAGGGGGACCGCCTGCAAACTTGCTCACTGGGGCTGCAAGTGGAGCTCCAATTAGGGCACGATCAGCGTCATGGGCGTGTCGAAATGGGCGAAGGAACCGCACGTGAGCTTGCCCACTGGGGGCGCAGGTAGAAGTCCCTCGTGGGGTACGATCCACGTGAGGGGCGTGCCGGAATGAGCGGGGAGACCGCATGCGAACTTGCCCACAGGGGCCGTGAGTGGGGCTCCCTGCGGGAGCACGGTCAGCGTGAGGGGTGTGCCGAAATTCGCTGCGGGGGCGCGTGCGACTTTGCCCACTCGGGCCGTAGGTGCAGCTCCTGACGGAAGCACGACCCGCGTGAGAGGAGTGCCGACATGGGTGGGGAGGCGCAGGCGAGCTTGCCCAATGGAGTCATAAGTGGAGCCCCTTGTAGGGTACGATCCGCGCGAGGGTGTGCCGAAATTTGCGCAGGAGGCCGTATGCGAACTCGCCCACTGGCGATGCAAGCGCAGCTGGGAGCACGATCCGCGTGAAGAGTGTGCCGAAATGGGCGGGGGGGGCACGTGCGGACTCGTTCGCTGGGCTGTAATTGGAGCTCCCTTTCGGGCACGCTCCGCGTGAGGGGTCCTCAAATGGGCGGGGGGGGCGCATGCGAGCTTGCCCACCGGGGCCTTACATGGAGTTCCCTATGGGGCACGATCCGCGTGAGGGGTGTGCCGAGGCGGGCTGGGGAACACCATGCGAGCTTGCCCAGTGGGGCCGTAAGTGGAGCTCCCTGTGCGTGAGGGGTGTGCCGAAAGGTGTGGGGGGGACCGCGCGAGTAGTGTGCCGAAATTGGCTGCGGGGGCGCATGCGAACTTGCCCATGGGGGCCGTGGGTGGAGTCCCCTGCGGGAGCACGATCCATGTCATGGGTGTGCTGACATGGGCATGCGGAGGGCAGCGGCAAGGAGAGTCGACAGAGGGAGGGAGAGGAGGAGAGGGAGGGGATGGCGGGAGGAGTAAGGATACGCGGGGCGCTGCGGAATCAAAACGAGGACTCGACACGCAGGAGGGCTGGACAACGTTAGAATAGTGGGCCCAGGAGGCTCATATGGCACATCCCTTGGGCACTCAGAATTTCCGTGACATCGGGGGTCCAGCCTTGCAACATTTGTACAAGAGTTTAGGGAGTTCCATTCTGCGCTCAAGACGCGGTAACGGAAATTTGGCTGCAAAGTGCAATGCCAGATGTCCTGGAAATGGCCACTTCTTCTATCCCCGTAGATCTGCGTGGTTGACCCATCTGGGGAATTACTTACACGTATTGAGTTGAAGTTCAGGCTGGTCGCCGTTTCTTTGTTCTGGGCTCCAAGCTTGCTTGTGCGCCTTCAGCAGTGCTTACCAGCTTCCTCCTTCATTCATGCTATGCCCCTTACTGGTCGCCGCGTTTCTCCTCATCCTCACCATCGTCTATCCCGTACTGCATGCTTTTGCCACCTGTATTTTCCGTGTCCGCTCGATTTGCAGTTTATGCGGATTTCTTCCCAGGTGGGGCCCACCACCTATGCCATCAACAGGGAGCCCACTGAGCACCATCTCCCAATGTATTCAGTGCCAAAAGATCCGTGCGCCAATTTCTTGGACAAGGTGGGGTGGGGTACCGTAGTGGACCGTGGGCGGGTCAGAGGGAGGAGTGACATCGTGGAGCAGGTGAGGTTGATTGCCTGAATTTGTCAACTGCGTGGTATGCGCAGCGGGGCTGGGAACAAGCCAGCAGCGAACTGCTTGCGACCGATTAGCTATGGATTGGGCATGAGTTCGTTCCCACCAGCTTTGTTCTGCGACTGGATCATGCAGCGTCCCTTGGTACGAATGTCACACCGAGTTGTTCTGGAACGCACGCCTGAAATGCCCCAGGTTCGTAATGGCTCTGACCAGCTGCTGTTGCCCCAGCTCCATACGGTCACATCCCCCCCACTTCCTCCTCCCTCCTCTTCCCCCCATCCATCCTCCTCCCCCACCACCCGTCCTGCCCACTTACTCCGTCGACTCGTCCATGATTCCTTGAGGCATGGAGGGCGAATACCCAGAGCTCTGGCGTGACTTCCTTCATAGCGTGGACCCTCCAAGGTCTGGACCTTGTCCCCGGGGTCGGCTTCTCTCATTATGAGTAGATTCCTGGCGGTCCTTGAACGAGAGCACCCAAAGGCCAAACACTTGCAAAAACCGTCCGTCGTTACCCGTCGGTCGTTGAAAGCAGGTACTTTGGGGTTTTCGAATCCCAATATACTGTAGGCGCCTTCCTACTTCAATGATCGAGTAGTTCCACCTTGTCTTTCCTCTCCAGGGGGGGCGTGCGGAAGCCCAATCTACTTCCAACGCTTTCCTGCTTCATCTTTCGACCAACTTCTTCCGACCGACGGGTGCGTTTTTCACCGGCATCTTCGTCACGACGAAAGGGTGGCAAGCCGATGGGTCCGTCGTGGGCTAAAAGCGGCGCCGGGCTGTGCCCGTCATCCTCCTGCTCGAGAGGAGGCGGCGCATCCCTCGTACCCCTTGCGGTTCCTCTCCCTTCTCGAGTTCTCTTCCCTCCTCATCTTCCTCCTCCTCCTCCTCCTCCTCCTCCTCCTCCTCCTCCTCCTCCTCCTCCTCCTCCTCCTCCTCCTCCTCCTCCTCCTCCCCTTCTCGAGTCCTCTCCCTTCTCGGGTCCGCCTCCCTCCTCCCTCCTCGTCCTCCTCCTCCTCCTCCGCTTCCTCCTCCTTCCGCACCAGGCACGATGCGATGCTGGCCTCGGCGGCTTGAGCTCTTGTTCAAAAAGAGATAACCCCACACAAGGAATCGATGTGCATTCCACTCAAAAATAAACCCATTCCATGCTATTCAGTTGAGTCCTTCTAGTACCCCACCACAAACGGAATACTTTTGTAATATTTTTTTGCGGCGGAATGCAACATGATTCCTTTTGCGGCAGAATACAGAAGATTCTCTTTGTGGCCGGATACAAAAGGAATCCTTTTGTGGCAGAATACAAGGATTTTTTGGCTGAATGGAAGGGAGCCTTGTTGTGGCGGAATACAAGGACCTTTTCTGTTAGCGACAAGCTCTGACAAGAAAGCAGAATCAACAAAAACTACAAAGTCGGCAGAACTGCGGCGATGGCCCAGGGAGATTTGCTCGCAATCATGGTTTTGTTTGTTTCGTTTGGGGTTGTTGTTGTGTTTTTGTTTTTGTGGGTGGTTGTCAGCACTTTTCGCTCACAGAAGGAATCCCGTTGTATTTTGCCTTACAATGAATCCTTTTTGCATTCCGCCAGCCACAGAAAAAAAAAAAAAAAAAAAAAAAAAAAAAAAAAAAAAAAAAAAAAAAAAAAAAAAAAAAAAAAAAAAAAAAAAAAAAAATGTAACACAAGAGGAGTCCTTCGGTATCTCGCCACAGAAAGGACTCCTTGCGCATTCTGCCACAAAGGGAGCCCTTTTTCCACCACAAAGGGAACCCTTTCGCACTCGGCCACACAAGGATTCCCTTTGCATTCCGCCACATAAAGAATCCGTTGGTAATCGACCACAGATGGATTCCTCTTGCATTCTGCCACACAAAGGCCCCCTTCCCTTCGTGTTCTGCCACCAACAGGAATCCCTCAATATTCCACCACGCAAGGGATCTTTCAGCGTTCTGCCACGAAGGGAATCCGTTTGTAGTCTGCCAGAAAGGAAACCCTGTTTTCTTCGGCCACAAAGGGATAAATTCTGTAATCTGCCACAAAACAAATGCATTTGCAGTCCACCTCAGAAGAATGATCCTTGCATTTCGCCATAAGAGGAATGCGTCTGCATTCTGCCACAAAGGAAATCCTTTGGCATTCCGCCACAGCGGGAATCCGTTTGCACTCCGCCGCGGAGGAATTCATTTGCAATATGAACTCGAGTTTCCGCCGTCGTTGGAATTGGCGCACTACAGAGGTATTCCCTTCTGTGGCGGATTACTAAAGGATTCAGTTGAGTGGCACGGAGAAGTTTTCTGTATGAGTCGAATACAGTAGATACTTCGTGGCGGATTACAAACAGCTATCGTTCGCTGCTTCGTTCGAGAGAAAAACAAAACACACAAAAACGCTCTAACCACCAATGCATGCACCGTGCTTGGCGCCCCTCCTCCTCCTCCTCCTCCTCCTCCTCCTCCTCCTCCTCCTCCTCCTCCTCCTCCTCCTCCTCCTCCTCCTCCTCCCCCCTCACCTTCCTCCTCCTCTTCCTCCTTTTTCCCCTCCTCCTCCTCCCTTCTTGAGTCCTCTCCCTTCTCGAGTATCCTTCCTCCGCCTCCTCCTCCTCCCCCTCTTCTCCTCCTCCCTCTTGAGTCTCCCCTTCTCGAGTATTTATTCCTCCTCCTCCTCCTCCTCCTCCTCCTCCTCCTCCTCCTCCTCCTCCTCCTCCTCCTCCTCCTCCTCCTCGAGGGGAGGCCGTGAAGGATACTTACTCCGACCACAGGGCCAAGAAAGAGAAGCCCGGACCGGCGAGCCGCACAGGGCCCGCGCCGGCCTCGGCCTCGGCCTCGGCCCCGGAAGGCGGTGGAGGGCTCCCCGGAGTCGGTCCCCACTCCTCCCTCCTCGTCCTCCGTCTCCCCTCGGTCCTCGTCCTCCCTCCTCGTCCTCCCCCCTCGTCCTCCCTCCTCGTCCTCCCTCCTCGTCCTCGTCCTCGTCCTCCCCATTCCTCCCTCCTCGTCCTCCCCCCTGCTCCTTCTCCTCGGCCTCGGCCCCGGGTCGAGGGCGAGGCCGGGTCGAGGACGAGGAGGAGGAGGAGGAGGAGGAGGAGGAGGCGGGATGGCAGCATTCCTGGTCGGATGCCTGCCACCAGCGTCAGCAGGAGGCGAGGCGGAGGACGACGACGACGACCACGACCACGACGACGACCACGACCACGACCACGACCACGATCACGACGACAACCAAGACCACGACCACGTCCCTCCCACGACCACGACCACAGCCACGACGACGACGACGACGACGACGAGGTCCTGACGGCCTCTGCCTCCTCTGACTCCATCTCCTCATTGCAGCACCTGTCACTGGCTGCGGCCCGCGGCCGTCTCCGAAATCGTGGGTGTTTCAAATCGCTTTGGCGCTCAACCGTTTTCATGGTCTCTCGTCGCAGACGCCGCGTGCGTGTTTGGTAATCAGACCGACCAGGCGCCGCTAAGGGACCCTGATGGCCGAGCGAGTGCAGGGTCACAGCAGGTCGCCATCGACGACAGAGCAGCCATCGTCGCCAGCACCGCACGCGACTCCGGCAGCAGGCCCGTCATGACCACAATCTTGGAGCGTTGTTGGTACATACAAGTTCGGGATCCAGCAGAGGGGGGGGGGGGCCCGGGGGGGGGGGGAGTTTGATCGTCTGCTGCACCAAACCGCCCAAAACAGATGCCCCCCAGCCGCCGGCAGCTCCCGATAATTGCCAATAGGTGGGGCATGCGGGGGGCAACTGTTTGCGACATTTCGGTGCACCAACGGATCGAACTCATGCCCCCCCCTCAGGGTCACCCCCCCTTTGGTGGATCCCGACGAGTATCTCTCGCACATTCTCTTGCAGCGGCAGTTGTCGGGAAACGACACGGCCATGGACAACTTGGCTCGCCGTGGCCTGGCAAAAGCGAGGAGGAAGGCAACTGGCATGCCACGAATCGAGCGAGCAAGGTACGGCTTGAGGAGGAGGAGGTCAAAATCTACCAGGTTCCGGAACAAGCGACAAGCCAGGAGGTTGAGTGGATTATGTAGGAAAGGCAGCTTCTGCGGATAGGGGAGGCGGAGTACCATGACGGCAGACATTCGAACGAACGCGAAAAATGGCAGCTGTAGGCAGAGGGCCATATATATATATATATATATATATATTAGCAACCGCCCTTGCGATTGTGCAGCATATCATCATCACGGACACTGGCAGAGTTACTCATGAAGGGTCAAGTTCCGTGCGTAAAGGGCACCACAATACGGTTGCCATCGGAATCCGTCCAACGGTGGCAAATCGACCGAGGAACTATACGTGGTGGGGCCAGCAGATTACGATTAAGTCGGGCCGTCCCTCTACAGGCGGAATATTCAAAAATAGTAAAAAAATAGTTTGGGGACTATTGTTTGAGTATTGTTGGGCATCTTTTGCATATGTTTTGAATACTTTTTATTTGTCGTCCAAAATCCCCCTGTAGGGGGACAGGCCCGACCTAAGATTACGACCTTGGGACCTCCGCGGGATCAGGCCCTCCCCAAGCGCAGAAATCCAGGATAGTGATGACACGATCTTTGCGGCTGAGCCTGAATCGGCGCTTCTCGCCAACACCACGCCATCTTGACATGCCGACGCAGTCACCAGCAGCACCACAAATGCCAGATAGTTCCGCTTGCTACGACTACCACGGCAGAAAGCGAGGCATCATGGCATGTTTCTCTCTCTCTTTCTCTCCCTCTCTCCCCCCCCCTCCAGAGAATGAAACCGGGATGAATGCGCAGAGGAGGATTATGGTTCAGCCAGGTTAGCAGAAGACTACATAATCTCCATCGCCGTCCTATTCTGATCACTGAATGATTATTGATGCAAGTAGCGTCGGATGGCAGATACTGTAAGATGTTACGAAGAGCTACATTCAGTACGAGTCGTGTTGATACTGTTGACAGACGACCATCGGACAGAGCGCGGAAAGAGAGAGAGAGAGAGAGAGAGGCAGGCAGTCAAGGGCAACGTTTTTGTTGCCGTATCCGCCGCCGTCACCCAAGCAATAATGTCACAGCTACAGCATGTCTGCGAGGGACCTGGGACCTCATGGCTGGCGACCAGATATCACAAAAGCTAGGGCACGCGAGACCAGGGACCCTATGGTTGGCGACCAGACGTCACAACAACCAGGGCCAGCGGGACCCAGCTTTTCATGGGCAGCGGCCCGCGAAGCCATCGGCCAGCGCCAGCGGGACCCAGGACTCGAGTGTGATGCGCCATTGGCTCTTTCTGAGCGGGGTGCATGGCTTGGCAGGTTTGGAGGGATGGGGGAGGGCGAGCAGCCTGGGTAGCAGCGGGAGCACGAGCACCTGGAGCCACAGCCATGTTCCCCGCTGGTGGGAGCCCCGGAACAGCCCCCCCCCCAATTACCTTGGCGACGTACCCAACCCCTGCGCAAAAGCGGGGCGCAAATAGTTTAGGATACTTTATAAGGGGGCGATGACGGAGCGAGGGTTACATATGTCTGCAGACGGAATTCGGGAGACTCGCAGGACACTGGCTACAGGAAAAGGGCTTGATAAAGCTGATGAGTTACAATTCCTGAGCACTCCGAGCCATTTCGAAAACGGGGATCACAGCAGGCCTCGAAAGCGGCGACAGTTTCACAGATCGCAGCCCCGCAGGGACTGCGAGGTCTAATTTGGGTCCGCGCGTGGCGTCACTGTGCAGGACCCCCCAGCAGGCCTCGAAAGTGGCGACAGTTTCACAGATCGCAGCCTCCAGGGGATGGCGAGGTCTCATTTGAATTTGCCCGTGGCGTCAGTGCGCTGGGCCCCCCAGCAGGCCTCGAAAGTGGCGACAGTTTCACAGATCGCAGCCCCCAAGAGATGGCGAGGTCTCGTTTGAATCTGCCCGTGGCGTAACTGTGCAGGGCCCCCCAGCAGGCCTCGAAAGTGGCGACAGTTTCACAGATCGCAGCCCCCCCAGAGACGGCGAGGTCTAATCTAAATCCCCGTGGTGCCTCACTCCGCTGGACCCACCAGCAGCCCTCGAAAGTGGCGACAGTTTCACAGATCGCAGCCCCCCCCGAGATGGCGAGGTCTAATCTGAACCCCGTGGTGCCTCATTCCGCTGGACCCACCAGCAGCCCTCAAAAGTGGCGACAGTTTCACATATCGCAGCCCCCCAGCCCCCACAGATGGCGAGGTCTAATCTGAATCCCCGTGGTGCCTCATTCCGCTAGACCCACCAGCAGCCCTCGAAAGTGGCGACAGGTCACAGATCGCAGCCACCCCAGAGATGGCGAGGTCCAATCTGAATCCCCGTGGTGCCTCACTCCGCTGGACCCACCAGCAGGCCTCGAAAGTGGCGACAGTTTCACAGATCGCAGCCCCCACAGATGGCGAGGTCTAATCTGAATCCCCGTGGTGCCTCACTCCGCTGGACCCACCAGCAGCCTTCGAAAGTGGCGACAGTTTCACGGATCGCAGCCCCCCTAGGGATGGCGAGGTTTAGTCTGGGTCTGAGTATGACCCCATTCCGCTGGGCCCCCCAGCAGCCCTCGAAAGTGGCGACAGTTTCGCAGATCGCAGCCCCACACAGGGATGACCAGGCAGGAGGCAAGCTGACACGCGGCGACGAGCAAGGTGAGATGCAGGGGGGAAGAGGAAAGGAGGAACGAGGCGGGAAGGAGGAGGAGAAGGAGGAGACGCGACCGCATTGCTCTATTCAAAACGAGAACCCAACGCAGGAGGGTTGGGAAAAAAAGAAATTACCCTGGCGACGTACCCAACCCCTGCGCAAAAGCGGGGCGCAAATAGTTTAGGATACTTTATAAGGGGGCGATGACGGAGCGAGGGTTACATATGTCTGCAGACGGAATTCGGGAGACTCGCAGGACACTGGCTACAGGAAAAGGGCTTGATAAAGCTGATGATTTACAATTCCTGAGCACTCCTAGCCACTTCGAAAACGGGGATCACAGCAGGCCTCGAAAGTGGCGACAGGTTCACAGATCGCAGCCCCCCAGGGATGGCGAGGTCTAATTTGAATCTGCGCGTGGCCCTCACTGTGCTGGGCCCCCCAGCAGGCCTCGAAAATGGCGACAGTTTCGCAGATCGCAGCCCCCCAGGGATGGCGAGGTCTAATTTGAATCCGCGCGTGGCCCTCACTGTGCTGGGCCCCCCAGCAGGCCTCGAAAATGGCGACAGTTTCGCAGATCGCAGCCCCCCAGGGATGGCGAGGTCTAATTTGAATCTGCGCGTGGCCCTCACTGTGCTGGGCCCCCCAGCAGGCCTCGAAAATGGCGACAGTTTCGCAGATCGCAGCCCCCCAGGGATGGCGAGGTCTAATTTGAATCCGCGCGTGGCCCTCACTGTGCTGGGCCCCCCAGCAGGCCTCGAAAATGGCGACAGTTTCGCAGATCGCAGCCCCCCAGGGATGGCGAGGTCTAATTTGAATCCGCCCGTGGCCCTCACTGTGCTGGGCCCCCCAGCAGGCCTCGAAATGGCGACAGTTTCGCAGATCGCAGCCCCCCAGGGATGGCGAGGTCTAATTTGAATCCGCGCGTGGCCCTCACTGTGCTGGGCCCCCCAGCAGGCCTCGAAAATGGCGACAGTTTCGCAGATCGCAGCCCCCCAGGGATGGCGAGGTCTAATTTGAATCCGCGCGTGGCCCTCACTGTGCTGGGCCCCCCAGCAGGCCTCGAAAATGGCGACAGTTTCGCAGATCGCAGCCCCCCAGGGATGGCGAGGTCTAATTTGAATCCGCGCGTGGCCCTCACTGTGCTGGGCCCCCCAGCAGGCCTCGAAAATGGCGACAGTTTCGCAGATCGCAGCCCCCCAGGGATGGCGAGGTCTAATTTGAATCCGCGCGTGGCCCTCACTGTGCTGGGCCCCCCAGCAGGCCTCGAAAATGGCGACAGTTTCGCAGATCGCAGCCCCCCAGGGATGGCGAGGTCTAATTTGAATCCGCGCGTGGCCCTCACTGTGCTGGGCCCCCCAGCAGGCCTCGAAAATGGCGACAGTTTCGCAGATCGCAGCCCCCCAGGGATGGCGAGGTCTAATTTGAATCCGCCCGTGGCCCTCACTGTGCTGGGCCCCCCAGCAGGCCTCGAAAATGGCGACAGTTTCACAGATCGCAGCCCCCCAGGGATGGCGAGGTCTAATTTGAATCCGCCCGTGGCCCTCACTGTGCTGGGCCCCCCAGCAGGCCTCGAAAATGGCGACAGTTTCACAGATCGCAGCCCCCCGCGGGCAAGACAGGAAGAGGCGGGAGGGCGGGAGAAGGGACGCGACCACACTGCTCTATTCAAAACGAATACCCAACCAAGGAGGGTTGGGAAAATTACCCTGGCGACGTACCCAACCCCTGCGCAAAAGCGGGGCGCAAATAGTTTAGGATACTTTATAAGGGGGCGATGACGGAGCGAGGGTTACATATGTCTGCAGACGGAATTCGGGAGACTCGCAGGACACGGCTACAGGGAAAGGGCTTGATAAAGCTGATGATTTACAATTCCTGAGCACTCCTAGCCACTTCGAAAACGGGGATCACAGCAGGCCTCGACAGTGGCGACAGGTTCACAGATCGCAGCCCCGCAGGGATGGCGAGGTCTCATTTGAATCTGCCCGTGGCCCTCACTGTGCTGGGCCCCCCAGCAGGCCTCGAAAATGGCGCAGTTTCGCAGATCGCAGCCCCCCAGGGATGGCGAGGTCTAATTTGAATCCGCGCGTGGCCCTCACTGTGCTGGGCCCCCCAGCAGGCCTCGAAAATGGCGACAGTTTCGCAGATCGCAGCCCCCCAGGGATGGCGAGGTCTAATTTGAATCCGCGCGTGGCCCTCACTGTGCTGGGCCCCCCAGCAGGCCTCGAAAATGGCGACAGTTTCGCAGATCGCAGCCCCCCAGGGATGGCGAGGTCTAATTTGAATCCGCGCGTGGCCCTCACTGTGCTGGGCCCCCCAGCAGGCCTCGAAAATGGCGACAGTTTCGCAGATCGCAGCCCCCCAGGGATGGCGAGGTCTAATTTGAATCCGCGCGTGGCCCTCACTGTGCTGGGCCCCCCAGCAGGCCTCGAAAATGGCGACAGTTTCGCAGATCGCAGCCCCCCAGGGATGGCGAGGTCTAATTTGAATCCGCGCGTGGCCCTCACTGTGCTGGGCCCCCCAGCAGGCCTCGAAAATGGCGACAGTTTCGCAGATCGCAGCCCCCCAGGGATGGCGAGGTCTAATTTGAATCCGCCCGTGGCCCTCACTGTGCTGGCCCCCCAGCAGGGCTCGAAAATGGCGACAGTTTCACAGATCGCA
>CAUYUJ010021168.1:25000-39221 GCA_963575745.1 Prorocentrum cordatum
GGGATGAAGCGAGAGCGGGTGGGAAGAAGAGGGGGGAGCAGAGCTAGGAGGAGGGAAGAGGGAGGGAGCAGGAAGGAGGGGGAAGAGGGAGGTGGAAGATGATAAGGAGGAGGAGAAAGAGGAGGCGGAGGAGGAGGACCAGTGGAACCCAAGAGTCATCAACGATATTTGAATAAGCCCTCCCTCCAAGCTCCCTCTTCATAGGCCCCTAGGACGGCTCATTTCCACTGAGGGAACTGCCTCGTTGGAAGACAACCGTTTAAAGACCCTGAAGCATGCCAAAACATTGTTTTCGGGATTCCAACGCCACGGATCAGCCTGACTGTTGACACTATTCTTAGGACTTGGACACCGCGAATCAGCGTAATTGTTGCACCTTCATAATCCTGAATCCTTCCAAAACACCATCTCTGGTTTGCTAACCATGGGAATCAAACTCCTGCACATCTAAATAACGAATGTGGGCGGCGCGCGAGAGCCACATGTTGAAAAGGAACCGCCCTCAATACGTGAAACACTTGCAAACTTTTAAAACGAATGTGCGCGGCGTTGAGGCGAGAGCAACATGTTGAAAATCACCCGCCGTAAATCCGTGAAAATGTTGCACATGTTTAAAACAAGTGTGGGCGGCACCAAGGCGAGAGCTGCATTTTGACAAACACCCGTCCTCAATCCGTGAAGTGCTTGCAAATGTCGATAACAAATGTGCGCGGCGCTACAGCGAGAGCCACATTTTGAAAAACACCCGCCCTCCATCTGTGAAACTGTTGTCATTTTGCAAGCTTCAGGGTCATAAGTGGTGAGGAAGTCTTAGGCGAGACGCCCAGCCCGCCCCAAAAATTAGCCTCGGGGTGCGACAGGGAGAAGCGATTCATAAGGAACAGGACTGGAGGAGTATAGATATACACATACATACATCTGTACGAACCAAATGAGGACCTGTACGAATATAATGAGGACCTGTATACATCGTAAACTGATCCAGCACAACTTCGGGTGCGGTTGGGGAGGCTGATTCGCGAGCGCCCCAGGAGGGCCCAAGACAGCCTCAGATGGCCCCAAGACGACCCCGGAGGGCCCAGGAGGTCTCAGGAAGGTACGACGAGCGCCCCAAGACGGCCATGATGGGACCAAGATAGCCCAAGATGGACCCAAGATGGCCGCTCGACGGCCAAACGGGGTCCCCAGATGGCCCAAGGGGGCCCGAAGACGACTCCCAAGAGACCCCGGGGAGGCACAAATTATGTGTAAGTCTTGGCTTCGGTGCCATTTTCACCTACTCGGCTTCTCTGTCTCCAGAGCGCTCGAGACGGCCAAAGAGGCCTCCGAGATCGCCCCGACATGGCCCAATGGGCGCCCAAGACGACCCAGGACGGCCCAAGAGGGGCCGAAGACGGACCCATCCAAGAAGGCTCCTGGAGGGGCTCCAGACGACCCAATAGGCCCAAAGACAGCCCAAACTGGGCCCCCAGAACAGCCCCAAGAGGCCCAAAAGATCGCCCAGAGGGACCAAGACGGCCCCAGAGGGCCCCAAGACGGCCCAGGAGGCCCTCAAAACTATTCGAAAACGGCTTCAAGACCCCGACGAGAGCCCATTCGGGACCATGCATTAGTACGGTGGCGGTCAAACATAAATATGTATATAGATACACACGTATAAGCACAGGCGTGTAAATGTATAAACACATATTCTTATAATAACACGCATACGTATATGCAAACAAACAAACAAACAAGTAAACAAACCTACAAACGTGCGTACGTACGTATGTGCATACATACATGCACACATACATACAAATGTACAGACATGCATACATACATACAGCTACACATATACACGTACATAAATACGTAAGCACATGCATGAAATACAGACATGCATACATACATACATACATACAGACATGCATGCATGCATACATACATACACACACACAATCATACATGCATACAAACATGTATACAAACATACACACAAACAGATGTACACACATACATACACACAAACAGATGTATATACATGTATACATAGATGCAGACATGCATACTTACATACATGCCTGCATGCATACCTGCATGTATACATACGTATATAGTTATATATATGTAAATACATATATATATATGCGTACACGTACATCCAAACATACCATCATGCATGCATACAGACATTATTGAATACATACGTACGTACGTACGTACATACATACATCTTACACCAGAGAAAAGCCAAATCAGTGGATGGCCTTCAAATAGTGGGATCGATTGTGTAGACGATAGTAAGGTCGATCGTGAGACCAATTGTGAAGTCGGTTCAGTGAGATCGATTGTGAGGTCGCTCGTGCGATCTATAGTGACAGCGACTGTGAGATCGATAATGAAATCGTTTGTGACATTGATTGTGAGATCGATAGGGAGGTGGATAACGAGATCGATAGTGAGACCGATCGATAAGAAGATCGACTAGGAATCCGGGATAATGAAACCCGGGAACTCCGCCGCCCACCGACATCGGCCCAGAACCAGCAACCCGGAACCCGGGAACCCAGAACCAGGAACCCAGGAACCCGGCGGCCTACCGAAATCGGCCCAGAATTTTCGCCAAATCTTTCAATCTCCACTAGGACCCCTTCAGTGCAAGCACTGATTGGGGAACATACATACATACAGACGTACAGATATGTATAAAAATAATGTATTAACAAAAAAAAGTTTCTGTCTATGTGTACTGATATACAAGTATTTGCAAAATTGTTATATTTCGCTTTATACATGTCACCGTATTCCTTCTCCTCTTACCCTCTGACCCCTCTTCCCGTCTCCCTCCCATCCCCGCCGCTCGCAACCACCATTACACATTATGAATATAGCTCCCCTCTCTCCCCTAACTCTGTCTGGAAGATATCTGGCCCTCTCCGCGTATTGTTTTTCGTGGTACAGGGTTTCAGAAGTGGCTTGAAGGCTTTACGGCCGGTCCCGCCGACCCTGAAGGGGGACGACGACGACGACGACGACGATGACGACGACGGTGTTTCAAAATGATGTTCCCGCTGCAGCGTGGACCCCATGTTCGGATTGGCGGTTTGCTCCCGTCGTTCAGAATGGCACCCTCGCCCCAGCGCGGGCCGTTTTTTCTGGATCCAAGTCCTTTTTCCTCGTCATCGCCCTCAGTTCCCCTCCTCCGCCTTCCCCTGGTCCTCTTGCTGCTCCCGCTCCTTCCACTCCAGCTCCTGCTGCTGCTGATCGTACTCGTCCTCCTCCTCCCTTATCCTCGATTTCTTCTTGCTAACCCTCCTGCTCATCCGCCACCTTCTCCTCCACTCTACACAGCTCCCTGTTTCCGATTGCGCAAAAACCGATGGGGTCCTCTTTGGAGTTCCGGGACCGCTATGAAATGCATCGGCGGATACAGAAAAACAGCCCAATGAGAAGGGATGTGCGGGAGGGGTAGGATATCAGCTTTGGCAGAAGCGCACCTAGTTGACCCTCTCCCTTCCCCCCTTACCGTCCTATCCAATGCCCTGCCCCCATGATTATCCTTCTCCCCCCTAATCCAGTGCCGAGGCCCCATCGTGAAGAGCACGCTGCAACGAGCAGCGCTGTCAACATACTTCTGATGCCGTCTGACAGGCCGCGTAGATGTCAGGCCGGACGTCGGGATAGCGACATAGCGAGGCAGAGAGATGTATGAAGAGTCAGGGATGTACGGAGAAAGGGAGATGGACGTTGTGGAAATACTACCACCTCGCGGGGGGGGAGACATTCATGACCATGGCACAATCGTGACCCTTGAGGGTAACAAGTATAGACTCATCCTGTGATTGCGCACAGCAGTTCCATAATCAGCACGCAGGCGTGTTCCAGAACTGCGACTGGCGGCCATGCCAAAGCAGAGACCGCAAGATAGTGGCCCCATCCTCTTCCACCTCCTTCTCCTCCTTCTCCTCCTCCTATAGGTACAGCTGGTGAGCTCCGAACTTTTGATTCTGGTGATTCATTACGGTCTGCACATCCATAGGCCACGTTGCCTCGTCGCGCTGCTGACCTGGCTGATGTTCGCAGACGATCCAGGCTCATCATCATCCAGACTAGGATCGAAAGTAGAGTTCATGAGCCCCGAATTCCAGGCCCTGGCGATCTGCCTGTGACATCCACTCACAGTCGTCACCACCTCGTCGCCCTGCTGATCAGCGTTGTAATCACAGAAGGTTCGGGTTCATCAGCCCCCCTTGCTGGTGCCGCTAGCAGACTTGATGAGCCCCGCATCCCTGGCCACCTTGTCGCCCTGCCGATCACCCCAGCAATATCAATAGTCAACGAGTCCCGCATTCCAAGTCCCTTGCAGGCAATCCTGTGACATCCCTGGAGAGTCATGACCGCCTGGTCGCCTTGCTACTCAGACTGGCGATCACAGGAGGCCAGGATCCATCAGACGCAGAGGACGGTCGAGGATGCGATGAACCGTGCTTTCTTGCTCCTGGTGGGCAACCCTTCGCTGGAGTGACCTTTGGTGCGCGGCTTTCGGGAGGAGGAGGAGGAGGAGGAGGAGGAGGAGGAGGAGGAGGAGGAGGAGGAGGGCGCGGGGGGCCAAACCCAAGAACGCAGGCCGCTATTCACCGCGCGCAGGGGTCGGCAAGCCTCGCGCCCAAGGTCACCCCTGCCTGGGGCCACTCTCTGCGCGTAGCCGAGACCTCGTGGCATTGATTCGCAGTGATCACATGGCATCGCTCGGACGTGTGCATTTTTTTCTCGGCGAGGGCCGTCGAGTCGGAGCATCCTGGGTCACCGAGCAACACAGAGCACGCACGAAAACCAAAAATGCACGGGAAACGGACGACCGAGCGATGACAAGATGATCGCCGCAGAGTTGATCAGCCCAGCCACCACGGATGGCCCGGGCGGATCAACCACGGACCAGCTGCACCTTGCGTTCGTAAGTAGTCCTCGGCCTCGCCGCCTGGCTTCGGCTAGGGCGCAGCGGCCGCAAGGAGCTAGTGGGGCGCGAGGTAGCCAAGCTGCGCGAACGACAGCACAGTGGCCCCTCGAACGTTGGGGCGAGAGGGGATTCAGCGAAAAGTCTTGTGCCCGCGTATTGTGTGTCAAGGCTGCCCTGGCAGTGGAGCGCGCCCGGACCCGGCCTCACAAGAGAGAGCTCGCTCCGCCCTTTCAGCCTGCGCGCGCGGGGGATAGTCGAGCTGCGCGGGCGACGTCGCCGGGGCCCCGCAGGGCCCGGAGGCCAACCGCCGAGGGCTGCCTCAAAAGCAGGCCGCTGGCGGCACCCGGCCGCGCGGAGCTGCCGCACACGGCCGCCGCAGGGCCACGCCGCGAGGGCGGCCGCAGGGCCGCGCCGCGAGGCCGCAGGCGGCCGCGGGCGGCCGCCGAGCCGCCGAGCCGCAGAGCCGGCACGCGCAGCACCCAGCGGGGCACCGCAGAGCCGCACGCTCGGCACGAGGCGCTCGGCCGCAGGCACCGCTCGGGCGCGTCGTCGGCGAGGTGCCGCCGGCTGCCGCCCTCCTCGGGGCGCCCTGCGTGCGTCGGCGCCCCCGCGGCGATCGAGGTCACCCGTGCGGTCATCACCTCCTCCTCCTCCTCCTCCCTCCTCCTCCTCCTCCTCCTCCTCCTCCTCCTCCTCCTCCTCCTCCTCCTCCTCACCCAGTCATTGATATCGTAGAGGTCGCACGTATGACCCAGGCCCCCTCCCGTGGTGACGAAAACACGACGGGAGGTTTTGTTGGCAATGTTCGGCCTCTGCATCGCCGGGCCCCGTGACCGTCAAAAAGCCAGTCGGGATTCAAATCCAGTCCTGGGAAATTTGTCGAGACCTCCATGGGTCCGCACTGCAAGAAAAAACACAAAGTCAGGGGACAGCTTACGAATTCTCTTGTGCGTTTTTGGGCCTCACGCTCCTGCGCTCCCGGGAAGGTCCAGTGTGCCAAGAGGACCGCACAATTGCGTGCGATTGGTACTGCTCGTCCGCTGGCGAGTTTAGAACCCGACGAGAGCTATCAGAGTGGATGCGCCTTGCTGTTTGCACCAGGCCAAGGCCGAACCAGTGGGTCAGGCCGAAGTCTTGGTGTTCCCCTAGCTCCGTTCCCAGTCCTAAATGTTGACCATCCAGGCACAACCCTCATAGCCGGACACGTCGTTGTCTTGCCAGAAGAACTCCGGTCCCAGGCTTGATTTTTTCGGCCAGGCACAGCTGTGTTACAATTGGTCGAGCGTCGTGTTGCCAGCGCTCCACTCCTGGGGCTCATTTTGATCTTCCGCAGCCAACCCTCACGGACGGTCGCATTACTGTGTTGCCTAAAGTCCAGTCCCAGGCCTGACGTCCATTAAACATATTGTCTGCAAGGGTCCTCTCTGTGTATGTATGTATATTTATACATATACATACAGATCTATATACATATATATATAGATGTATGGACAGGTACCCCCCCAAGCCCCCATTCTTTCCAGCATTCACTTACAACGGTGGTGCTTTTCCTCCTCCTCCTCCTCCTCCTCCTCCTCCTCCTTCTCCTCGTATGCCTCTTTCCTCTTTATCTTTTTTCTTTCGCTCTTTCTCTCTCTCTCTCTCTCTCTTTCTCTCTCTCTCTCTCTCTGTACATATGTATAGACAGATATAGAATACAACTATGCATGTCTCTCTCTCTCTCTCTCTCTCTCTACCATTATCTTGTTCTATCTGGTTTGTTTCTCTCTCTCTCTCTCTCTCTCTCCCCTCTCTCGCGGGTCGGCTTCCCAAGGCGTTTGCTCCAATCCCCACGCATGGACAGGCAAGGTTTGCGATATCAGGGGTGCGGAAACCTTGTGTGTTCATTTGGATGTTTGGGATTCCTAGGATGAGAAGTAAGAAAACTATGTGTTTCCGCGTGGGTTTCTGAGATTGGGGAGACTTGGATCCCTCCGACGAGAACCCCGCCCAGGAGCCCTGCCAGGAGCTCCGATCCCCAGAATCTTACAAAACCGAGTGAAAACGCAAGGTGTGCGATATCAGGGGTGCGGAAACCCGTTGTTGTCATAGGGATGTTTGGGATCTCTGGGATGAGAAGTAAGGAAACCCTGCGTTCTCATTCGGTTGTTTAGGATGTGGGTGATTTCTAGTGTCCTGAACCTTCGGGGGCTCTTGGCCGGGAATTCCACTTGGAAATGAAAAATACAGGTGTTGAAAAGTACAGAAATCCAAAAACTCGAATGAAAACACAATGGTTCCTCACTTCTCATCCCGGAAGAAATCAAAATGAAAATACAAGGTTTGGGCACCCCTGGCGTCGCGAACCCTGCGTTTCCACAGGCGTTGTTTTGGGTGCCTGGGATTTTCTCCTCAACCGACGAGAGTCCAATTGGAATTGAGCAGATTCCAGGTCCAGCTGATTACGTGTAGATTCCTGTTGGGGTGCAAGTGGGTTCTCATTGGGACAGGTCCAGCTGCTTCTAAGTTGATAGCTATAAGAATCAACTTAGAATCGAAATCGAATGTAGCAGATCCCAGATCCGGCTAATTAAGATTGCATCTTTGTTGGGATCGAATTTGAAACGAACGGGAATGGACGCATCCCAGATCCAGTTGAGTCCAATCGGATTCGTAATGAGATCTAACTCGAATCGATTTGGAATTGAGATCCCGGATCCAGTTGATTCCAAGTTGACTCCAATTGGAATCGAAGTAGAATCTTTTTGGAATGGAGCAGGTCCCAGATACAGTTGTTTCGATTTGGGCAGATCCCAGATCCAGCTGATTAATCAAATTGGAAAGAGCAGAGTTAGAGTCCAGCTGATTCCACCTCGAGTCTTAATAGAATCGATTCAATATCGAATTGGAATTGGGCACATCCCAGATCCAGGTGTGCCCTACTGGAATTTCATTGGAATCGATTTTGAAATCAATTAAAATCGAACAGATCCCAGTTCCAACAGAATCGAATTACAATCCAGCACGAGAAAACAGCGGAGAAATAACGCGTTGGAAGGATGGATGAGCAGGCACGGACGAAAAGAAGGCGGATGATCAGTAAGAGCACGAATGAAAAGCTCAAAGGCCGATGCAATATGCAAAATGAATGGGTGCTTGGGGGGGCTATATATAGACATACACCTGTTTGTATAAATGTATATGTACAATATATATATATGATAAATAAATACATATACATACACATGCATCTATATATCTATATGTGTATACGTGCGTGTGTCATGTATATATATATATATATATATGTATATATATATATGTATGTATGAGTGCTGATTCTACGCAATGCCACTGTGAGGTCCTCCTGGTCCGAAATCAGTGGCCCGTGGTCTCCCACATGGTATGCCGCATAGTATCCAAAATGCTCTCCCGCATGCCCTCTAGTATGATCTCCCGTATGGTCCATCTTTCATGGTCTCTTTTCTTGCACGCCTTTCTAGTCTCGGTGTTAGTCATCCCATCCAACTCTCCCTTGTGGCCTCCCTTTCAGTGCTCTCCAGGATACTCAGTATACAACGTTTCACGGTATAGATCTGTGTATACATGTAAGAAAAAACATGTCGCACCCTCCATAGTATTACTAAAAGTTGTGTCTGGTATTATGGCGCTGGCGAAACCCTCACAGCCGGCGCGTTGTTCAATGAGTGGCCAGACCTCTGTGGTGCCAGAAGTTTCCGGAAATCCATTCCTGAGGTTGACTTGTTGATATGAAGCCAACCCTTACAGCCAGCCTCCATGCTGCCAGAATTCCACTTCCAGGGCTGGCTCTGATGACCAGAAGCCAGCCTTTGCAGCCAGCTTCTTCTTCTCGGCCAACCATCAAACATTGTATGCTTGAGGTGGTCCAGCAAGGCGGCAGTGCCATGGACTCGGCACGCATGGTCTAAATACTTCTCGTTGTCGGAAACTTGTTCGTGTAACGGAATGCTTCGCGGAGTGTTCTTCTTGAGCCATACGAAAAACATCATGTGATATCTGGCGGGCAGGAATGTGCCCAGAAGCGACGAAAGTCAGTTCGAGCAAAATTTGGACTGCAGTTGCAGGCCGTACGGCGAGGCCTTTTCCCCAGCAGATCGGACTCTTGCAACACGAAGGGTCAATTTTTGCAGCTGACTGGCTCTTCGTGTTACCAGAAACCCACTCCTGCGAATGATGTCGAGAAAGCTGGTTTGGTGTTCCCTCTGCTTCCAGAACTGATATTCCCAGGGTTTGTTGTGAACGTCCAGGGCCAACTTTCTAGCGGTTGGTGCTTTTCCAAGTTGCTGTATCTCATCTCACGAGTTTGCTTCTGATCTCCAGCGCTTGATGGCGTGTTATGCTGTCGTGATCCAGCCCCAAACTCAAGTGCAGATAAACCTCGGCCCCCAGGTCAGCTCCAGATTCAGCCCTAGATCCAGCTCCAGCCCAGCTCCAACTCCAGCTCCAAACCGACCACCAACCCAGTCTAAGCTCCAGCCCTGGTCCGCCTCCAGCCCCAGTTCAAGCCCCAGCTCCAGCAAAGCCCCAGCTCCAGCCCAGCTCCAGCCAAGCTCCAGCCTCAGCCGAAATCTTGCCCCAGCTCCAGCCCCAGATCGGGCCCAAGCTCAAGCTTCGCTCCAGCCCAGTTCCTCACGTCCAGATCCAGCGTCAGCCGAGCTCCTTGCCAGCTCGATTTCTTGCTTCAGCTCCAGCCCGGGTTCAGCTCCAGACAGCTCCAGCTCAGCCTTGGCTCCGGCCTCACCTCCAGGTGCAGCTCCAACTTCCTTGCAGCCCCGTGTCGACTCCCAGCTCCAGATCCAGTTCAAGCTACAGCTCCAGCCGAGCTCCTGCCCGGCACCAGCTTCGGGCCCTGCCCAGGCCCAGATCCAGGCTCGTTCCAGCCCCACGTCCAATTCCAACCTAGCTCCAGTCCCAACCCTGAACTCCTGCCCAGTGTCAGTCCAGACCCAGCCTGGGTTCAGATCCAGCTCGGCTCCAATTCGACCCCAGTTCCAGCTTCGCTCCATCTCCGTCGCCAGTTCCAACTTAGCTCCAAGTCAAGCCGAACTCTTGCCCAGTTCCAGCCTAGCTCCAGTTCCTGGCCAGCCAGCTTGGCATCCCCTCGAATGTCATATAGTTCAGGCCTTGGTTGTTGGCAAGACTATGGTTAAGATTGAAAAGTTCAGACTTCCTGGATGAGATCGCCGAGCTTAGATAGATGTGTAGCCCAGATTGCATATTCAAATTCCCATGCCGATAAGACAACCTTGCGGGTGATAAAGAGGTTGGGGGTGGAGCTTGATGTTGAACGATTCGTTGTCGCAGACAACAGGACAAGCATGGGACAACCACTCGGGAAAAACTATTGGGACAACAACGGAACCACCACGGGACTATTGCGGGACAACCATCAGGACAAGCATCGGGACAGCCATCGTGAAAACGATCGGGACAACCATCGGGACAACTTTCGGGACAACCATCGCATTCATCGGAACACCCATCGGGACAATCGTCTGGATAACCATCGGAACGACCATCGGGACAACCATCGGGACAACCACTGGGACAGCCATCGGGACATTAACGGGGCAACCATCGAGACAACCATCAGAACAACGATCGGGACAACCATCGGGACAACCATCGGGACAACCATCGGGACAGCCCTCGGGACAATCATCGGGACAACCATCGGGACAATCATCGGGACGTTCGTTCATCGGGACAGGCGTCGGGACAACCACCGGGACCCCCATCGGACAATCTTAGGGATAGCAATCGAGACAAGCATCCGAACGACCATCGGGACAGCCGCGGGGCATCGGGACAGTCATCGGGACCACCACGGGGCAACTCCAGGACACGCCCCAGGGGGCCTGGGCGCGGCTCATTGTGGCGCGAGTTGAGCCCAGCTGGTGTAGAAGCTCGCTCAGTTTCGCCCCGCATGCGCATCACGCACGATACGAGTCGAGACCGAACCGACTTTCCGTTTGGTGGCCTCGTTTTCACTTCGGCGTCACACTCGTTATGTTCGCACCAAGTTCGCATGTCCCAAATCATACCGTTGCACAGCAAGGCTTGCGACACAAACGCACACACACACAGACACATAGACATTGCGTGCACCACAGCGCGTCTGCATTCGCAGGCGTTTTGAATTCACACTTCCACCGATTGGCGTATTCTCAAGCAGGCCGCATCTGATCGAAAACACATAGTTCGAGATCTTCCTGGGATCATTGCAGAAGCCTCCCGCCGCCATCACGAAAGCTCCGAACCAAACGATCCCGCTGAACTACTATTTTGTCTGCGTGCCGCGCGCCGCCACCAGACCCTCCAGGGACTATTTTCCCCCCCCCCTTCTTTCGGGAGGCCTCTTCGGCTTCTCCAAACAATTCCGTTCGGACGCATCGGAGTTGTTCCTCCCCCTTCCTTGTTAGCAAGAATCCCTCGCGACTAAATGTGAGACCACTCGATACGGGGATCGGATCGGATCGCCCGAGCCACCAGGCTCGTCTAGAACCACAGCGCCGTCTGGGGCAGCAGCACTGCCACAACTAGGGCGCACAGGACGTCAAAACCGCTGGTAGAGTACTCAAAGCCGCCCTGCCCGACGGAGGGGAAGGAGGAAGGAAGAACGAATTAAGGTACGCGCTGAGGAGGAAGGACGTGCATGATGAAGAGGAAAAGGAGGAGGAGGGGGAGGATGAGGAGGAGGAGGTTGCCACATGTGTGCAGATGCTTCGTCCTTCTCTCCCTCGTGTTGTCTGATATGTTCTGGCCTGACCTGGTCTCGTCTGGTCTTGCGCTGCCTCAGGAGGGGGAGAAGAGGGACATCGGTGGCAAGGGAAGTGGGATGGTGGAGGAGGAGGAAGAAGAATAGAAGGACGAAGAAGAAGAGAAGCAGAAAGAAGAGAACCAGGGGGAGTCCACGTCTGCACAGGTACACCCTTCTCCCCCTCCTCCTCCTCCTCCTCCTCCTCTCCTCCTCCTCCTCCTCCTCCTCCTCCTCCTCCTCCTCCACGTCCTCCTCGTCCTACTCCTCCTGCTCATCCTCCTCCTTGTCCTCCTCCTCCTCCTCCTCCTCCTCCTCCTCCCCCTTTCTCCTCCTCCTCCTCCTCCTCCTCCTCCTCGGGTGTGGTCTGGTCTGGGGTCTGGTCTGGCCTCGTCTTGCACGCCTTGCACTGGCAGCCGGGAGAGGTGGGAGGGAAGGGGGGCCAGGGAGGGGAGCTGGAACGACGGAGGAAAAGAAGGCGACACTCACACAAACACACAGACTGGAACGAAGAGGGGGACAGCGCGAGAGAGAGAGAGAGAGACACAGGCGCAGAGAGCCTCCGACTCCGGCCGCGGCGCGAGCGCACGGAACGACGAGGCTCCGGCTCGTCCCCAGCTCGGCCTCCACAGGGGGGGCGTCGGCGGCGGCGGTCGTCGCCGGAGGCGAGGAGCGCTGCACGCTGTGCGCGGTCGGCGGCCGCCGCGGCGAGAGGGCGCCGCGCGTCGGCGGAGCGGCTGGAGCCCTCAGCCTTCCCAGCGCCTCACCTCGGCAGTGGCAGGAGAGATCGCCTGTAGGCTGACCCGCCGCGTGTCCATGTTTTCCGTGGGGCGTTCGGAACCGGCAGCCGCGGCCCTGTTTTGTCCCCGTTCCCGCCTAGTCTTCCTCTCCCTTCGTGGATCCCGGGTCCTTGGGTCCTCCCTCCGCACTTCTGCGTTTTGTTCTTCCCATCTCTGCCTCTCCCTATCCCTGTCTCATCCCCCTTCACCTGTTTCTCCTCCTCCTCTTCTTCCTGTACCCCTCCTCAACCTCCTACTTCCCTTCCTCCTCCTCCTCCTCCTCCTCCTCCTCCTCCTCCTCCTCCTCCTCCTCCTCTTCCTCCTCCTCCTTTTTCACCATCATCAACATCATCACCACCACCATCATCATCACATCAGCAGCACCATCATCTTCATCGTCATCGCCATCACCATCATCATCATCATCATCATCATCATCATCATCATCATCATCAAAGGCCGCTCTCCAGCCCAGGCCTTTCAATGCGCAGCGGTCTCCCAACCCCGCCCGCCCGTGCCATGAGCCAGGCGGGGGGCGGCGATCCGCAGCCGCGGTGCGCAGAGCGCTGCGGGCGCGCTCGCGGCGGGCCGCCGCCGCCGCATCGGAGTCTGATGGAACGCTGTGGCGCCCTCCCCCCCCGTGGGGCGATGAGGCGCTCGCGCGCACAGGCTCGACGATGGCGCAAACATCAATGCTTGATCAGCCTGGGCGCGCGCCTCGGGACGCCGCCAGGGCTCGATGCACGCGTCGATGGCGAGCCCCATGGAGACAAGGTGAGCGAACTGGAAGTCCCGCACGCTGTCGCCGACAAGTTCTACGCCCGGCAGAGCGCGGAGGCGGGATGGGCTGGGGGGAAGGGTGGTGAGCCCGGCTGTAGTGGTTCAGAGCGGCTCGACCGCTGTATTGGGCGCCACCTGTCCCCGCCCTCCCCCGCCCCCGATGGCCAGATGAACCTGTACGACACCAGGCGCGGCCCCTCTGCTGGCAAGCTCCTGGGCATGACCTTCGACGTCCGCACGATCGCCCTCCGCACGGTGGATTCTGATGATGAGCTCGCAACGACAACACTCTACGAAGAGATCTGTACCGAACTCAAGAGCCGCTCGGAGGACGGCATGATGGGCACCCAGGAGCGAGCAACCCTGGAACATAGAGACAGCACTGTGGACTCCACGATCGCAAAGTCTGACGCCAGCTCGGAGCCAGTGATTGCTAATGAGGTCAAGCCTGCCCCTGTTGCGCAGACTACTCCTCCTCCTCCCACCTCTTCTCTTGCCCCAATTGCTCCCGCTGAGACAACTGCCCGTGATGCACTGACTTCCGAGGTATCTGACGAGTGGGGCCATCCGCGCGTGCCCAAAGTTTTCGCCAACATTCTTATTGCTTCCATCCGAGAGCTGCAGGAGTGGGAAATTGAGTACGATGAGCACATTCCGCCTGCCACACTGGTCAGAGAAGCGCTAGAGGGGACAGAAGAATCATTGCACGGGGATAGTTTTCTTCGATCGCGGCACTACTCCGCTATCATGAAAGAGTATTGTGCCCAACTCACTCAGCTTGTCTCCGCTCAGGCGCGGCCCGCTGTCTGAGCACTATGCCCGCGCCCACGCACCAGCGAAGTTAAGGGAACAGCCCCTTGCGACGGGATTTCTTCGGATGGTGGTATAGCCAGCACGTCCATTTTTGTAAGTCTCCAGCCTTTCAATCAGGCCTGAGCTTTCATC
>CAUYUJ010021168.1:44321-64321 GCA_963575745.1 Prorocentrum cordatum
GCCTCTACAAGAACGACAACATGCTCTCAGACAAGGCGCGCGGGCTCACAGAGGCCCGCACTGCCGCCACAGACTGCGCGAAGACGCGCATTGAGTCCCACGTCATCATCCACTTCGGCAGCGACGAGGTGCACCAGCGCGCGGACGACTCGGGCGACGGCGCATCCTGGGCCGGCCACTGGGCTGTGTTCGAGAGGCGGTTGAAGCTCGATGCCGGCCTCGACGACAGCAACGCGCTCGACGGGGCCGCGCGCGCAGGGCCGCGCTTCGCTGTCCAAGGGCGGCGGGGCCGACGCCGTGGACTCGCTCATCCAGGAGCGCCTCGCGGCCAGGACGAGGATGATCGAGAACGGCCCCATCAACGACGGCACCCGCGAAATGAGGAACACCCGCGTCAAGATCGAGGGCGCCGACCTCCCGCGGCACGTCGCGGAGCCGCCGGAGTCCCCGACGCTCGGAACAGCCGGAACACAGACGTGGCGAAGCAGACTTTGATCGGCCGGGCGAGGCAGCATGCTTCGGCTCGCCGGCGACCAGGACGGGCGCCTTCTGGGTCGAGCGGCAGCGACGGCGGCCATCGGCCCACTGCGACGCCCCCGAAGGAGCAGCTGCTGGCGCCGTCCAAAGACAAGAAGCGGATGTAGATGGTGGAAAGCTTTTTGAAAGCCGACGAGAAGAAGCAGGCGCACCAGGGGGGGGCGCTCGGGCTCGACGACGAGGACGGCAAGGGAAAGGGCAATGGCGAGAATGGCAAGCCCGACAGCAAAGGCGGCAAGCAACCGTCGCGAGGAGGAGGCGGCGACTGTCCACGTTGCCACGGGCGCCATCCTGAATGCGGGGAGTGCCCCATCTCGGCCGCCAGCAACGTGGAGGACTTCGACGTCGCCGAGTGCGCCCGCGAGAAAACTCCTCGCCGGCGCCAGCATCTCAGGCCCAGCAAGAGGCGCGGCGGTTTCGGCCATCTCGCGCGCCACCACGAGCCCGCCCTCACCGCCGAGGCCGCGAAGGAGCGGAAGGAGCAGCCGAAGCTGGAGCAGCGCCTGGACATGACCAACGCCCACAGCGCGGGAGATAGGCGCAGCTGCTCCATGCGTCTGCTGGGCGCGCTCTTGGTCGGCAAGTCCCGACAGGAGATTCTGGCCCAGTCTGGGGGCTCCGGGAAGAATTGCGCGCCGCCGCCAGCGGCTCTGCCGGGTGGCCGCAAATGCCGCGGCCGCGCGCGGGTCGGCCCCGCGCGGGTCGAGAGCGCTTGGGACTCGGGAGTTACGAGGAACAGCATCGACAAGCGTTTTCTGAAGAAGCTCCTCGAGAACCCCGAGACCGCCCCGCAGGTCGAGGACATATGAGAAACGAACCCGCCAACGCGCATCTCGACGCAGAAGGGCCAAGAGTTCGCGATCACCAAGACCACCAAGATGGCGCTCGTCCGCGCCACGTTCAAGGAGGATTAATCAGGCCAGCAGATGATCAAGATGCTGGACTGCGTCGCGGTCGACGACAGCAGCGAAGAGATCCGTTTCGGCAAGCCGACCCTGGACGAGCTAGGCTTTGTCAGCGCCAAGCACGCGATCGAGTTCAGGCACTCGGGGCCGCGCTTCCCCGCGGTTTTTCCAGACGATTGCAGGGGCGACATGTCGGATTTGAGCGGCATGTTCTCGAGGGTCGCGGACCACGTGATCTTCGACACTCCGCCACCGGGCGAACGTTCAGCTTTGCAGGGTTTCGAGGTCGACGCCCCCGAAGAGTCGCAGAAGGACCGGCGGCGGCTGGAGGCCGGCCCTGATTTGCCTGCCCAGCTGGAGCCGATCGAGAGGCCCGTCGCCTGCAAGGGGAACAAGTGCTACACCGGCTTGCTCGCGTCGGGCCCGTTTCGCGCAGGGCCAGAGATCGGCCGGCAACGGCCGGGCTCGCGGCGGAGGCGGACAACACGTCGCTTTCCTACGTGAGCCAGGCCGACAAGAAGCACCATGAGAGGCCACGCGCGCGGGAGGAGGCGCGGGCCGACGCCGCGCGGGCAGCGGCCCCGAAGATGGAGGGCGGCTCGAACGAGATGCACTCGAAGGAGTACAAGGCAGAGGCGGCCAAAACAGCGGATAAGAACATCGGCGAGCAGCCGGCGCGGGCCCAGCGCAACCGCTTCATCCAGAAGGTCCACGCGCCGTTCTCAGCGCGCTTCTGGACGTCGGGTTGCGCCGCTCCGCAGATCAAGAACTTCGTCGCTCACATCGACGTTTCAGGGCGACGCCGTTCCGAAGGTCCAGCAGCCCTTCCCGCTCTCTGCGCTCGACCAAGTGAGATTCGAAATTCACGAAGATTGCGAGGTGGAGGACGGCAAAGCAGAGTGGGTGCCGCCAGGGCATCAGTCCAATGGGGTTCGCCTTCGCTCGTGGTGGACCAGACGAACACGGGCCTGCTGGGGCGCGCGGTGCGTGATTACCGGCACGTCAACAGCCAAAAGCTGGACGCGCCGTGGCCTTCGCCCAACGCGTCCAAGTGCCTCGCGCGCGCTCAGCGGGGTGCCATTCACAGCACCCTGGATTGCGTCTGGGGCTTCACCCAGATCGCGGTGGACGACGCGACGGCCGAGCTCCTGCAGCTGGTCACAAGGCGCGGGGCATTGCGCCCACGCGTGCTGTAGGGCGCCTCGTTTGGGCCTCTTGGGGTCCTCTTCAGGTCTTGTGGAAGGTTCTTGGACGCCTGCTGGCGGTCTCGGGGGTTCTCTCGAGCGGGAGGGTTCGGAATGTCAGTTCGAAGTACCTCTTTGGGGCCCCATTTGGGGCCCTTTTGGGGCTCTGTTGGGTAATCTTGGGCGCCTCTTGGGCCGTCATTTGGGATCGTGTTTCAGCCGACTTGGGACCTTTTGGAGGCTTCTTGGACTATCTTGGAGCGATCATGGAGGCCTCTTAAACCGCCTTGGACGCTGCTGAGACACAAGATGCAATTATGTTGAAATTATAGGTTTCCCCAAAGACTTTTGGCGATTCTTGCTTCTTGGGGCCCTCTCGGGTGTCGTTATGGAGCCGTCTTGGGGGCGCATTTGAGGCTGATTGGGCGGTCTTGAGGCTATTTGGGTCGTCTTCGAGGACTCCTGTGCGTGTTGGAACCCTGTTTGAGCAAGCGTAGGTCAATCCTTGGGCATCTTAGAGGCCACAAGGTGTAAGAATGTAAGCTCCGGAGGCTCCCGGGAAGCGTTGGTGAGCTCGGGGGCCCACCCACCCCCCTCTCATCGGATTTCCGACCCTGAGGGAGGGGGAAAGAGGGAGGGGGACAGCCGATCATCGCAAATGCCTCTGCACTCCCTGCAAGAGGGGGTCGGCGGACTTGCAGTTCTACGATTATGATTACTACTAAGGTGATTGGTCATGTTACGTATCATTGTTCCTACGAGTTGCTAGCACGTCCACCTACTAATGCAAATGGTGGCGCAAGTTGGATTGACATCCCGACGTTTTCTTCTTCTTCGAAGCACATTCTTGCTACGAGGTAAGATATCACGATTGCTTCGAGCACTACAACCACTACAACTACTGCCGCTACCGTGAGCAGTACGATCATGATGTTTTCTCGCACGAACTACACCCACCACCACTACCTAGCAATAGTATCAAACCTGTTGCTGATGCTGCTGCGTCGCAGTTTGTCGTGCCACCGTAGCTGCCATTGCTCACTGCAGTGGCGACGACAGTCGGCCTTGCTTAGTAGGCCGGCCCTGCCAAATCGAGGGTAGCCTTGTGTCCTGTGTCTCGTGACCCATGCCTTGCGCATTCCTATGGCAACGTAGCCCTCGGAAGGGTCGTGTGTCCTCTCGCGTGTCCTCTCCGAGCAAGCCCGACTGCAGTGCCACCAGCACCACCGCAGCTGGCTCCCAGGCGTCTGCTCCTCCGCCGCCCGCCCTGCAGGGGGCTCTGCGGCTGTTCCCCCGCGGCGGGGCCCGCCTGCAGCCATGAGCTCCTCCCGCGGCGCAGCCCGCCCGGGTGCCCCGGTGCGCCTCGTGCGCGGCGCGGCGGGCGCTTGGAGTGCCGCGGGGGGGGGGCCTCAAGAGGGGCCTCCCCTCCCTTTCGAGGGCGGGGGGAAGGGGTCAGACGCAGCAGCAGCAGCAGCAGCAGGAGGACGAGGAGGAGGGAGGAGCAGGGAGGGGGGAGAAGGGGGAGGAGGAGGAGGAGGAGGAGGAGGAGGAGGAGGGAGGAGGAGGGACGAGGAGGGACGAGGGACGAGGGACGAGGAGGGGAGAGGGAGGGAGGAGGGAGGACGAGGAGGGAGGAGGGAGGAGTGAGAAGGAGGAGGAGGAGGGGGAGGAGGAGGAGGGGAGGGGAGTGCTTCCCCTCGAGTCATCCCCCTCCCTTACACCCCCTTCCTTGCCTCCCTCTCTCTCTCTCTCTTTCTCTGTTTCTCTCTCTCTCTCTCTCTCTCTCTCTCATTATGTCTCTCTATTTATTTGTTTCCCTCTCTGTATAAATATATATATATATATATATGTATATATACATATATATATATATATATGCTTATCCATGTACATATGTGTTACAGATCATTCGTGCTTCCTCTTCTTAAAATTCCGCGAATAGCCATATTTGTTGGGTCCATATGCTGTTATCCGGGTACATACCTCATACGCCACCCTTCAGATGATAAGAAGGTGGGTGGGAGACGTCATTCTTGATTTGCTTGGACGCACAACAACTCACGAGTGGACACACATCGGGACATCAATAAGGATGCTCGCCTACTTGTCTATATGTATGACTACTTGCTCATTTATATATATATATATACATATATATAGACATGAACAGACTTATAGCTGCATGTGTATATATGGTCGAGGGTTTGGGCCCGGGCCCCCCCCCAATGCTAATGCCATCCGGCCCCCCGCCCCCCCGCGCGATGCCCCCCCCCCTCCCTGTGGGCGTGGGCGTGGCCTGGTGCCCCCCCCCCCCCTGTGGGAGTAGTGTGGGGTCCCCCCTGTGGGTGTGCGGTGGTTAGGGGTCCGCCTCAGCCAAGAGCCAGCATCGCTGGCGCCGCCGCCGCCGTCGTGTCGTCGTCGGAGAAGGAGGAGGAGGAGGAGGAGGAGGAGGAGGAGGAGGAGGAGGAGGAGCAGCAGCATCGGCATCGGCATATGCATCGCCGTCCCAGGCATGACGTAAAACTGCTGCACTCGTCCCAGGCATGACGTAAAACTGCTACACTTGACGGAGGAGAGGTGCCCCACCGTAATGCCTAGCAACCGTAGTGTGGGAGGTTGGCCTCTTCCGATGAAGTCAAGTGCGCGCTCAATCTGGCGTGCGCTGGCGGGTAACACCCGCTGGCGGAACCGATTGCGTCCTCGGCACGACGAAAATTGCCTTATTTTAAGTGTGCCTATTTAGGGGAAACTAGCGCCAATTTTTGTTTTGCTTGTTTGGCTTTGTTTCGTCCTTGGACATGCGGCCATCCGTTGTCACGTAGCGTTCGTGGCGTGCCGGTGCGCGCAACCGTTGTGGTGTTTCTGTGTGTCCTTGGTTTGCCCTGCTCTTCTTGGCAATGCTGCACATCGAAAACAAAGGAGGGAAGAAAGGAGGGCGGGGAGGAGGCAACAGGGCATGCGGAGAGGGGAGGAAGGGAGAGGAGCAGGGGAGTAGAGGGGAGCAGAGGAGGAGTGGAGGGTAGCAGCGAGCCTTCGGCGACCCCCTGTGGGTGAGGTGTGGTGCTGTGGTGGTTCAGGGAGCGCAGGAGGGCTGCAACCTCCCAGTGCAGAGGTCGTCGTCGTCGTCGTCGCCGTCGTCGTCGTCGTCGTCGTCGTGGTCGTGTTGGTCGTCGTCGTCCTCATCGACGTCATCGTCGTCGCCGCCGCCGCCGCCGTCGCCGCCGCCGCAGCCGTCATCGTCGTCGTCGTCGTCGTCGCCGCCGCCGCCGCCGCCGTCGTCGTCGTCGTCGTCGTCGTCGTCGTCCCGTCCTTATCCATCCCGCCTCCCCCTGATGATGATGGTGACGTTTACGACCACGATGACGACGAGACGAGACGACAATGACGATGACGATGATTATGAGAGGATGATGATCATGATGATGATGAGGATGAGGATGAGGAGGATGATGCTGATGATGAGGAGGATGATTAGGATGAGGATGAGGACGATGAGGATGAGGATGAGGATGAGGATGAGAACGATGAGGATGAGGATGATGATGATGAGGATGATGACGAGGATGATGATGATAATGATGATGCTGATGAGGATGAGGATGAAGATAAGGATGATGAGGATGATTCTGGTGATGATGAGGATGATGAGCACGAGGATGATGATGAGGACGATGAGGATGAGGATGAGGATGAGGGCGATGAGGATGAGGATGAGGATGCCTCCCCCTGGTGATGATGCCCCCCCCCTGATAAGGATGAAGATGAGATGATGATGATGATGATGATGATGATGATGATGATGATGATGATGATGATGATGATGATGATGATGATGATGATGATGACGACGACGACGACGACGACGACGATGCCGACGATGAAGATGATGGTGATGAGCTGCTGCTGCCGCTGCCGCTGCTACTTCTCCTCATCCTCATGCTGCTGCTGCTGCTGCTGCTCCTCATTCTCCTGCTCCTGTGCTGCTCCTCATATTTCTCCCCCTCTTCTCGCTGCTCTGCTGCAGCTCCTCATGCTCCTCCTCTTCCTGCTCCTCCCTAGTGTCGGAGAAGGGTGCGCAGTCCCTAGTGTCTTCTCCTCCTCCTCCTCCCTTCTACCCCGCCCCCCTGATGATGATGCCGATGACGAGGACGGCGATGATGATGATGATGATGATGATGATGATGATGATGATGATGATGATGATGATGATGATGATGATGATGATGATGATGATGATATGATGACGATGCTGCTGCTGCTGCTGATGATAATGCCGCTACGGACGCTGGTGACGACGACGATGCTGAAGACGACGACGAGGATGATAATGATGGTGATGATGATGTTAATGTTTATGATACTGATGACGAGGATGACGACGATGATGATGATGATGATGATGATGATGTTGGTGATGATGATGATTCTGATGAGGACGCTGATGATGACGACGACGACGATGATGATGATGATCATGATGATGATGATCATGATGGTGATTATGATGATGATGGTGGTGATGATGATGATCATGATGACGATGATGATGATGACGATGATGATGATGGGTTTTGCGACGACGACGATGCTGATGATGATGACCTCCCTGCCGCTGCTGCTCCTCATCATCCTCCTGCTGCCAGTCCTCTGCTGCAGCTCCTCCTCCTCCTCCTCCTCCTCCTCCTCCTCCTCCTCCTCCTGCGGCCAACAACGAGGAGGGAGGGATGGAGAGGCGGATGAGGGGAGGAAGAAAAGGGACATCGTCGTCGACGGTGTCTTCACCGTCGTCGCCTCCTTCTGGGTGTGGCGTTGTGTTCCGGTGCTTCAGGGAGCCGGAGCGGACAGTGTCTCCGTCGTCGTCGCCGTCGTCGTCATCGTCTCCTCCTCCTCCTCCTCCTCCTCCTCCTCCTCCTCCTCCTCCTCCTCCTCCTCCTCCTCCTCCTCCTCCTCCCCCCATCCCATCTGGGAAAAAAAGGGGGGCCCAAGGACCCTGGGGCCCATCCCGCCTGGGGGGGGAGGGCCCGTGGGCTCGGAGAGCCCGCGATCAGATATGTGTAGCAGTGTCCGTGTGCGAGGCCTTTCCGTACAGTTGTATGTGTAAATGTCCCCATCGGTTTTTACGTGTTTAAACACATGTGAGTCTATATCACAGTATGTTTGGCCATGCAGTGCCGTTTTTGATACATGCTCCGCGTGCGGATCATGTATTACAGATGCAGGGATCTAGTATTAAAAACAACGATGAGTTCATGCGTAAATTCATCCAAGCGTTAGTCATGGATTCAAAACCCTATGCTTTCAAAAATCCCATGGATTAAAAACTGCCCTGTATGTATCACAATATGTTTGGCCATATATATATATATATGTATATATATGTGTATGTATACATGCATGTGTGTACCATCTACCTGTCGGTCACACGGTATATCGGCCTCACGATTTACTGACCGAAAGCACTGTCAATCATCGGGGCTAATATCTGCATAACCATGGTGACAAACATGACAACTAGCGGCACAACCATGGAATCAACCATCAGGATAACCATCGAGACAACCATCGGGACAACCGTCGGGACAACCATCGGGACAACCACCAGGCATCGGAACAACCAGCGCGAGAACCATCGAGACGACCATCGGGACAACCATCAGGACAACCATCGGGACAACCATCTTGACATCCATCGGGGCAACTGTCAGGACAACCATCGGGACAACCGTCGGGACAACCATCCCGACAACCCGCATCCTCCCGCCAGACCAGGGCGACTCAGTTTGGCCCGACTTCATTTCCATTCGAGCAGGAATTCGTGCAGCTTCGCTTCACCTCGCCCGCACGCACGTCACGCACGATAACGATCTCGCTTCACTTCGATCTCACCCCCCAATTTCCACCACTCTTCGGGTGATAAGGAGCTCTGTGGGGACGTCATCTTTGGTTTTGATTGGACGCACACTTCAACTCACGAGTGGACACACATCGGGGCATTAAGATAGATGTCCGTCTAGCTACATTTCGAATTGAACGTCCCCGAGGCGGCAGACATCGCCGCCCCACTGTTTTTGGAGCATTGTCTTTTGATGCAGATGTGGGAAGACGTGAATCCCGCGACTCGACTTGGCGAGGCTCGCTATAGAAAGAAAATGGGTCACACAGAGGCGAAGACGGCCCAAGAAGGCGCGATTACCTAAGACCTGCCCCTGGAAGCCAAGGAGGGCCCCGACAAGCCGCCAGGACGTCCGCAGAGAGGCCGGAAAAGCCCCAACAACCGTCGGTATCGGGCCAGAAAAGGCGCTGGGGGGGCCCCGAGAGGGGACCAGAAAGTGACCAGGATTGGTCAAGTGCGGCGGAGCGGGGTGAACGAGAAAAGCGGGAATGGAAAACGCATCCCGACTTAGTTTTTGGCTGCCGGAGAGGTTTCTAGAGGCTTTCTGGGGGCGCCCCCCTGGACGACCGAAGAAGCTGCCCAGAAGGCGCCAAGAGAGCTCGGGGGGAGCCCGAAAGGCAATCAGGACGGCCGCGGAGAGTTCCCGCAGATGCCAAGATGGAAGGAGGAGCCTTGGGAGATGCACGGGAGCCCCAAGAGAGGCGCAGGGAGAGGCCCGAGACGGTTGGGATCGTCAAAATCCCATGTGTCTACAGGTTTTTTGGCCCAGCGGGGCTTACGTGCGTTTGGAACCCGAACGAAGGTGGAGAGGCATCCAGAAAGGCCCAAAGTGGCCGCAGCGACTGGCAAAACGATCCCAGAAGGGCCCTGGGAGGCCCCAGAGATCGGCCGGGGGAGGCTCCCGCAGAGGTCTCCGAGGGGGCCCGGCGGCGCCCACGAAAGCAGCACCCGCAACGGGGACCGCCGTGGGACGGACGCCGGGGTCCCGTGGGCGCCTCGGCAGCGCCCGCGGCACTCGGGCCGGCGGAGCGAGCGGCCCCCGGGGAGAACCCCCGCAGGGGTGCGGCGAAGCACAGACCGCTCGATTGCGAATGGGTGACCGACCAGCGGCGCCAGCCAGAGTAGACAATACTCGACGCAAAGTGCACCCCGCGCGAAGGCTGTTCGAAATCCCGGAATCTCCGGAACGTATCGATGGCACGTTGTGTCAATAGCTTCCTCGCGTCCTAGCAGAGGCAGGGGAGGGGCGGGACGAGCGCGCTGGTGAGCAGGCTCGCGAGGAAGAGTAGAGTCCCTGCAGGGCCTGCGGTGGTGGTCTCTCCCGCCGTGCCCGGTGGGGCGGCGGATCGCTCCGCTCGCTCCGCCGGCCCAGCGGCGCCCAGCGGGGGCACAGGGCCTCTGGGGGCCTTGTGGCAGCTCTCGAGGTTTCGTGGGGGGTTGGGGTCTTGGGCGACTGGCTTGTAGCATCGCTGGCACTTCCCTGCGTTCGCGGGGGCACTTTGGAGACCTCCTGGGCCTCTTGGGAGCCTCCTAAGGGTGTCTGGGGGGCCTCTGAGGTCCTCTCGCTCTTGGGGGCTTTCTGGCGGTGTGGAGGGCCATCTGTCCAGAAAGGGTTCGGACTTTGAGTTCGGATTCCCCTTTGTCGGACCTTTTGGGGGTTTGGGAGGCTTCTTGAGAGGCCGTTGCGGCCGTCTTGGGACTCTCTTGGGCCGTGGAGTCTTTTAGCCCGAAGTGCGTTAATCTTGGGGGGTGAACGGGCTGTTTTGGGCGGTCAAAAAACTGGAAAAGTAGTAATGCCTGAATCTTTCGACGAATTGGGAAAAAGTGTTGGCCTCTTGGAGGCGTCTCGTAGATGTACATGACCGTTCGGAGGTTATCTTGAAGCCTTGTGGGAGTGTGTGGAGGCCATCGTGGAACCTGCCGCCCATGGATCTCGATTCGAGTGGCCTCTTGTGGAGCTCCGACCGCCCGGGACCTGCCCAGGAGTTGCCCGCGGAGACCGCCAGGGGTATGTTCGCATTGGTACCACCAGGGGTCGCCTCGCGCGCGTGAGCTAAAACAACAGTAACATGTTACCAGAGATGTTAGTACGCCTCTGGCCCGTCGGGCTGGACCATGCAGACTGAACTATACGTATAGATATACACACACCAGGTTACCAGAGATGTTATGCCGATGTGCAGATTGAACCGTGCTTCGTTAAAAACAGCTCATAGTGATGTATGCATTATAAAAACGTGTTTGTGTATGTTCGTAGATGTGTATGTGCATGTGTGCATGTATATATAGGTATACACATATGTGTAGGCGTGCTACCCTCTCTTTATCTCTCTCTCTCTCTCTCTCTCTCTTCTCTCTCTCTCTCTCTCTTTCTCTCTCTCTCTCTCTCTCTCTCTCTATTTCTCTCTCGCTCTCTTTATGTATGTGTGTGCATGCATGTATGTATACCCATCGGCTCTGTCTACATCGTGGTAGCACTCTATGCATCTATACATATAGATGTGTGTGCGGATGTATAGGTGTGTGCATACATGTGTAAATATATGCATGAACCTAAAATAGGTGGTTGATGATGTGCATGTATCTGTTTACACCCTGTATAAATACATAGAGAGAGCTATGCATGTATACGGATGTGTGTATGTGTCCGTATGTGTGCAAACCCGTTTGTTCTATAGATTTAGCTATGTATTTCTATATATATATATATATATATACACACACACACACCACTGTCTCTCCACCGCTCCCCATAGATCAATGTATGCAGCTGCCTGCGGAAGGCAAACCCCGCCACCGTGCCTGTGCCACAGCGCTGCAGGAAGGAGATGAAGTGCGGGAGCAGCGCAATTCCGACAAGTGGTCTGGCAAGGACGGGTCGTAAATTCGACCTCGTCTTCGTCTGTGCGGCAGGAAGGAGGTCGAGTTCACGCTCCGCGGCCGCGCCAGTTCAGCGAGTGGTACTTCATCGAGTGGTCTGAAATGGGGACGGTCGTGATCCCAACATCGCCTTCGCCTGCGCAGCAGGGAGGAGGAGGAGGAGGAGGAGGAGGAGGAGGAGGAGGAGGAGGAGAGAGATAAAATGATGACGAGAAGGCGAAAGCGGCCTCCTGGGTGACCTCTTGGGGGCCTCTTGGGGGGCCTCTGGGGCCTCGGGGGGGCCTCTTGGGGCCTCCTGGGCTGCTTTGGGGGGGCGATTGGCCCGTCGGATGCACTCGGAGGCCGCCTTGTGGGCCGCCGATCTTGGGGTCCTCCTGGGCTCTCTTGGGGGGCCTCATGGACTGTCTTGGAGCTATTGACCGCCTGCACCCCGCACCCTCCAGCCGCCTGAGGCCCCGCCCGCCCGCGCCCTGTCTCCCCAATTAGTGCTTTGCGCGCCCCGCCTAGCTCTTAAGCGGAAGAGACCCGCTCTCGACCCGCAGACCAAAAAAGTCTTGGAGCTACTTTGGAAGCCCCATTGGGCCGGCTTGAGCGCTCAGAAGTAAATAGGCGAGAAGCGCAAACCCCTTCAAACACCGAATGACAATACATGGTTGTTGCCTCCTCGGGCTCTCCTGGAAAGCCTCTTGGAGCCCTCTCAAGCCGCTTTGGGGGCCCCCTCGGTCCGTCTTGAGGCTGTCTTCAGAGCCTCTTGCGCCGTCGCGGGCCATCTCGAGCTGTTTTGGTTTTGGTGTCGTCTTCGTCCTGAAGGCCGTCTTGGCCGCTTGGAGGCCGAGAAGGCCGCCGGAAAGCAGGTTCAGAGGGGGCGATTTTCGAACGACGCGTGGGCGACGGGGGGCTCGGCCCTAGAAGGTATGAAAAGACCTCCCGGGCAACGGACAAGCATTCTAACACGCCTACTCCGCGCAGGCACGGTGGCGGATCTGCATGTCTCTCTTTCTATGCATACATAGACTAGAGATATGTACACATGCACATCCATAAACATGTATGCATGTGTACGTGCATGTCTGTATGTATGTATGTATGTATGGCTGTATGTATGTGTGTTTATGTTTGTTTGTGTGTATGTATGTATGTTTGTATGGTGGCATGTATGTATGTGTGCATGCATGATTGCATGTAGATATGTTTGTATGTATGGTTGCATATATGTATGTATGTATGGTTGTATGTATGTATGTACGTACGTACGTACGTATGTACGTACGTACGTACGTACGTATGTGTATGTATGTATGTATGTATGTATGTACGTACGTATGTATGTATGTGTGAGAGCGTTCTACCTTGATAGGGAGCGCACAACGCGTAGTGTGCACATTCGCGTTGGATGGTGTCAAGGGGCCGTGCGCCTGCGGCACGCACCAAGAGACCAATTACATGATTGATCTGCTGAATCGTGTGATTTTCAGCTGCCCTGGTAAATGCACTTGTGCAGCGGGGGGCCCATGCCAAGAAGCACCCTGCTTGCCTCCAGGGTGCCCTGGGCTTCTTGGGTTTCGATGGTCTTGCCCTGGACAGCGCGACGCTCCCGCACCAAAAGTCAGTGGACGTCCTGGGGTCTCAGGGTTGGGTTTCTCGTGGAAGGCTTCCTGTGGAAGGGCCCCTACTGTACACGCTCGGTCACCAGCTGAGGCTGCGACGGTCTTCGCGCCTCGCGCCTCGCGGTCTTCGGGCCGGCGTGCTGCGCCTCTCTCTGGCGGCCCCGTGCGGGCGCGAGGATCACCGGGCTCCCCGGCGTGACCTCTTGAGTTTGGGCTCCGGGCTCCGTTGCCTCGGCGGCCCGAGCCAAGGCATTGAGTCTCAGGGCGCATCTGTGCCGCGTTCGCTTCCCGGCCCACCCTCCCGAAGCTGGCGGCAGGTGGCGTGGGTCGCGCCGGCCGTGGCGCGACCGTCAGCAGCGAACGGGTATGCGCGCTGTCGCAGAACGTCTTGGGTCGCTGCTCTCTGTGATGGCAATCATGCGGTGGCGGGTGGGGTGTGCGCACGCGTCAGCATTGTGTGCATATATATATTTAGATATATTGGATGTGTGTATGCATGCATGCATGTCTGTATGTATATGTGTGTATGTCTGTCTGTCTGTCTGTATGTATGCATGTATGTACGTACGTGTCGTCTTGCAGACCGCAGTTTTCAATACGTGTGCCCCGCGGGGGGGGGGGCTTTGTTCATGTTTGCCCCACAGGTTTCACTTTTAGCGTTATACTATCGCAGAGCGCACTGTTTTGCATTATGGCCTCGCAGAGCGCACTGTTTTAGTAGATGGCCTCGCAGAAACATCGGGACAACCATGGGGACAACCACCGGGACAATCATCAGGCCAACCATCGGGATAACCATCGGGATAACCATCAGGACAACCATCGGGACAACCATCGGGACAACCTTCGGGACAACCATCGGGACAACCAGCGGGACAACCAAACGCAACCCAACGCCCGGGCCAGGGCGACTTATTGGGGCTTGACTTGTGATCCACTTAGGCAGGGACTCGCGCAGGTTAGCCTTTCACGTACGCTACGTCACGCACGACACGACCGAAACCGAAGTCGATGTCCTGGTTGAGCGACTTCATTCACTTCGACCTCGCCAACTAAGCCCCAAGGTATGTAGAGAGCGAGAGAGAGATAAAAGAGAGAGAGAGAGAGAAAGAAAGAAAGAAAGAAAGACAGAGAAACACAGACATACATATACACACACACACACAAACACTCCCCCTTATTGGTAGACGTGCGCCTACAAACATCGATAGGTAAAATATGGAGCGAGGGGAAGAAAAGGACAGAGAGAGTGAGAGAGAGAGAGAGACAGACAGACAGACAGACAGACAGACAGACAGACAGACAGACAGACAGACAGACAGACAGACAGACAGACAGGCAGGCAGGCAGGCAGGCAGGCAGGCAGACAGAGACGGACAGGCAGACAGACAGACAGACAGCCAGACAGACAGAGACAGACCGGCAGGCAGACATAAAGAGAGACAGACCCAGGGAGCGGGCGTGTGGCGCTCCGCCCACGCCGCGCAGCCGTGCCTGGGTTGTGGGCGCCAGAGGCGCCCTGGACGCCCCCTGCGGCCTCCTCGGATGGCTCTCGGGGGCCTCCCTGGAGGCCTTTTCGGAGCCTTCTGGGATCTCCTGGGGGGCCTCTTGGACGCCTCTCGGAGGCCTCTGCAGGCACCCAGAGATCCGACGCTCCGAAAAAATCGGGGCGGCGGGTTGTTGGCCATTTCGGCCTCCGGGGGCCCTCGCCGGGCATCGGGACCGTCAAAAAACGACTCGGGACGAAAACCCGGCCTTATGGAAGTGGTCCAGACCTCGGGGCACACGCATCGGAAAAATTGGAGCAGCCGGATGTTTGGGCCTCTAGTGCCTCATCGGGCGCTTCTGGGTGGCTCTCAGGGGCATGTTGGGGATCTCTGGGGCGACACTTGGGGGAAAGGCTCCCAAGCCATTTCGGTTTCCCCTTCTTAGGGCCCTTTTTTGAGACCTCTTGGGCCGGGGCGTCGCAGAACAACCATGGTTCGGAGAGCGCGGGGCCGGTCGGCCGCGCTCTTGTTACAGTGGGGCCACGGACTAGCCAGGCCTCCGCCCAGCAGGAGAGGGGGAATGTCTTATAGGCTTATTTTTTTGGGCCACTTATATACCCTGGACGTCAAATGGAAAGAAACCATCTATTCTTGTCAGTTGAGAATGTCTTGTGGGCTATTGGAACTCTCTTTGGGCCCTCTTGGGGCCAGTCGGAGCCCTCTCGCGGGGGTGTCGTGGTCACCAGGGGAATGTCAGCAGATGTCACTTGTATTGGGCGATCCTGGGAGAGCTGTTGTGAGACGAGTCTTTCGGACAAGCATCGGGGGCGGAAAAGAGGGGGGTGATGACTAGGGGGGGGGATGGATATCATGGCGGGGGCCATGATATTTCCCCAGATTTCATGCCGCCTCTTCTTATTTCATTACGTCCCTTGCCCCCCCGCTGGGCCGCGCACATGCCGCCGGTCATGAATTGCAACCCCCCTCTTGGACACCCCCCTCTTGGCCGCTCCCGAAGACACTCTACGGTCGGGAGTTTTGGTTTAGTGTGGGTCGCGCCGCCGGTTCCAACGCTTCGGCGCGACACGCCAACCACGTCCAGTCCCCGCAGGCGTCAACGTCCCGAGTTTGCCCCACCCCTCCGCCCAGCGGAGCGGGGCGACGCGCTGTCGGCTCGCAGGGCACAGCGTGTGTCTGCGGGCCCGCCGCGGCGACGCGCTGAGCAAGAGTTGTCCACGGCAGGTGCCGGCGTGCTGCAAAGGTTGCGCCACGGTGGAGAGCAGCCGTGCTTCAAAGTTTTGCGTCACAGAGGGATGGGCCCCTGCTTGGAGCACCCTGTGCGCACGCGAGTTGGCCCGAGTTGTTGGACGAGTGGGCGGGATTGGTCGCGCGCGATGCAGGAAGCCTCGACCAGCAAGGACAGCAAGTAGGCATCACAAGAAGCTTCATCCACCTGGCCAGTTGCTCAAGGCGGTTTAACTAATTCTATGCAGCTGTCGAATCGCTCAGACTTGAGCGCACCCGGTGGATGGTCCTTCATGCTTGTCCCAAAAAGCACTATGCCTCCATCATGAAAGCCGTCATTCTGAATTGGTTCTGGTGGCTCAGACCGCGAGAAGTATTTACACTGGATGCAATAGGCGGCGATTGATTCCGATGAGGTACGACGTGGTGCGATTAGGTAGCACGATCATCTGACCACGCGGTAAGTAAGCCTCGTGAAGCATTCGTGGGGTCGGTTCGAACGTTCTGGTCGTCTTCGGATTGGCAGTTCGCTTGGGTCGCAGCCCGCCCCGGCTCGCCAGCTCGGGTGCTCCCCAGTCGACCGGCTAGACTTCAGCATCCCCCCGGCTCACGGTCACCAATTCGGCTCCAGGCTTCCCATGGGCTTCTGCAGGCCAGCCACAACTGGGGGAGCTGTGGTCCTTACCCCCCTGGGGGACCCATCGATTTCGCCACCCCTCTCGAGAGATCGTCGATACGATGGGTTCCCCCAGGGGGGTAAGGACCACAGCTCCCCCAGTTGTGGCTGATCGGCTTCTGAGACGGAGAGGCCACATGAGGCGTTCCAGTAACGGCCTCGCCTGCGAGGGCCGGAGGAGCTGCTGCCGCTTCCTCGGCGGAACGGGCGGGAGTGGAGCGGGGGCGGCCACGCCGACGAGAGGCCTGCAGATGTGAAAGTGCGCCCCCAAGCGATGGCAGCATTTTTTTAGGTTCATGGTTTACGGCATAGGCCACATGTGTTGCAGCGCTCTCCTCGTTTGCGCGAAGATTTGGGCAGGCGCGCGTGTCTCTAGCACTCTGCCGACATACCGATATATAGATGTGGGTATGAATGCATCTACAAAACATGCATAAACATATATAAATGTGCATGTATATATACACATACCTGAACATATGTGTGTATGTGTGTATGGTCGTCCCCCCTCTTATCATAATACTTCTTTTTCCTCAACCTCGACTGCTCCTTCTCCGTCGTCTTCCTCTTTCTCTCTGTCTGTCTCTCTCTCTCTCTCTCTCTTTCGCTCTCTCCCCCTCTCTATCTCTCTTTCCCTCTCTCTCTCTCTCTCTCTCTGTCTATCTGTCTCCTCTGTATATATATATATATATCACTATAAATCCTGTCTCTCTCACTCCCTCACTGACCGTTGAAAAAAACGCTATGTTTTACAGTTTTTCCAAAATGCCCAGCTTTTCCCAAAAACTGACCGTTGAAGAACGCTGTGTTTTCCAGCTGTTCCAGCTTTTCCCAGAGACTGACCACTGTAAAACGCTCTGATGTCCAGCTTTGTTAGCTTTCCCAGCTTGCTCCAAAGGCTGACCGTTGAAAAACGCTGTGTGTTCCAGCTGTTCCAGCTCTTCCAGAAACTGAAGTTTGACAAACGTTTCTGGGGAAAGCTGGAAAAGCTGGAAACACACAGCGTTATTCAACTGACAATTTCTGGAAAAAGCTGAGAATACAACATGTTTCAAGGGTGCCTCTGGAAACACTTGAAAGCTGGAAAGCTGGAAAACACAACGTTTTTCAACGGCCAGTCTCCAGGAAAAGCTGGAAAATCTGGCAAGATGGAAACACATCGCTTTTCAACGGCCAGCACGTGTGAATCTCAATGTTTCCTGTGTTGGTGCGGACTGGGATCTCTTGGTGGGCGGGGGGACGCTCCTGAGGCTGAGTAACAGCGAACTGTAGCTCAAGCCGAGCAGGCCCCCAATGGCCGATCTGCGCCATACCGCCCGTGAGCGGGATCGATTTGTGGAGCAGGTTTGGTTGACAGCGATATCCGAAGAAGGGTGTTTGAGCCAGCGTGCCTACAGACATGTTACGTTGTCTCTCTCTCTCTCTTTCTCTTTCTCTCTCTCTCTCTCTCTCTCTTTTCGACGAAAACAGGCCTTCAACCTTCAATAGTCAAACGCCCTGCAGGCTCAAGTAAAAAAAGTAAGACTATCCTATGTTGATCTAGGGTCGCCCTCAGAAGATGAAGGATTACAAAAGAAGATGAAGAGGACCTACGGAAGCCTTATGCTATCATTGTTTCTCTCTCTCTCTCTCTCTCTCTCTTTATATATATAGATATATATATATATATATATATATATATCCGAGAGAAGCCTTCAAATTTAATTAGACGAACGCCCCGCAGGCTCCAAAGTAAAAAATGATAATGTCATATGTTCATCTTGGGCCGCCCTTAGAAGAGGAAGAAGGACAAGAGAAGAAGATTATATAGAAGAAGACAAGCAGGAAAATATTGGAGGGGAGGGGGACGAAGAAGGGGAGGGGGATGAGGAGAATGAGGAGAAAAACGGGAAGGAGGAGGAAGAGGATAAGAGGAGATGCGAAATGTATTATGACAGGGGTGGAGCTATACATATGAATATATATATATATATATATATATATATATATATGCGTTGGCCGAAATGGCGGTGCCGGTCGATTGACATCAAGTTGGAATGCCGCGGTTGGCGCTTCGCGGGAACGCGCAGGTTTGGGCCCTCGTGTTCCCCGCCCCCGCCCCTCACATCGGCGCCGACGTCGAAAACTCACTCCCGCGCGCGTGCATGTCATACCCCCGTCTCTTCTCCCCCGTCTTCTCCCCTCCCGCCCCCCCCACATCCCCATCCGCTCCCCTCCCCACCCCGCTCGTGCCCCTCCTCTTTTCCCCCCTCTCTCTCTCCCCCTCTTCTCCCCCCTCCTCGCCCCCCCCCACCCCGCTCTCCGCCCCGCCCCGCTCTGGCCCCTCTCTTCTCCCCCCTCCCCTTCGCCCCCAACTTCGGCGCCACGGCGCCACCATTCCCGCTCCTGGAGGGGGCTGCGCCCGGGGCGCCTCTGCGAGCGTCCGCCCCCCCGTCGCCCCCCCCACAGCCTCTCCGCCGCAGCTTATCTGTCGGGCATGCCCCCTTCACTGGAGGAATACTAAATAGTCAAAAGAATAGTCTGGGGACGGTTCTTCTACTATTTGTTTTTTACTGTTTTCCGATATTGTTGGCTATCTTGAATCTTCATTCCAAAATTCGCCTGTAGGAGGACATGCCCGACCTGAGCCGCACCCACTCCTGGGCTCTGGAGCCAGGGCCTGCCTGGAGGGCGCGCGCCCGCGGCCGTCCGGCGCGGCTTCACCTCCCGGGGGGGGGGAGGGGGGGGGGAAGGCGGGGTCCGGCCCAGGAGGGGGGCGCGGCGCACCGGGAGACGCAGTGGAAGAGCGTGTCGGCTGAATTCACCGATTCCACGGAGTCGGCGGCCACGCGCCGACGTTGAAGTCCTCGGCGTGGGGGATGACCGCCGGGGGAAGGAAGAGATCGCACTGCGAAGGCAACGAAACTGCTCTGACCTGATCCTACGCAGAGGTAAGAACAGCACCAGGTGCTGGAGCAAGAGAAGGAGCAGAAAAAAATATCAGATCAGGAAGAGGAGGAGGAGGAGGAGGAGGAGGAGGAGAAGGAGGAGGAGGAGGAGGAGGAGGAGGAGGGCGAGAGAAAGAGGAAGAGGTGGAGGGGAGAGAGGAGAAGGGGAAGTATGAGGATGAGAAGGAGGAGAAGGAGGAAGGCGATGAGAAATCAGCAGGAGCAGGAGCAGGAAGCGAGGTGTAGTAAGAGGAGGGGAGGAGGAGGAGGAGGAGGAGGAGGAGGAGGAGGAGGACAAGCGAAAGGAAGAGGCGGCGGCGAAGAAGGAAAAGGAGGCGGTCCACCCCATAAAATCCTCCTCCTCCTCCCCCCTCTTCCTCATATTCCTCCTCTTCCTCATCACTTCCCCCTTATTCCTTATAGAGAACTCCTCCCTGTCACAACCAGAGGCCGGTCGAAAGGGCGGACCGGGCGTTTCGCTAGAGACTTCCTCACCACCCATGACCCGAAAGTTTAAACAATCGCATTCGTTTCACAGATGGAGGGCGGGTAGTTTCCAAAATGTGGCTCTCGCCCTAGCGCCGCGCACAATCGTTTTAAAAATGTGCAAGAGCTTCACGGATTGAGGGCGGGCCGTTTTCAACATGTGGTTATCGCCT
>CAUYUJ010021168.1:69321-91821 GCA_963575745.1 Prorocentrum cordatum
TGGTGGATCTCTCGAGCTCTCCGCCGCCTCCGGCCATGCGCGTTGCGAGCAGGAACACAGCAAAGCCAGAGGCGGCGGAGAGCTTGAGAGATCCACCTGCCAAACAAGCCTCGTGCTCTTTCGGGCTTGCTCTTGTGCGTGGTGCGGAAAGTGCCCTTGGACGTTCTGCGTGTCTGGGCCGGCGGAGGGCCTCATGTTCTTGGGGGATGCCGACGACGACGACGACGACGACGACGACGATGACGATGACGATGACGATGACGATGACGATCATCGTCATCGTCATCGTCTGACCTGCCCAGGCCCGACTGCACATATCGGCAGAGGCGCCTGGGGGGCGCTCTTAGAGGAAAAGGAACTATGCGCATACACCGATTCTGGCCAGGCCCATCCTGAGCCCAGGATCTGTGCACACGCCCTCCTGCCTTGGCCAGGACGGCATATGCACCGATCCTGGGTCAAGGATGGGCCTTGCCAGGATCGGTGCATGTGCATAGTTTTAAGTCGGGCCTGTCCCCCTACAGGGAGATGTTCGGCGACAAATTTAGAAAATACCCCCCCCCAACAAAAAAAAAAAATCAAACATAGTCTGGTGACTATCATTTTAGTATTTGTTGACCTGTTTGGAGTATTTTGGTGGTATTTTTCATTTTCCGTCGAAAATCCCCCTGTAGGGGGACAGGCCCGACTTAACGTAAGAGTGACCCTTCGCCGGAGTGACCTTTGGTGCGGGCCCACTGGGGTCCCTCTTATCCAGGATCCCTCTTATCCAAAGGTCACTCTTATCCAAAGGTCGCTCTTATCCAAAGCCGCGCACCAAAGGCCACTCTTATCCAGGGTCACTCTCGCTCGTCGTCGACCACGACTCGCAAAGAAAGTGCCTACGCGCAAAGTCCGAACAAAGAATACACATGTCTTCTTGGAGGTAAGTCATCGTAGATCCCCCGCGGGGGATCCAGGCCATCTGCGAGTGGTTGCTCTGCGGACAGTAGAACGCGCTCGTCTAATGTCGACCCTGCAAAATACAGTCGGGGCGCTGAAGAAGGAACCCTTTTCGTTGGGGAGGGGCTCCGTGTTCCTTGATTGTTTCACAGCTTGCCTTAGGTTTTCCTCTTGTTTTCCATGGGAAATCGAGGTTGAACTTATGGGAAAAAGGGGCCTCGTTCCTTATTTAGGGTTCTTTAGGTCAACGTCCCGACTGTAAGGGTCGACCCTGCAACAATCAGGGTACTCTTGTGTCCTGCCCATCCCTTCTCGTGTCCTCTGCGCGTGCGGACGGATTTTTTCTCTGCGAGGACCATCGAGGAGCATCCTTGATCATTTGGCGAAAAAACCACGCACGAAACCGAACAAAAACACAGGGAATGGACGGAATGGACGTCCGAGCGATGGCAGGAGTCTCGTGTCCTGACGCGAGACCTCTCGTATGCGCCCCGACTGTACAGGCGACCCGCATGGTAAGGAATGGCAGCCTTCCCAAGGGTACCCTTGCATCCTTGCCTCCTCGGCCCATCCTTGGCCAATTTCGTTGGCCGCGCCCCGCTCGAGAAGCTTCGCGATGGGCGTCCAGGGCCCTTGCTTATCGCGCATCCTTGTGATTCGGGCTGACTGCGAGGCGCGTGGACTCGCGGCGGGCCCCATTTCCATACAGAGTCGGCGCACTTTCGTCGCCAGATCAGGTGGCACTGGCGCCATATTTCGGGGGGTGGCACTTCCCCGAGCCGTGGATCCCTGATCCATCTTAGCGCTTACCCGAATCGTGGCGTCTTTCTTTTCCCTATCCTCCGGGGCCTGGGATGGGTGCACGTGCCTTTCTGGCCAGGAGGCCACGTGCACTGGTCCTGGGGGCCCAGGACGGGGCCTGGCTGGGACCGGTGTAGATGTCCAGGTGATGCCCCCCTTGTGAGTGTGAGCCCAGAGAAGGACAGAGAGAAAGAAATAGAGAGAGAGGGACACACACACACAGGCAGGGAGAGAGAGAGAGAGGGAGGGAGAGAGAGAGAGAGAGAGGGAGAGAGAGAGGAAGGGAGCGAAAGAGGGAGAGAGGGCGAGAGGGGGAGGGAGGGAGAGAGAGAGAGAGAGAGAGAGAGAACGGGAGGGAGAGACAGAGAGGGAGGGAGGGAGAGGGCGGGAGGGAGAGGGAGAGAGAGGGAGAGAGAGCTGGCAACGAACGCACGCACGCACCACCACCACCCCTCAACAGGACCGTGGGGGTGGGGGGGGGGGCTGCCCGTGTGTGCGAGCACGCGGCGCTCGCGTCCCAGCCCCCCCATACCCGTTTCGGTTGCGCCCGGCCAGAGATTGAGCTCCCTCCTCGCCTCTATCGCCTCTACCCTTAGGTCGGGCATGTCCCCCAGCATGCAGATGTTGGAAGAAGAAATTATAAATACAACCCCCCCCCCCCAAAAAAAAATCAACAGAATTATCAAACATGATCAAACACACGCGCGCACAACTAAAAAAACGTCCCCACGTTAGTGTGCTGCCTCTTTTGCAGAGTTCCTTCTGCAGAGGGACGTGCCCGACCCAGCTCTGCCCCAGCGCCGCCCCGTGCAGTAAGACAGAGAACAGGCCACGCGCCGCACATCCGCAGAAGCCTCTCCGTTTACGCTGCTCCCATCGTAGTCAAGGACCGCATCCCAGAAATAACTTCGAGCTCCCAAAAAGAGTGGCGAAAGAGCGTCGAAAGAGTGTCTCCCAGGGCCCGACGCGTGAAAACCCTGGAGTTTGGGGGTGCGCTCGAAATTATTTAATCGCTTCGCTCATTCCGCCGGCCCTGGAGCGCTATTTGGAGCCTCTTGGGGGCACCTTGGGGGCTTCTTGGGAGCGTCGTGGGGCTCCTTGGCGGCGTCTCGGGCTCCCCTGGGGCCTTGTGGGGGGCTCTTGGGGGCACCGTGGGGCGGGAGGGGGGGTAGTCGATTGCAGCCACCCCCTCGGAGGCCACGATCCTCGTGAGGGGTGGCGAAAAATAGCCCCCCCCCTGGAGATCGCGAAATTATTTCTGGTGCTCAAGGCTAAAGTAGGCTGAGGAGGAGGAGGCGGAGGAGGAGGAGGAGGAGGAGGAGGAGGAGGAGGAGGGGGGGAGGGAGGAGGGGGGGAGGAGGAGGAGGAGGAGGGGGAGGAAGGATGGAGGAGGAGGAGGAGGAGGAGGAGGAGGAGGAGGAGGAGGGAGGAGGAGGAGGAGGGGGAGGAGGAGGAGGAGGAGGAGGAGGGGAGGAGGAGGAGGAGGAGGAGGAGGAGGAGGAGGAGGAGGAGGAGGAGGAGGAGGAGGAGGAGGAGGAGGATGGAGGAGGAGGAGGAGAGGAGGAGGAGGAGGAGGAGGAGGAGGAGGAGGAGGAGGAGAGGAGGAGGAGGAGGAGGAGGAGGAGGAGGAGGAGGAGGAGGAGGAGGAGGAGGAGGAGGAGGAGGAGGAGGAGGAGACAGGAGGAGGTTGGAACATCCTAACTCTCCGTGGGGCTGCCTCGTCCCGGCGCCGCGTGCCGAAAAAAGGGAGGCGTGCCGCGCGTCGCCTCGGCGGTCGGGCGGGCGCCAGGCGCGCCTCGCCGCGCCGGGCGCGGTGGCGCGCCGAGGGGCGGCAAGCTGCACGCAGGAGGGGAAAGAGCACACAGAGACGCAGGAGAAGCACACACAGACGCAGGAGGGGAAAAAACACACACAGACGCGCAAGTCATCGTCGACTCCCGGGAAAAAGGTAGGGAAATGGGGGCAAAAACCCCGGAGAACCCAGAAAAACCCACGCAGGAGTGATGATGTTCCAGCCTACTGTTAGCCTCGAGCACCAGAAATAGTTTCGAGCGCACCCCAAAACTCTAGGGTTTTTTCACGCGACGGGCCCTGGGAGACACCGTTGTTCGACGCTCTCTCTCGACACTCTTTCGGCACTTGCCTGGGAGCTCGAAATTATTTCTGAGATGTGGTCCTGAAGTACGATGGGAGCAACGTAACGCAGGAGGGGAACAAGCACACACAGACGCAATGTATCGTCGACTCCCAGGAAAAGATGGGGAAATATGGGAAGTGTGGGGGGGAGGCAAAAGCCCAGAAAGTGTGGAAAAATGTCGGGAATCCTGCTATTTGTGTGTGCATGTACTTGTGTGTCCCAGGGCCCCTTCATTTTCTGCTTTTGACTTGACCCGCGTTCAGCTGACGCGCTGTCGTTCGGCAGCTCTAGTGGGGGGTAGCCCATTGACACGAGTTAGGTTTCGGTTTCCCCTTTTCCTCCTTCCCTCATCCTTCCTCCTCCTCCTCCTCCTCCCTCCTCCTCCTCCTCCTCCTCCTCCTCCTCCTCCTCTCATCCGGGGCCCCCCAGAGTGTCTTTGGATTTGCTTGGGAGCTCTGCCTCACGTAGGTACAATTTTCGGCCTTTAAGGTAACCCCAATTTTGTGCCCCCGTCTCTCTGACTATGATTGGTACCCTGCGTTTCTTGGTCTTGGTCTTGGTCCTTTCATCCTCCTCCTCCTCCTCCTCCTCCTCCTCCTCCTCTCCTCCTCCTCCTCCTCCTCCCTCCTCCTCCCTCCCTCCTCCTCCTCCTCCTCCTCCTCCTCCTCCTCCTCCTCCTCCTCCTCCCCCTCCTCCTCCTCCTGTCCCTTCGTCCTGGGGGTCGGCGAGCGGCACCTCTGGCAGAGTCCCTCGCGCGACGAGCGCGGCGCTCGCGGGCGCGGCGTGCAGAGCTCGCGCGCGTCGCGCCGGCGGTTGCCTCAGCGCGCGGTTTTCTCGCGCGGGCGCCCCGCTCCGCGCAGGGCCGCGGAGCCCCACGGCGCGGCTCGCGCGTGCGCCCAGGGCGCGCGAGGGCCTCTTGCGACGCTCGAGGCTCTTCGTTCAGCAAGGCGAACACTCCGCAGACGGCGCGCGGCCGGTTCTGTTCGGGCCGGACGAAAGGGGGAAGATACGGGAAGGGGGGGGGGTACGAAATTTCCTGCATGGAGCTGGTTTCGGCCCCACCGAAAGGCCCATTCCTCGATGAATGGCCGCTTCTGGCGCCAGGAGGCGCCGGGAAAATCAGCTGCGTGAGCTGATTCTCGAAACCCCCCTTTGCTATCCCCCCCTTTTCGCCCGGCCCGATATGTGCCTCGCGCGCGTCGCGCCACGCGCGGTGGTGGAGCTGCGTCGCGTCGGCGAAAATCTCGGAGCGCGATGTCCGGCGCTGGGATCGGCGCGCGGCGCCAGGCAGACTCCTCGAGCGCGCGGGGGAGCACTCGCGCGTCGCACAACGGCGGCTTGGCACGCGACTTCCGCACTGCAGTCGGCACTCGGCCCCTCGCAACTTCCTCGCGCGGCTGGGTCGCGCTCACGCGCGCAGAGGAAGACTCGCGCGCCGCATCGGCGGAAGTGCCGGAACACGATTTCTCGCGCTGGGGTCGGCGGGCGGCGCCAGGCGGAGGAGTCGCGCGTCGCATCGGCAGCGGTCTCGGCACGCAACTTTCGCGCGCGGGTCGGCGGCGCGCGGCGCCGAGCAGGTTCTTCCCGCGACCGGGCAGCGCCCGCGCGCGCAGGGGGGACTCACGCAGCGCGTCGGCAGCGGTCTCGGAGCGCGGCTTCCGCGCGGGGGGGGTCGGCGTGCGGCGCCAGGTAGTAGCTTCCCTGCGCGAGGTGGCCGCGCTCGAGCGGGGGGAAGGCTCGCGGGCCGCAGCGGCGGCGAGATGGGAAAGGTAGCTCAACGAAGTGGTCTAGGCCCGCGAGCAGGATGGCGCCTCGCTGCGCGGCTGGACACGCGCGCGCGGCTGTTTTTTGCGGACGCGTCGCACATGCGGGCGCATCGCTCCGCGACCACCGCGCCAGGGGCGGGAAGTCTGCACGACAAGGAGTGGAAGGGTCACGTCGGGACCCTTCAGGCCGCGACAAGACTCCTCGGGCGCTCAAGGCCCATCAGGTTTCGTTATAGTTCCCCATGACGGTTCGAAGTTCAACGCGGTTATTGTGGCGGCGCCGCAGCTGCGTCGCATTTGCTGGCATCCCGGCGTGGGGGTGTTCGAGAAGAAGTCTGGGCTGAGGGTTTTTGTTCGGGGTCCATCAAGTTGCGCCAATATTTATATCAGCGACAGCTGTCTTGCTGCGACCGGTCGCACATGGTATGGCGTTCGAACCATCATGGAGCAGCGTACTCCCTCCTGGGCCCTTCGGTCCAACAGAAACATGCCCTTCGAGAAGGGATGCCCGAAGGCGCTGGTGTGCAACGCGATTTGAACCAACTCGCGGGCTCGGCGGGTCGGATTGATTATCTGTTTCACGTACTGTGTCAGCGCGAGGCATTGTGGACCTTGTGGACGCGGATGTCCTCCAATAAGCCCAGGAGGCCTCCTCGGACCCCCACCAGGACCTCATCCGTTTCCTCAGTGGAGCGGCCTGTGATCCTGGCGACAAGGTCCCTGCTCCCGTGTCTCAAGGTGGAGTGGACGGAGGTTCGGTTGAGCATTCCCAGGTCACGAGGAATCTGGCGTGGACTCCCATGGGGCTGGCCCTCGTAAGTTCCAGGGCCACACGTTCTCGAACGGCAGCCGGGATCGTTGTGCGATCAGAAGAACTGTCCAGTACTGGCTGGGTTTTTGTCGCGATGGCCTCGGCGCAAGACCAGCAGCTTGCGAGGCTGCACCGGGCCTGCGTGGGGCCATCTGCCTCGGACTTCCTACCGCGGGGACACTCTCTCGCGCACCTCGGGCCGCGGCGGCGGCGGGCCTCGGCGGGCGGGCCACTCTTCTCCTCGGGCGCTGCGCGGCGGCCGTGGGCGCCTCCTGTGCCCGGAGCGTGCCTCGGGACATCGGTCCCACGGGGCTCTGTGCTGGGCGACCTGTTCTGGGGATGCGCCTGGGATCCAGGGCACGAAAATGGCTGACCACCCAGGCGGGGGTGACGAGGATTCGCCCCTCCAGGAGACTCCACTGACTGGGGAGTGTGTCTGCGGACGACGCGGGCCAGGCTGGGGGACCAAGCGAACCACACTGCTAAACCAGGAGGTGTGTTGCAGATCGACCGTTCTGTCAAGATTTCTCGAGCAGTTCTTGAGCTGGCCACTAAGTTCCTTCCGAAGTGGCCGCGGCTGGACTTATCTGAAGTAGATGTTGCTCGCCCGCAGAAGCAGGAGCGCAAAAACACCTTGGCCCATGACTGGGCTTGGCAAGGTGAGTTCCGCCGGCGACAGGCGCACTTGCGTGGGCGGCGCGCGTTTCACCGACCTTCCGCGGGCACTTATTCGACCCCACCCCGCCTCAACCTTCAGATGCCTCTGCAGCGCGGCCATACGCGCGCAGTTGCCCATTGCTCTGACGACTCCTCTGTGAGCATCTGTTGGAAGTGCCACTTTTGTAGCACAGGTGCCCGAGTCAAGAAGCCCGGGGGAACCCTGCGTGGGCTGCGAGGAGCTTGGGGCACGAAGAACGGCCTTCAACTACAGACGGGGCCCTGAAGAAGGAACCCTTTTCGTTGGGGAGGGGCTCCGTGTTCCTGAATTGTTTCGCAGCTTGCCTTAGATTTTCCTTATGGTTTCGATACGAAATTGAAGGTTAACTTATGGGAAAAAGGGGCCTCGTTCCTCATTTAGGGTTCCTTAGGTCAACGCCCCGACTGTATTCAATGTCTGGCCGTCACCCCCAGCAGCGAAGGCGCGAGAAACGTGTTCAAGTTGCCCCCTCCCGTTGGACGTGCCCTCGGCCTCCGGGCAGTGGCCGAAAGAGCTGCTCGGCGTGAGAGTGTGTCGGCGCCAGGTCTGCAGATGCCATGGGGACCAGCATCGACCCAAGTATTCCGAGCTCCATAATATCAGGAGGGGAAAAAACACACAGACACAATTAATCGTCGATCCCAAGAAAATACAGGAAAATATGGGAAGTGGGGGGGAAGACGAAAACCAACAAATATGGAAAAATATGCGGAATATGTTTATTTGTGTGTATTCATTTGTGTGTCTTGGGGCCCCTTCATAATAAGGGGGTGCGGGTAGCAACCCGCCCAGACGAGCAGCCCTAGGCCCGGCCCCCCCCCCTAGGCCAGCCATGAAAGGGCGGCCTTCGGCCCAGACCCCCCAAGGCCCCTTCTAGGCAACTCAAACCAGACCCCCAAAAACCTCAGACCCCCCTCCCCTTCGAAGCTGGGGGGGAGGAGGAGGAGGAATGAGCTCTTGCCGCGCCATTGAGCACGGCAGCTCCCTCCTCCTCCTCCTCGTCCTCCTCCTCCTCCCCCCAAAAAGGCAACTCAAACCAGACCCCCCTCCCCTTCGAAGCACCACGAACCTCGGAGTATCTGATGGGAGAGAAGGGGCCGCCGTGGGAGCCTCCCGCGCGGCCCTGGCCCAGCAGGGACGGGTGTGGCCCGGCGGAGCCAGGCGCCCCGCTTCGGCCCGGTCGAGCTCGGGCAAGGTTGGAGGAGCACCAGGTCCAGGATTCCCAGGCCCTCTCGGAGAGTCCCGACTGCCGTTCGCGGGAAGGGCAGGCCGGTCGGTGCTCCACAAGAGGTCCGCCGCTCGAGGGGTCAGAAGTCGGTTCCTGCCAAAAAACACATTTCTCCTCGTCTCCCTCCTCATCATCGCCATCACCATCCTCCTCCTCTTCCTCCTTCTCCTCCTCCTCCTCCTCCTCCTCCTCCTCCTCCTCCTCCTCTACCTCCTCCTCCTCCTCCTCCTTCTCTCCTCCTCCTCCTCCTCCCTTCCTCCTCCTCCTCATCTCATCATCATCATCATCATCATCATCATCATCATCATCATCATCATCCTCATCCTCATCATCCTCATCATCCTCATCATCCTCATCATCCTCATCATCCTCATCCTCATCCTCATCCTCATCAGCATCATCGTCATCACCATCGTCACCATCACCATCAGCATCAGCATCAGCATCAGCATCGTCAGCATCATCTTCATCATCAGCAGCATCATCATCAGCATCATCGTCATCGTCGTCATCATCATCATCGCCATCGCCATCACCATCACAATCACCATCACCACCATCCTTCTTACCCTCATCCTCCCCCCTCCCCCGGCCGACGCTCCGCCCCAGCCTACGCCCGCGCCCGGCAAAGTGCGGCGGCCGGCTCGGCTCGACCTCATTCCGACGTTGCCCCCCTTTCCCCGCTCGTTCGTCCTCTTCCCCACCATCAACACCATCACCACCACCTCCATCACCATCACCATCACCATCATCACCACCATCATCATCATTGACATCCACATCATCATCATCACCGTCATCATCATCATCATCATCATCATCATCATCATCATCATCATCATCACCATCATCATCATCATCACCATCATACCATCATCACCACCATCATCACCACCACCATCATCATTGACATCAACATCATCATCATCACCGTCACCATCATCATCATCATCATCATCATCATCATCATCATCATCATCATCGTCATCATCACCATCATCACCACCTTCACCATCATCACCATCGTCACCATCACCATCAGCAGCGTACCATTACCTTCATCCTTCTCGCCCTCCTCCCCCCTCCCCCGGCCGACGCTCTGCCCCTCCTCGCCCTCGCCCTCGTCGGGGGGGAGGCGAAAGACGAACGAGCGTCCTTCTCCTCCCCCCTCCTCGCCCTCGTCGGGGGGGAGAAGAAGGACGTTCGTTCGTCCTTCGCCTCTCCCCCGACGAGGGGCGCAGGCGACTGCCCAGGGAACCCCCCAGGGGAGCGCGGCAGAGGGCCACAAGTGGACCGACCCCTCGGCCCGCCCCGAGGACGTGCGCCGCCAGCGGGCCTCTGCTTCGTCGCGCACGCTCACGGACAAGGCCTGGGCCTGGGCAACCTCAAGGGGAGGAGGAGGAGGAGGAGGAGGAGGAGGAGGAGGAGGAGGAGGAGGAGGAGGAGAAGGAGAAGGAGAAGGAGAAGGAGGAAGACGGTCGAAATGAGGAGGAGAAGAAGGAGGAGGAGGAGGAGGAGAAGGAGGAGAAGGAGGAGGAGGAGGAGGAGGAGGACCAGTGCCAACCCAAGACCCATCAACGACGTTGAAATACACCCTCCCTCCAGGGTCCCTCCTCATAGGCCCCTATAGGGGCCATTGCCACTGATGGAATTGCCCCGTTGGGGGACAACCTTGTGAATCTGTTGAAGCGTACCACAACACCATTCTCAGGACCTCAATGCCACAGATTAACCTGACTGTTACGTCTTGGCGACCCCGAATCGTGCCAGAACACCACCCCTCGGACTTCAACACCGCGAATCAGCGTAACTGTTGTGCCCTGACAATCCTGTGTCGTTCCACAACACCCTGTCTCATACGCGAACCAGACGAATCAGTGAAACTCTTGCACGGCGCGAAGGCTAGAGCCTCCTCAATCCATGAACCTCTTGCGCGGCGCGAAAAAAAAAACGAGAAGGTCCCCTTCTGCGCTGCGTCGCGCTCTGACTTGTTTCCAGTGGTCCCTCGCAGTGGCCTCTTGTGGGTTTCAGGCATTGTTCCCAAGCGCCCGGGGGTCCCTGGAATAAGAGCTGCCGCAGTTCACGTCGCTTGGTTCTCACACGCTGTCAATCACAGCAGTCTCACCGGGCCCTTTGTTTTCGAAGGGCCAGCATGCTAAGCACGCCTGTCGACCGCCGTCGGGCCGCCCTTGCTGGCGTTGGCAGCTGTTCTGCTCTGTTCTGAACGCGGCGCGAAGGCGACAGCCACATTTTGAAAACGACCCGCCCTAAATCCGTGAAACTGTTCCAAGTGTTCTAAGCGAATGTGCGCGGCGCGAGCCGCATTTTGAAACCGGCCCGCCCTCCATCTGTAAAACTGTTGCCAGCTTTTCAGCAACAGGGTCATACATGGTGAGGAAGTCTCAAGCGAAACGCCCGGCCCGCCCTTTCGACCGGCCTCGGGGTGCGACAGGGAACAGATACTTGTAAGGACAAGGGATGGAGGAGGAGGACGCTCAAGAGGAGGTGGAGGAGGAGGAAGATCGGATCGGACCTGATCGGAACGTTCCGCGAAAGAGCTCCACAAGAAAGTTGTTGCCGGGGGCGTGCAGGAAGAAAAGGACGTTCGAGAGGAGGAGGAGGAGGAGGAGGAGGAGGAGGAGTAGAAGGAGGAGGAGGAGAAGAAGGACACCGTCGACGAGAACGACGACGACGACGAGGACGACGACGAGAGGAAGAGAGGGAAGAACGCAGTCAAATCTTTTACACGCTCGACACGCACAGCCGTCGAGCAGCTTGCCAGGAGTTCTGCCGCAACGGGAGCTTCCTGCGCCCAGACCCTGGACGTGCTCGGCAAAAGCTAGTTTGGATTTGTGGCCGCCAGAAACCACTTTGCTGCAGCCCAGGATTTTGCCAGATTCACCCTAGCAGTGATTGCACCTCAGGGTTTTTCCTCCTCTCCCAAAGGAACTTGTCGGGTCCGGCGGGGATGTTTCACGATGCCGCTTTGTTGCCGCCTCGTGCTCTGGGTGGGTCTAGCGAGGTTTCGCCACGTTGCCGCCCGTTGCCGCCTCCTTACCGCCTCGTGCGCTGGGTGGGTCCGGCCAGGCTTCGCCACGTTGCCGCCTCGTTGCCACCCATTGCGCTGGGTGGGTCATGGCTAGGTTTTGCCACGTTGCCGCCTCGTCGCCGCCTCGCTGCGGCCCTGTTGCTGCCTGGTCCGGCGAGGTTTCGCCCCGTGGCCGCCTCGTTGCCACCCAGTGCGGCGGGTGGGTCCAGCGAGCATTCGCCACGTTGCCGCCTTGTGGCCGCCTCGTTGCCGCCTCGTTGCCGCTGGGTGGGTCCGGCGAGGTGTCGCCACGTTGCCGCCCGTAGCCGCCTCGCCGCCCGCTGCCGCCCCGCTGCCACCCGTGGCCGCCTCGTGGCCGCCTCGCGCGCTGGGTGGGTCCGCCAAGGTTTCGCCACGCTGCCGCCCGTGGCCACCTCGTTGCCGCCCGGCGTGCGCTGGGAGGGTGCAGCAAGGTTTCGCCACGATGCTGCCTCGCTGCCACCTCGTTGCCGCCTCGTGCGCTGGGTGGGTCTGGCGAGGTGTCTCGACGCTGCCGCCAGCTACCACCTTGTAGCCGCCTCGTGCGCTGGGTGGGTCCGGCAAGATTCCGCCACGTTGCTGCCCGTCGCCGCCTTGTTGCCGCCCACCGCGCTTGGTGCGTCCGGCGAGGTTTCGCCACGTTGCCACCTTGTTGCCGCCTGGTCCAGCGAGGATTCGCCACGTTGCCGCCTCGTTGCCGCCTCCTGCGCTGGGTGGGTTATGGCCAGAATTCGCCACGTTGCCGCTCGCTGCCGCCACGTTGCCGCCCCGCGTGCGCTGGGTGGGTGCAGAATGGTAGGTCCGGCGACGTTTCGCCACGTTGCCGCCCGTGGCCGCCTCGTGGCCACCACGTGCGGTGGGTGGGTCTGGCGAGGTTTCGCCACGCTGCCCCTCGTGGTCGCCTCGTGCGCTGGGCTGGTCTGGCGAGGCTTCGCCACGTTACCGCCCGTGGCTGCACCGTGGCCGCCTCGTTGCCGCTGGGCGGGTCTGGCGAGGATTCGCCACGCTGTCGCCCGTGGCCGAGTCGTTACCGCGAGGGGTGTCCGCCGAGGATTCGCCGTGTTGCCGCCCATTGCCGCCGCGATGTCGCGTCACCACAGAGTTTCACCACATAGCTTGCGCCGCGTTGCTTACACCACATAGCCTGCGCGATGCAAATTCTCCTTTGCAAAAAAGAGTTAGGATCTATCCCCCCCAGGGGTTGACTGGTCGGAGTCTGTCCAATCGTCCATCCTGAATATGAATTCATACCATCCCAGCCAGGCCCGTATCGATCCCCCCCGTCATCCTCTGCAAAAAAATGCTATGCGCGCGCACTTATTTATCAAAAATCAGCAGTTGTCAAGAATCCACTGCGAAAAACGGGACGAAGTGCACACGCCCGCGTCGTCGCGCGCGCATGCGGATTTCCTCAGGGGCAACGTTAGGGGGGATAGGCTCAGGGGGGAACGCATCGACCCCCAATCGCCCAATGGCCGATACGGGCCCGCTAGCCCATCCCCGCCCAGGAGCGTGAGGTTTCGCTATCGGGGGCTTATCGCCGACTTACTGGCGATGCATCGACGATTCCAGGTCGATGGCTCCCCCCCTGAACCAGCCCCCAGAAGTGATCATCGTCGTCTAGTTTCCAGCGGATCATAGCTCGGGTCTCTGGCGCCCGTTCGAGACGATTTGGGCACCCCCAGAACGCTCTGGACAAAGCGCAGCCGCTGGAAGGCACCCTGGGACTGAAAAGCCGACGAGAACCCACGAAAATCCCCTATAGCCTCGAACCTCGAAGCCTTTCGCCTCCCCCCCCACTATCGTCACCCCTCACTTCCGAAAGCTTGTGTCTTCGGAGCTGCTTTTGTCGGGACGGTGCCCGGGGGAGGGCTCTGCGGGGGGAGGCCAGTTCTTTGAGCACATCTCTCGTGGATGTTCGGTGTGAATCTGTCCTGGAGGAAGACCAGGGCTGGACCCAAACGCTGTTTTGCTGGACTCCGGCTGTGTTGTATATTGTTCTCTTCGGCAGGGAGGTACGGGAAAGCAGGCAGAGCACAACGCAAAACAAAACGAGAGCGCAGAACGAGAAACAAGCTTCAGGTCCAGCCCCGAGGAGGACCCCGACCTCCGACGACATGGGCTTTTCCGTCCGCTCCTCCGCCTCCTCCTCCTCCTCCTCCTCCTCCTCCTCCTCCTCCTCCTCCTCCTCCTCCTCCTCCTCCTACTCCTACTCCTCCTCCTCCTCCTACTCCTCCTCCTCGTCGGGCTCTTCTCCTCGAGCTCGGGCCCTGCGGGGGCCGGGGGCCATCCGCAGCGCACCCGGGGCGCAGACGCTGCCCCCTCGGAGGGGGGCGCGGCACGAGTGGGCCACCCGCCCCCGGGGGCAAACCGAGCAAGCCGAGCACGCTCCGAGGGAGGCCGCTGGCCGCTGGCGATCCCTCGTCGCTCCGTTGCCCCGCTCGTCGCGATCCCTCGTCGCGATGCCCCGCTGGCCGATGGCGATCCCTCGTCGCGATCCCTCGTCGCTCCGAGGGGGTCTGCCTTCCCCCCCTCTGTCAATGAAAGCTGCGCGCGGCCCGCGTAGCTTCCACCGGAAGGGGCTCGCTCTCGACCCTGGGCGCCCGAACTATCCGGGGTAGCTCGGGCCCGGGGCAACTCGGGTTCGGATTCCCGAAAAACGAACCAAAGTTAGCCCTGACCCGACTCACCCCTGATGATTCGGAGCTCTGCCGGCCCGCGGATCGAAAAAAAGTTGTTGTTTGTCCGCGGGGGCGAGGGCCGGCAGGCCACGCTGCGGCCAGACGGGCCTCCCCGGCGGCCGCGGGCGGCACAACGGAGCCTCGGGGCAGGTCCGGGGGGGGCGCGCCCGGGGGGCCAGGCCCTCTGAAAGCAGGCGGCGGGGCCTCCTCCTCCTCCTCCTCCTCCTCCTCCTCCTCCTCCTCCTCCTCCTCCTCCTCCTCCTCCTCCTCCTCCTCCTCTTAGAAGCCCTCCCTGGCCCTCCGAGAGGCCCTCCGCGGCTTCGGGAGAGGCTTCTGGGAGGCTGCCCGGACAGCCAGAGCACTTCTGAGCTCGGGGCGCAAGGAACGGGGGTGAGTCAGACCAAGGAGTGCACGGGAGTCCATGTGGTGCAATCGCGGTCGCCCCCATCATCCTCCGTCTTCTTCCAAAGTAGTCCGCTGTAACAAAAAAGATAATAACAACCAAAAACAACAACAACAACAACAACAACAACAACAACAACAACAACAACAACAACAACAACAACAACAACAACAACAACAACAACAAAAACAAAAACAACAACAACAACAACAACAACAACAACAACAACAACAACAACAACAACAACAACAACAACAACAACAACAACAGCAACAGCAACAAAATTAACAGCAACAGCAACAACAACAACAACAGCAGCAACAACAGCAACAACAAAAGACAAACAAAAAAAAAAAAAACGGGGGTCAGTGCAAACGGGGGTCAGCCAGAGCGCCGGATCTTGCAGCATCCTGCAGGACCAGGGCTGCATTGACCACGGCCTGGGCGCAAGATCCTGCCTGCAGGATCCTGCAAGGCCTGACTGACCCGGGTCGACCCGGGTCTGGATTGACCCAGGTCAGTGCGTCCCCGATGAGCCTCTTGAGAAGGCCCCCGCCCACTCTGACTGTCCCCAGTTGGGCGAGCGCCGCCGAGGGGAAGGAGGTGGATTCCTGAGGCTCGTGGATGTTCGGTACGGTCGGACCGAGGTGTAAGGTCGAGGTCGGCTAGGGAAGGATACCCTACAGTCAACCCGCATAGTAAGGATGAGCAATTTCCAAGGCTCCACTTGCATCCTTGCCCCATTCGGCCCATCCTTAGCGACTTTGGCTGACCAACCTCGTTCGAAAATCGTCAACGTGGCCCTCCAAGGCCCTTGCATCGTTACCGCGCATCCTGATTATACGGGTTGACTGCAGTGTTATTCGCTCAGGAGTGGGAAAAACATACAGACACAATGAATCGTCGATCACCCAGGAAAATATTGGAAAATATTGGAAGCGGGGGGGGGGGAGACCAAAACCTAGAAAATCTTGGAAAATATGGGGCATCCTGGGATCTGTGTCGATTCATGTGTGTGGCCCAAGGGCGCCGTACTCGTGCTTGCTGCATGTTCTTCTGCACCCTGCGGAGGGGCACCCTCGCACGTGCCTCGCCTCGGCAGGCGGGGGCCTCGTGCTCTTGGAGGATGCTCTTCTGTCCTTGGTCCGACTGCAGAGGGTGCCTGTTCCCAAGGTTACGTCGGCCGCGTCCCTCTACAGGAGGAACATTCCAAAATGGCCCAAAAATACGCGGGGGGCGATTTTTAGCATATATTGTTTATGTTTGGGCGAGCGTTTGGTTGAGTATGTTTAATTTGTCGTCCGAAATCAGGTCCGACTGCAGGGGGGGGCCTGTTCCCAAGGTGAAGTCGGCCGCGTCCCTCTACAGGAGGAACATTCCAAAATGGCCCAAAAATACTCCAGGGAACGATTTTCAGCATATAGTTTTTTAATGTTCGGGTGGGCGTCTGGTTGGCTATGTTTAATCTGTCGCCCAAACTCCGCCTGTAGGGGGGGGGGGGGGGGGCACGCCCGACCTCATCCCAGGGCCCGACCTAAACGTTATGTTGGCGATTTCGTGGACCGTTTTCGTTCCGATGTCGTTTTGCAGCAGAGGCGGAGCGAAGACAGAACGAGGAAATACGAAGGCACAGCGGTCATGGAAAGCATTGTTTAGGTCGAGCCCAGCGTGTTCCTGGAGGAGGGAGGGGGAGGCCACGCCGAGAAGGTGTGCGGCTCCGTCTAGGGGACATACTTTTGGCGGATCGTCGTCCTCCTCGTCGCCGATCTGGTCGTCCTCGCGGTCGGTCCCGACCGCGTTCCCGCCAGAGCCCCGAGGCAGATCCAGCCGTGGCGACGAGGACGCCCCACTGGAGGCCACAAATTGCGGAAAAACGCTCCACTCCAGAAGCATTGATCTTGGAGCGTCGACGCTCGAAGTCTGAAAGGCGTCGTCGTCGTCGCGGCCGCGCGGAGGGGCCGTTACACCAGTTAGGGCGCCGTACGGAGCAGGCCACAGGGTTCGGGCTCTCCCAGCCTTCAGCCAGAGGCCTCCCAAATAGGGTCCGAGGAGATGGGATCGGGAGATCGCGACGCGTCCCCGATGCATCGGCGATGCGGTGCGCTCCTCCCACCCGATCTACTCGGACCCCATTTGGGAGGCCAGGGAGCAAGCCGACATGATCTGGAGAGTGTGGCCACCGAGAGCCCCGAAATCTCAGCGAGAGGCGGCTGTTCTGCGCCGCATGCGCGCGCAGTCGCAGATGGTCCACGCGCTGCAGTACTACGGGGAGGTGTCCGTGGGAACACCACCTCAGATCTTCACGGTGATATTCGACACGGGCAGCGGCCACTTGTTGGTGCCCTCGGCCAAGTGCGAGAGCGAGGCCTGCAGCAGGCACGCACGCTTCTGGGCTCAGAACAGCAGCACCGCCGTGCCGATCGCTTGGGCCGACGAGCCGCTGGAGCGCGCCACGGACGAGAGCGACCGCGACACGAAGGTGATCAATTTCGCCAGCGGGGACGCGATCGGACAGTTCACGCGCGACCGCGTCTGCCTCGGCGCGGAGAAGCTGTTCTGCGCCGACGCCGACTTCGTCGAGATGACGGAGGATCTTCGGCGAGCCCCGGAGGGAAGTGAGAGGGGGCAGGCCGTCTCAGGAGCCGCGCAAGGCTTTCTTCGAAGCCACAGACGGTTTGTCCGAGGGAGCGACGGTCTTTGAGATGCCCCGCCGCCCTGTGAGGATGCCGACCCCTTCTCACCTCCCACCGGGCTCGCCGCCGAGAGGAGTCGAACAATCCCTTCAGGGATGCAGACTGGGACGGCGTCCTGGGCCTCGGCCAGTCGATCAGCGACGCCGCCGAGTTCAACGTGTTCGGCGTGCTGGCCCAGCACTCGTCCCCCAGGATGAGCCGCCCCCTCTTCGCCGTGTACCTGGGCAGGCGCGTCGAGGACGAGGCGGAGATCACCTTCGGCGACGTGCGCATGGAGCGCGCGGCCTCGAACCTGACCTGGGTCAACGTCTCCGAGGAGGGCTACTGGCAGTTCCAGTTCTCCGACTTCACGGTGGACGGGAGGGAGACGGGCATGTGCGAGAAGTACGGCGCGCGGAGGTGCCAGGCGGTGCTGGACACGGGCAGTTCCTTGATGATGGGCCCGCAGCAGGACCTGGACCAGTTGTTGCGGCTCCTGACCTTCGGCAACGACACACAGATGAACTGCACTGACAACAACAGCTTCCCGACGCTGGGCTTCGTGATCGCGGGGAAGAGGTTCTCGGCGGCGGGCCCGGGGGAGAGGGGGCAGGCCTCCTCAGAGGGCTGCGGGGCTTCTCGGCAGCCCTCTTGCCGTGCGAGACGCCTTCGTGGTCCTCTCCGAAGCCACAGACGCTGCATCGGAAGGCGCGAGGGCTTCCGAGAAGCCCCGCTGCCTGGGTTCACCGCCGAGGTTCGAGATGCAGCCCGAAGACTACATGGATCGCGCACACGACCCAGCCTCGCCTCCCGGTGTGGACTCGTGCTGGGCGCACTTGATGCCCATAGGCGACACCGGCCGCGGCCCCATATTGGTCCTGGGGATGCCGTTCCTGCGGACGTTCTACACGGCCTACGACGTCCAGGCGCCGCGCTGCTCATCGCGGGGGTCGGATGTTGTTGTGGCGCTCCTCATGTTCCTCTTCGTCTTCCTCATCCTCCCCCTTCTCCTCATCATCATCAACAACAACAGCCCATCCCGCCTCAACGTCCTCCTTATCCTCCTCCTCATCATCCTCCTCCTCATGTTCATCCACCTCCTGCTCCTACTCCTACTCCTGCTCGTCCTCCTCCCCCTCCTCACCCTCCTCCTCCTTCTCCTCCTCCTCCTCCTCCTCCTCCTCCTCCTCCTCCTCCTCCTCCTCCTCCTCCTCCTCCTCTTCCTCCCTCCTCATCCTTCCCTTTCTCCTACGCATACTCATCCCCATTCCCCCCTCCTCGGCCGCCGCCGCCCACTCCTCGTCTCCCGCCTCCTGCTCCTCATCCTGCCCCTCCTCGGCCTCCTGTCCTCTGGTCATCCTCATCTTCCTACGTTCAGCCCTTCTGCGGCTGAAGAGGCGAGGCGTCTGGACCCCTTTGGATGGGATCGGATTCGGACTTCGCTCGCTGCAGACCCTCGTCCTCCTCTTGCTCTTTACCCTCCTCCCGCCTCCTCATCCTCTCGTTCTTTCTCGTGCGCCCAGTCCTCTCCTCATCCCCTTCCCCTCCCTCCCCCGCTCCATCTCCCCGCAGTGCCTCCCCCTCCCCCTCCTCCGCCCGCTCTCCCCTCGTGTTCTCCCCTCTCCGTTTGCCCTCTCCTCCTCTCTCCCGCCCGCCCCTCGCCCTCTCCTCCCGCCCTCCCCCCTTTCCTCTCCGCGCGCGCCCTCTCTTGCCCCGCTCCCCTCCGCCCTCTTCCCACCATCTCCTTCCCTCATCTCCCCTATCGCTCTCTCCCTTGCTCTCCTTCCCTCGGATCCACTTCCTTCCACCCCCCCCCCCCCCCGTCGGCCTCGCCCCTCCCCATCTCCCTCGCCCTCCCCCCATTCCCCCCACCCCCCCCGCCCCACCCCTCGCCGCATGTGCACCCCTCTCCCCATTCTCCCCGCCCACCCCCCACCACCCATGCCGAGCTCGGCCCCCACGCCCTCCGTCATCTCGGCCGCCCGAGTGGCCGTCGTCTCGGCCGCGCGAAGCCAGCCGAGGCCAAGGAGGAGAGGCGGGAGGCAGGTAGCAGACGGAGAGGGGCGACGACGACGAACAGGAGCGAGCGGACCGCGACTGGGGCGAGAGGACGAGGACGAGGAAGGGCCCGAGCGAAGACCCGCGCGAGGACGAGGAGGAGCAGGGGAGGAGGGAGGACGAAGGGGGGAGGGACGAAGGAGGGATAAAGAAAAAGCCATTCAACGAAATGGAGCTATTACAAATACAAGTAACAACAACAACACCACCACCAACAACAACAACAACCAACAACCACAACAACAACAACAACAACAGCAGCGACGACGACGACAACAACAACGACAACAACAACAGCAGCAACAACAACAACCACAGCAACAAAGACAACAGCAACAACAGCCACAATATCAATAATAGCACAGCCACAACAATCACCACAACAACAACAGTAGCAGCAGCAACAACAGTAACAGCAGCAGCAAGAACAGCAGCAGCAACAACAGCAACAACAACAACAGCAGCAACAACAACAACAACCACAACCACAACCACGACCACAGCAACAATAACAACAACAAAGGAAACAACAGCAACAACACTTACAATAGCAATAACAAAAACAATAACAACAACAACAACAACAACAGCAGCAGCAGCAGCAGCAGCTACAACTGCAACTGCAGCAGCAACAGCAGCAACAGCAACAACAACAGCAGCAACAACAGCAGCAACAACCACACGCACAACCAAAACCACAACCACGACAACACAAACAAAACACAAGCAACAACAACAACAACATCAACAACAACGACAACCACAACCACAACCACAACAACCACAACAGCAGCAGCAACAGCCACAGCCACAAACACAACCACAACAACAACCATAATAACAACAATAATAATAGCAGCAACAACAACAGCAGCGATAACAATAACAACAATCCGATTGAGACTGGTCACTCTTACCGGCACGCGTGTCCTGCATTTCGTATACCCCAACCCTCGATATTCGCCCACTTCGTCTTCGATTGCACCTCCTTTCGGGGGGAATATCTTCCTTGTCGGCCACTGACTAAAGTGCGAAGAAGTCTCGAGCGAGAGCGCCGTTCCTGAGTTCGGGGGCCTCTCTGGCCAGGGGCTCTCGGAATACCCATGGACAAATATCGAACGGGAGCCCTTGTCGCCGTGTCCAGGTCTCCATCAACTTGCCTTAATTACGGGAAAGTCTCGAGCGAGAGCGCCGTTCTTGAGTTCAGGGGCCTTCTTGGCCAGGGGCTCTCGCAGTAAATCGTGAGGAAGCATCGAGCAGGAACCCTTGTCGTCGTGGCCGGGCCTCCGCCAACTTAAATGAATTGCGAGGAAATCTCGAGCGAGAGCGCCGTTCCTGAGTTCGGGGGCCTCTCCGGCCAGGGTGTCTCGGGGTAAATTGTGAGGAAGTATCGAGCGGGAGCCGTTGTTGTCGTAGCTGGGCCTCCAGGGGCCCACATTTAGGCTCAAGCCAACGCTCGAGCGGGAGCCTCGCTTTCAGAGAAAGTGTAGCGCGAGAGCGCGCGGAACCGCTTCTGGAGATCAGCAATAACTATTCTTCAGAAGTGAGTACTCAGCAGCAGCAGCAGCAGCAACAAAGAGAGGGCTGGAGCGCCAACAGCAGCAGCGGCAGCAACCAGAGGAGCGGCGGCGGCAGCAGCAACGCCCAGGAGAAGCGCATCGGCATCGCCAAGGCGCGGCACGCGGCCTCGGGCGCCGCCGTGGGCCTCGGCCCCGCCGCCGCCGCGGAGGAGCCCCGAGCTAGACCGCCCCTTGCCGGGAGGGGGGCACAGTCGGACCGAGGGAAAGAAAAGTCGAGGTCGGTTCGGGGAGGGTGCCCTAATGTTTTTCCTGCTTGTTCTTCGATGAGGTTTTCGGGGTCAAGGTTTTCGGGCGTTTCCGTGGTCTCCTGGCGGCTTTCCGTCCTCGGGATGCGTTCCAGCGGCTGCGCCTCGCCGAGAGCGTTCCCGGGGGGGCCTGGACAGCCCCGAACGGCCACCAGAGAGCCGAGGTATTACCCAAAACCGGCTTGCGCCCTCGGGGAGGGTCGGACCGAGGTAGAAGATCGAGGTCGGTTCGGGGAGGGTGCCCTGATGTTTTTCGTGCTTGTTGGCTCTTCGTGTGCGCCCTGGGGGGAGGGCACCCTTGGATGTGCTGCGTGTTCTGGCCGACGGAGGGTCTCGTGTTCTTGAGGGGGTGCTCTTGTGGCGTGGGTCCGACTATACCTCCAGGCTCCAGCGTTCCGCTCTTCGTCGCGGTCGGGCACATCTCCTTCGCGGTCTCCGTGGCGGGCGGGCAACAGAGGGCAGCGTTTTGTTCCACCGACTGCGTCAAGTCGCTCGTTCTCTCTCTCTCTCTCTCGTGCTCGTTCCCCCTCCCCTCGCCCTCCAGCCTCCTCTGTCGCCCTGTGCCCTTTTCGCCCTCCTGCCGCAGCTTCCACCCACCCTCTCTGCGCCATTGCCTTTCCCTTCCACTCCGCCCCTCCCCCCTGGTCCTCCCCGTTCTCCTCCCCTGCCAACCCCGTGTCCCAGTATCGCCGCTCGCTCCTGCGCCGATGCAGGCACCCTTGTAACGTGAAGCTTCCCCTTGGCGAGGCGCGCCGGTCCCTCTTACAGTGGGAGTGTGACGCCTGCTGGGAGAAGCTTCTGGGCGGAATTGCGAGCGGTTGCGAGGCACCTCTTTAGAGTGCCCGCCCGCTCATATCATTCATTGGCGGCTGGCTGTGGCAAGGAGTGCCTGGTTATTTCTAGCAGCAAAGGACATGATCTTCTTTCGCATGCACATATGGTGAGTACTCATATACTTCATCCCCTGCCAATGTGCCGTGGAGCTCATGCAATCCTGCGAATGTTGCTTTCAACGAACAAGATGTCAACGTTGCTCTACATATTTTCTGTTTTCGATCGGAATGTCTCTGGTACTTCAAGACAATGTTTTCGTTTCAGCGCTGACCATATTCAAAGATCGGTGCATTGTTTCCGTCGTTCGGAATGGCGCACTGGCACCAGCGCGGGTCACAGATCTTGGTCATGTTATTTCCTTGTCGTCGGCTTCCCTTCTTCGCCATCCGCCTCATTTTGCCTGCCCGTGCTCCTCATATTGCTGCTCCTCCTGCTGCTGGTGACGTGGCCTCTCGCATAACTCGGCCGCGTTCGCGTGCTTGTCATATGTGGCGCAGCGGCGTAGCTCTTTTCATATTCCTAGGTCCTCAGTGACAATTGCGCAGTTCGCAGCCATCCTGGGCGCTGCGAGGTCTCGA
>CAUYUJ010021168.1:96821-98762 GCA_963575745.1 Prorocentrum cordatum
AATCATCATCTTGCCGTTTCGCCTCCATGTCCTCCTCTTCCCCATCGTCCGAATCCTCATCTTCATTGCCTTTTCCCTGCCGTTCCTCCTGTTCGTCCTTCCCCCGCAGCCAGTATGACTTGAGTCACCCTGGGGTGAGTCCAGGATGATCGGCCCGTCATCTGCAGTGTGGGGTTTCATTTCGTGCCGCTGAGCCCGATCCCAGTGCGAGGTCTCCGAGCCGTTCGCTCTCCGGAGTGCGACGCCGTTCATAGTCATGGTCTTGCTCCCCGGCATCCCGTACAGGATTGCGCGCAATCTTCTGGGTTCCCACACACGCGGTACGTTGGCCCGCTGGAACGATGGGTGAGCCGCCGGCGCAGTGGATCACCGTCCACAACAGCCTGCGCTTGGATCACTCGAACCAGCGTCCACAGCGCGTCCTTTCTCGGCGAGGAGATGCCCATCATGGGGCGCATACCAGCGGCGAGATAAGCGGCTAGAGCTCCGCTGCCTGCGTGAAGCCCTGGGCGCCGCTGGCACCAATGAGAGCGACACGTGTGCTGCATTGCCTGTCATGAGCGCTGCCCCCACGAGGCGGCACGGGCGCGCACGTCGCAGATCCTCGGCGGACCCACCCAGAGCACGGGGCGCCCACGAGCCGCCCACGAGGCGGCGCAGGGGCGAGCGTGGAAAATCTCTCGGCGGACGCTGCCAGAGCACGGGGCGCCCAGGAGGAGCGTCCACGAGGGCGGCACGTGGGCGAACGTGGAATAGCCTCCTCCTCCTCCTCCTCCTCCTCCTCCTCCTCCTCCTCCTCCTCCTCCTCCTCTTCCTCTTCCTTCTCTCTCCTCCTCCTCCTCCTCCTCCTCCTCCTCCTCCTCCTCCCTCCTCCTCCTCCTCCTCCTCCTCCTCCTCCTCCCCCAATTACCCAGCAAGGTACTGCTGGGGGAAAGGGAGACGAGAGGCAGGCCCCGTTGCTCGAGGAGATGGCTCTTGATCATGCGGCGCCCCCTCGAGGGGAGCATGCGGCCCCTCAGGGTGCGAATACGGACACCCCAAGCCGTCTTCGAAGCTCCCGCGGGAGGTTGGCCAGGTGGTAAGTGCAAAGCAAGAGAGAGAGCGGTGGAGTCATCCTGGCTGCCATTTGCGCCCGGTTTGCCAGTGTCTCCGCCTCACGTTCTGGGCCACGTGCCAGCGATCTTATTATTGCGGATGTCTCTCGTCAGGGGCACGTTCGATCACAAGGCCATGTGTTGTTGTTTCTTGCCGCCATGCGTTCACACCAAATCCGCTCTCGTAGTTTTCTATGTGAAGAGTCGCCCTGTTCGGTCGAGTCCCAAAAATCATGAGATCGTGACGCTGTCGTGGTACGTCGCGCAGATGCAAGAGCACTTGGTAGTCACCGCCAACATTCAGACCTTGCTTGCTGTCTCGGGGGGCTCGTTACGCACACGCCGTCGGCGAGAAAGGTGCGCAGGCATGTCAAGTTCCTGCGCTACATGCGCCTGCGACAGCTCCCACGCCATTCGACCTTGAGCACGAGTGAACTAAGCAGGTCCATGGGATTCCCAGCAAGACTGATTGTGGCCTCCACGTACAACATCTGGATGCGAGCGCCAATGCGCTCCAGATCACCAACTCGTGCGAGGGCGCGCACACGCGATGGAACTTCACCAATACGCTACGACTACTAGTACTAGTACTAGTACTAGTGGAAGTACTAGTACTACGACTAGTACTACTACTACTACTACTACTACTACTACTACTACTACTACTACTACTACTACTACTACTACTACTACTACTACTACTACTCTACTACTACTACTACTACTACTACTACTACTACTACTACTACTACTACTACTACTACTACTACTACTACTACTACTACTACTACTACTACTACTACTACTAACTACTAACTACTAACTACTACTACTACTACTACTACTA
>CAUYUJ010021168.1:98862-143606 GCA_963575745.1 Prorocentrum cordatum
CTACGTACTACTACTACGTACTACTACGACTAGTACTAGCATTTCTATTACTATGACTATTACTATTACTACTGGTACTACTACTACTGCGACTACTACTACTACTACTACTACTACTACTACTACTACTACGACTACGACTACGACTACGACGACGACTACTACTCCTACGACTACCAGCAGCACTATTACTTCGACTATTACCACTACTACTACTGCGACTACTACTACTACTACTACCACTACTACTACTAAGACCTACTACTACTACCTACGGACCTACTACCTACTACACTACTACTACCCACTAATACTACTACTAAATACCACTTACTACTACTAATCCTAACTACTACTACTATACTACTACACTATACTACTACATACTACTATACTACTACACTTACTTACTACCACTTACTACTATACTTACTAATACTTTACTACTACTACTACTACTACTACGACTACTACTTACTACTACCTACCTACCGAACTACTACTAATTCATTTCTACTACTACCTACTACTATACTACTGCTACTACGACTACTACTACTACTACTACTACTACTACTACTACTACTACTACTACTACTACTACTACCAGTACTACTTTTAGTACTTCGACTACTACTACTACTCCTACTACGTACTACTACGACTAGTACTAGTATTACTATTATTATTTTTAGTACTACTGGTACTACATACTACTACTACTACTACTACTACTACTACTACTACTACCACTACTACTACTACTACTACTACGACTACTACTACTACTACTACTACGACTACTACTACTATCAGCTGCACTATTGCTACGACTATTACCACTACTCGTACTACTACTACGACTACCACTACTACTACTACTACTACTACTACTACTACTACTACGACGACGACGATTACTACTAATCATAATACTACCACTACTTCTACGATTACAACTACGACTACGACTGTGACTACGACTACGACTACTACGACAAACTACTACGACTACGACTACTACTACTACTACTACTACTACTACTACTACTACTACTACTACTACTACTACTACTACTACTACTACTAATACACTACTACTACTACTACTATTACTACTACTACTACTACAACTACTACTACTACTACTACTACTACTACTACTACTACTACTACTACGACTACTACTACTACTACTACTACTAAGTACTACTACTACAACTAAACTAACTACTACTACTACTAACGACTACTACTACGACTAACGTACTAACCACTACGACTACTACTACTACTACTACAACTAAACTACTACTACTACTACTACTACTACTACTACTACTACTACCACTACTCTACACTATTATTATTATTACGCAACGACTACTATCAACGACTAATTACTATCTACTACTTATACTACTCCTACTACAACACTACTACTACCACTACAGTTACGTAACTGCTGCTACTACTACTACTACTACTACTACGACGACGACGACTACTACTACTTTACGACTACGACCACTACTAATACTACTGCTACTACACTACTACTTCGGGTACTACGTTTACTACTACTACTACGACTACTACTCACTGCTACTACTACTACTACTACTACCAGTAAACTACTATTAGTACGACTACTACTACTACTACTACTACTACTACTACTACTACTACTACTACTACTACTACTACTACTACTACTACTACTACTACTACTACTACTACTACTACTACTACTACTACTACTACTACTACTACTACTACTACTACTACTACTACTACTACTACTACTACTACTACTACGACATACTACTACGACTACTACTACTACTACTACTACTACTACTACTACTACTACTACTACTACTACTACTACTACACCTCCTCCTCCTTCCCCTCCCATTCACCGCTTCCTCCGCGTCCTCCTCCGCCTCCGCCTCCTCCCCCGTCTCCTTCTCCTCCTCGTTTTCCGCTCCTGTTCCTCATATATAACTCTTCCTTGCCTCACCCTGAGACGGGTCTGTAGCAATGTTGCAACAGCTTCACCGATGGAGGGTGGGCCGCTTTCAAACTGTGTTGATCGCCTGGGCGCCGCGCACATTCGTGTCAAAAAGCTTGCACGAGCTGCACGGGTGGAGGGCGGTTCCTTTTCACAACGGGTTCTCGCCTGCGCGTCGCGCTCACATTTGTCTTGAAAGTTTGCAAGAGCTTCACGCATGGAGGGCGTGCGGTTTTTGAAGATGTGGTTCTCGTTGGAGCGCCGCGCACAGGCGCTCTAAGAAGTTGCAGGAGCTCTCCGGATGGAGGGCGGGCCGTTTGCAAACTGTGGTTTTCGCCTCAGCGCCGCGCACATTCGCCTTAAATGTTTGCCAGATTGTCACGGATAGAGGGAGGGTCGTTCTTCAAAACGTGGTTCTCGCATTAGCGCCGCGCACATTCGCTTTACACGTTCGCAGGAGCTTCATTCATGGAGGGCGGTGCCTTTCCAAAATGTGGCTCTCGCTTTCGCGCCGTGCACATTCGCTTTAAACTTTTAGAGAAGATTCAAGGATTTTTACGGTTGACGTCTGAGAAATAGTGTTTGGGCAGGATGTAAGACTGTCAGGGCGCAACACTCACATTGATTCGCGGTGTTGGAGTCCCAGGACAGGCATTCTGGGACGATGCAGGGTCCTCAGGACGCAGAGTAGCGTTGATTCGCGTCGTTGCAGTCCCAGGAATGGTGTTCTGGCACGGTTCACGATTTGAAGACGATTGTCTTCCAACGGGGCATGTCCCTGAGTGAGAGTGAATCCTTGTAGGGCCCTTTTAGGAAGGAACTTGGAGGGAGGATGTATAGCAACATCGTTAGTGAGTCTTGGGTTTGCACTGGTCCTCCTCCTCCTTCTCGATCATTCCTCTGTTTCTGTTTCCCAGTGCGGTCGAAGTCTGTGATACTCAACAGCAGCAGCAATCTCGATAGAGCCCCAGGCCAGGCCGAAGAAGAGCGAGCAAGCGTGCAGAACGTCGAACATCCGAACTACAGATACGTGCGCCCCGTGCCCCTGCGACCCCCATGAAAGGCCAAGCCGGAGCACCATGGACAAACTGTGGGTTCTAGCTTGCGGCCGCTTGCGGAGACACCCCAATCCTTATCGCCGAGAGTTGCGCGGCCAATCTCGTCGAGCCTCCTGCGGCGACTCGCCTCACAAAAACGGCCGTCCCCCCGCCTCCGAGCAGCCTGCCGACGCCCAGCACATCAGCTGACCCTCGACCTCCTTGACGCAGTCGAGCTCAGCACGGCGACGCACGAAGGGTTGAGCGGCTCGCCAGGCCCGTTCGCCGCCGCCCCCGCGGCCAGCTTCTCGGGCGGCGGCTCTGCCCCCCCCCGGGCAGCTCGAGAGAAGCGCAGGTCGCGCCACACGTGCCAAGGCACCCCGCCGGCGGCAGCACCTACCGGCCTTCACGTGCAGGCAAGGCCTCCGGGCAGAGCGGCACGAGCGGGCAGCCTTCGCGTGCAGGGCCGACTCCACGAGCGGCGCCACCTGCTCCCTGTCGCCCTGCCTGCTCCTCTGCATCTCGTTGAAGCTCGCGACACGAGCGGCCCTCCAGGTCCTCCATCGGCACGTCGAGGACGTGCAGAGCGACGCTGCGGGGCACCCTCTCGAGGTGCAAAGTGTGCAGGCGCGGTGCCTCGTCCCCTGGCGTCGATCTCCTCGGCCAGGATTGGGACGATGGCCCCGCCTCGCCTGCGCACCTCGGGTCGGGCATTCCCGCCGCGCCGCGCCGCCGGCAGCTCCCGAACGCGGGCAGTCTGCGCCCGAGCCGCGCCCCGCTCGCCGCCAGCGGGCGCTCGACCAGCCGATCCGATGCCTCCCTGGCGCGTGCCTGTCGAGCGCGTCGATCTGCAGCAGCAAGCAGTGGGTGTGGTCAGCCACACCTCGAGGAGGGGATCGACTACCGAATTGGACTGTTCCGTCGGGTCTACGACAATGCGCAGTATGCTCCCTCTGTGGATGTACGAGCATTCTACGGGCTTGTTTGCAGATTCGACGAACGAATCAACGTTGGGGTAAAACCATTATGTTGCCGACCCCTACTCGAACACCCTCCTGTAGCCATGTATTCAAGCTTCGCGAACGCCACGCCGCTACAGCGATCAGGAGCAGAAATGCCGACCAGGCTCAAGCAACTGGGCTTCGCTCGCTGTCGAGCGGCTTGAGCCTCCTCCTCCTCCTCCTCCTCCTCCTCCTCCTCCTCCTCCTCCTCCTCCTCTCCTCCTCCTCCGCCTCCTCCTCCTCCTCCTCCTCCTCCCTCCTCCTCCTCCTCTCCTCCTCCTCCTCCTCCTCCTCCTCCTCCTCCTCCTCCTCCGCCTCCTCCTCCTCCTCCCCCTCCTCTTCCTCCTCTCCTCCCTTCCCTCCTCTCCTCCTCCTCCTCCTCCTCCTCCTCCTCCTCCTCCTCCTCCTCCTCCGCGTCCTCCTCCTCCTCCTCCTCCTCCTCCTCCTCCTCCTCCTCCTCCTCCTCCTCCTCCTCCTCCTCCTCCTCACTGACCCAGTGCCCGAGCCCTCCCTGCCGAGGAGCTCTCCAACCGGAAGCCGACGGGCGCCCACCGCGCCCCTGTGGCCTGAGCCGAGCCCCGCGGGGCGCCCTCGGGCGCGTCCTTGGCCCCTGCCCCCCCAGCGCGAGAGGGGTAGGGGCAGGCGTAGCCCGCTGCGCGCACGCCCTACCTGGTGCGCAGCTGCTCAGCGGCTCTCGGTGAGCGCCAGAGGAGGGAGGCCGAGGAGGAGGAGGAGGAGGAGGAGGAGGAGGAGGAGGAAGGGGAGGAGGAGGAGGAGGAGGAGGAGGAGGAGGAGGAGGAGGAGAAGGAGGAGGAGGAGGAGGAGCAGGAGGAGTAGGAGGAAGCGGAGGAGGAAGCGGAGGAGGAAGCGGAGGAGAAGGAGGAGGAGGAGGTGGTGGTGGTGGTGGAGGGGTTGGAGGCGGGACAGACGGCGGGCGACCTGAGGATGTAAGACGGAGGAGGAGGAGGAGGAGAAGGACGAGGACGAGGAGGAGGAGGAGGAGGAGGGTAGAGGAGGATAGAGGAAGAGAAGGAAGAGGAGGAGGAGGCGGAGGAAGAGCAGCAGAAGCAGAAGCAAGAGCAGCGGCAGCAGCGGCGACGGTCGCGGCCGCGGTGCCAGCAGTAGCAGGGCAGGGGGAGGGAGGCAGGAAGTTTGAGAACGGAGCGAGAGAGAGAGAGAGAGACAGACAGACAGACAGACAGACAGACAGACAGACAGACAGACAGACAGACAGACAGACAGACACACAGACACACAGACACACAGACAGACAGACAGACAGACAGACAGACAGACAGACAGGCAGGCAGGCAGACAGACAGACAGACAGACAGACACACAGACAGACAGACAGACAGACAGACACACAGACAGACAGGCAGGCAGGCAAGCAGACAGACAGACAGACAGACAGACAGAGAGAAAGAGATAGACAAACAAACAACTACATTGAGATCCACATATGTCATCTCAGTTCCTGGTGCTTCCGTTTCTGAGCGTCTCAGTGAGAGGATATTGATTTTGGGCACGTGAGCGATCTTTGGCGGCTCCCCCTTAATTGCCTACATGCTATGCCTGCTGCATCGGGATGCTCGTGGGGCTTGGAAAGGACAGGGGTCGGAGGTGCCTAAACCAGCGGTTCGTTTCACTCGCTCGAGACATCCGCACGATCTGCCATAAAAGCAAAGGAGTCCCAGCCACGAAACGAGCGCCTCGCGCGAGACATCCTCACGGTCTGGCCGCCAACGGGCCCGTGCAACACCCCTTGAGGGCCCCCCGTGGGGTGCTAAAGCAAGCGCCTCGCTCGGGACATTCTCACGATCTGCTCTGGAAGCAGAGAAGAGGTGCCCAGGCCACGAAAAAAGTAAACCGTTCGAGACTTTCCGCGAACGGGCGAATGTAACAACCCGTGGCGGATCCCCCTCGGGGTGGTAGAACAAAGGCCTCGCCAGGGACATTCTAACGATCTGCCCTGGAGGCAGATGAGCCCGAGCCACGAAACGAGCAGGCCGCCTGAGATATCTCCACAATTTGACTGCGCACGGGACCGTGCAACACCCCCTGGCGGCCCACCCATGGTGTGATGAAACAAGGGCCTCGTCCGAGACGTCCTTACGATCTTTTCCGAAAGCTGATGTGCGCTGCCACGAAACAACAAAACCGCTTGAAACATCCCCACCAACTCGCCGTGCTGGCCGCGAACGGGCGAATCTAACACCCCCTTGGCGGTCCCCTCCCTTGGGGTGTTGAAGCAAGCGGCTCGATCGAAACATCCTAACGATCTGTTTTGAAATCAAAGGAATCCCAGCCACGAACCACTCGAGGCATCCGCACACTCTGGCCGCCAACGGGCGCGTCACACCCCCTCTGCGGCTCCCCTCTCGGGGTGCTAAAACGAGCTCGTCGCCCAGGACTCACGACCTGCTCTGGAAGTAACGGATTCCCAGCCACGAGACGAGCAAGCCCCTTGAGACAGCCCCACAATCTGGCCGCGACCGGGCGAGTGCAGCAGCCCTTGGCGGCTGCCCTCTGGGGTGCCCAGCAACTGGCGCGCCTGCCATGTCTCGGTGGCCACTGCGCCCGCAAGAGAGGAGCTTGGAGGGCGAGCAGGGACCGACCGTCCCGGCATTCCTATAGCCCTACCACGACACGTTCTCAGAACCCAAACATGTTCTAAGAACCCAAGCAATGTTCTTAGAATTTAAGCCTCATGTGCTGGAACGAGACAGGCTCCGCCAGCAATGTTCTAAGAACATTTCGTAGGAACCACAAAAGGTTCGTAGAATTGAACTTTTTTTTGGTAGGGCTATGGGCGAGCCAGGCCGCTTCGCCACTGCTTGTGTGTGGGCTTGTCATCGCTCGGACGCGTGCATTTTTCCGTCGGCGAGGACCATCGAGGAGCATCCTTGACCATTTGGCGAAAAAACCACGCACAAAACCGAAAAAAAACACAGGGAATGGTCGTCCGAGCGATGGCCACTGGGGGGGGGAGGCAGAAACGCTCAAACCGCAGGAGACGCCCCCACAATCCGAGCGCGAACGGGCGAATGCGCACTACCCGCCCGACGGCTCCCTCTCGCGGGGGGGTGCCCACGTGCCCCGCCTGCCTTGTCGCGGTGGCCACGGGGCACTCCACAGGGAGGAGCCCGGGCGGAGGACCAAAACAGGCAAACCGCCCGAGACGGCCCCACCATCTGGGCGCGAACGGGCCACCTCCTGCCGGCTCCACCTTTGGGCGCGCTAGTTCCAGCCATGTTTGGTCGCGGTGGTCACGCTGCGAGTTAGTGATCACACTGTGAGTGGTGTGCGCGTGCGTGAGTCTGAGTTAGGTTTGGTTGGGGACGAGCGGATCTGAGCGGGAGCGGTCTGTGTATGAGAGAGTCTGAGTATGGGCAAATCCGAGTATCAGTGGGTCTGCGTGCAAGCGAGTCTGAATGTCAGTGGGCCTGCGTGCGAGTGGGTGAGTACGAGTGCGGGCAAGTCTGGCGATCAGTGGACCCCAGTGTGAGCGAGTCTGAATATCAATGGATCTGAGTGTATGTGAGTGAGTCTGAGTGTCAGTGTGATGAGAGGACGGCAAGAGACGGGAATGAGGTTGAGGCGTCTTGGCAAAAAGGTGTGCCCTTATGTTGCAGGATAGGGGAAACAACAGATCCCCATCTTAGGATATGGGTGGAAAAATCAAGAGCCCATCTCAGGAGATGCAGAAAAAGAACCCCATCTCAGGATATGGGGGGGGGATGAGGAGAGGGATGAGAGGGAGGAGGCGTGAGTGCGTGAGTGAGGGAGGCGGGGGCGTCGCACGGCTCACAAGAGCCCCCTACTTACGATATTTGGGCCGACGTCGACGCCCGCGACAGTCGACGACGTAGGGGCTGACGCGAGGGTTGTCAGCGCGCGCACGCGCGCGCAGAGCCAGCTCTCCCCCCAGAGACCGCCGCCGCAGGACGCGGGCGGTGCCTGCGGCGCCGCGCCCGCGCGCCGCCGCGGGCGCGAGGGCTGGCGCGGCGCTGGCGGGGTCGGGGGCAACGCCAGGGGATGATGGTGATGATGGTGATGTTGATGCTGATGCTGAGAATGGTGGTAATGATGATGGTAATGATGATAGGCATGACAAAGATGGTAATGGCGATGATGATGATGATGATGATGTTGGTGATATGGATGATGGTGGTAATGATAACGGTGATGATACTGATGGTGATGATAATGATGACGATTCCGATGAGGATGCTGATGATGATGATGGTGATGATGATGATGGTGGTGGTGGAAGTGGTGGTGATGGTGATGGTGTTGGTGATCGTGGTGATGATGGTGATGGTGACGGTAATGGTGCTGATAATGATGATGATGATGATGATGATGATGATGATGATGATGATGATGATGATGATGGTGATGGTGATGATGATGGTGATTATGAGGATAGGGATGATGATGATGATGATGATGGTGGTGGTGATGAGGAGGATGAGGATGAGGATGGTGACGACGATGATGTTGGTGATGATGGTGACGGTGATGGTGGTGGTGGTGATTGTCATGGTCATAGTGATGATGATGGTGATGATGTCGATGGTGTTGTTGCTGAGGATGGTTGTGGTGATCATGGTGGTGATGATGATGACGACGACGATGATGTTAATGATGATGATTGTGATAATATGTACAATAATCGTCATCAGCAGTAGGAGCCTCATCAGCATCATCATCTTCATCAGCATCACCATCGTCACGTCGTCATCATCATCGTCATCTGCATCATCATCGTTATCGTCATCAATCGAATCCTCAACATCACCATCATCACCGTCATCATAGTCAGCATCATCAGCATCGTCATCATCACCATTGTTGTCACCACTGTGATCGTCAGAATGTAATCATCATCAGCATCATCAGCAGCAGCAACATAATTTTTATCGGTGTCGTTATCGCTATCAACGTAATCACCATCATCATCGTCATCATCGACGTCATCATCACCATCATCATCATCGTCGCCGCAGCATCATCATCATCGTCGTCATCGTCATCATCGTCATCATCAGGCTCAGGGGGCGGACGCATCTGCTCTGCCTGGGCCTCCAAGTTGAAACTGTCGCCTGAGACATCCTCACAAAAATGATATGTCGTCGTTTTATGTTTCAATGTTTTGCCGATCGGCGCTGGCCCTCGCACCCTCTCCCCTTCCCCCCCCTGGAGTAGATTTTGGCTGTTTTTGGCGCCTGCTTCGAGCAGGCTATAGGACGCACTGTTTCAAACAGTCGCACTAAGCAGAGGTCCAGAGCCAGACCCCCCTGCCTCCCCCCCCCTTTCCGCCCAATGTCGAAACGCCGAATAAGAGAACGCTCACTATGTTGGAGATCGAGCGTCGGATGTCGAACATGGCGTGGGGAAGGGGCGTCTCGCATGCCGACGCACAGCGACGACGCGGACGCCCCTTAACACAACGCAGACGCCCCCCCACTTCCGAATCCCGAGTTCGGAGGCCCACGGAAGAGGCGGTCACGCGTGTCCTCGAACGCCCCTCCCTCACGACGTCCACGCCCACCGCCTCCGAAGCCCAAATGAAAATGCGGAAGCCCAAGGAAGAGGCGGTCACGCGCGTCCTCAGACGCCCCCTCCATCACGACGCAGAAGCCCCCCCACCTCCGAGAACCCCGCGGGCGGAGGCCCAGGGGAAATGGTGGGCCACGTGTCCTCAAACGCCCCCCCCCCTCCGAATCCCACGCCTCCCCCCCCCCCATCCTCAAACGCTCCCCCCTCCTCAAACGCCCCCCCCCCCTCCTCAAACGCTCCCCCCCACCCCTACCGACGCGAGACCGCAGACGCCCCCCCGCGCCTCCGAGAAGCCCAGGCAGTTCGGAGGCCCGAGCACGGCGCGGAGCCGCGCGCGCGCCCCCATCTGTGGCCCTCTGCCGCTGGCGGGCGGCGTTGCGGGGGGGAGGCGCGCGCGACGCGCGGCGCGGCGCGCGGCAGGGCACGGCACGCGGCGCGAGGGGCGCGGCGAGGTGCGCGCGGCGCGGCCGCGGCGCGCGGCGCGCGGCGCGGTGCGAGGCGCGCGCGGTGCGAGGCACGGCGCGGCGCGCGGGGCGCGGCGCGGCGCGGCGCGGCGCGCGGCAGGGCACGGCACGCGGCGCAGGCGGCGCGGCGCGGTGCGCGCGGCGCACGGCGCGGCGCGCGGCGCGCGGCGCGGCCGGAGGCAAGGCAGTCACGAGGCCTTGCCTCTCGAGGCTCGAGGACGGGAGGATGGCGAGGGCACCGGTTCTCTCCGTGTGCGATCGGGCCCTCGGCCTTCGACCCCGGCGAGGTATGTGACAGCAGGTCCTCGGATCCAGAGTCCTGGCCGGGTTCGCGGGTCCCTCTCCAGCCAGGCTTGGGAGCTGTTTCCCCCGTCGGGGCCTTCTGGTGGAGCCACTCTCCTGCCCTCCCCACTCCGCCTTGCGACTGGAGGAAAGAGGAAGAGTGATGAAAGGAGGACGTGGAGGAGGAGGCGAAGGGTCAGGATGGTAATGGGAACGAGTAGGAGACGGAGAAGGGAAAGGAGCAACATTAGGCCACCGTGAAGGAGGATAAGGAGAAGGAAGGAGGAGGAGGAGGAGGAGGAGGAGGAGGCGGGAAGAGGAGGAGGACGAGGAGTGGAGAAAGAAAACGAGTTGACGTGGGAGGAGGAGGAGGAGGAGGAGGAGGAGGAGGATTGTCACGGCTGTCGTTTAAGGCACGGGTAATGTTTTACCGCTTCGTGCCCTAACAATGGTGGCACGCCATGTTCTGGATGCAACACTCGTGAAGATGCGGCTACTACCACGCCTATGCTGTGCAACACTCGCGACAATGCCCTCCACTGCGCGGCCTATGACCGCCCATGGCCTACACGCGGGCCCTTTGCACGGTGGCTGGTAAGCCCCCCACCCCCATGCCTGACACTGCCACCTATGCCCCGCGTGCAACTGCGGAGACCCCAGGCCTGCTACGGCCTACTATGGTCTGCGAACTATAAGCATGAACCTACCTGACTGTTTGGTATGCCATGCTAGCTCAAGTGGGATGCAACCTGGAATGCACGAGTAAAGTCCCCCACGACTGCGAAGCAGGATGGTTTACAACCGCCTGGCCTCTTCCCAGAGGAGGGCCACCCCACGACTGTGAAGCACACTTAGCTGCCCCGTGCCAATCCCCGTACTCCCATGGATGCAACACTTGTGAAGATGCGGCTACTACCACGCCTATGCTGTGCAACACTCGCGCCAATGCCCTCCACTGCACGGCCTGTGGCCACCCATGGCCTACACGCGGGCCCTTTGCACGGTGGCTGGTAAGCCCCCCACCCCCATGCCTGACACTGCCACCTGTGGCCCGCGTGCAACTGCGGAGACCCCAGGCCTGCTACGGCCTAATAAGGTCTGCGAACTATCAACATGTCAAAGCATGAACCTACCTGGCTACTCCTCCACGACGTGTCTGGGGCACGGGGCCAAAAGCACGAGGAGGAGGAATAGGATGAGGAAGAGGAACAGTAGGATGAGGAGACCAAATAACGCAATACCAGACAAGAGACGCCTCTTCCGTACCAAAACGACCACCCTTCGGGTGATAAGGAGGTTTCGGGGGGGGGAGTAACCAACGCGCACGAACACGAAACCGAAACCGATTTCCCGGTAGGGGGGCTCTCCGTTCCACTTCGATCTCTCCCCCTCACCTCCGATTTACATGGGACATCCTCCAATGCGCGGGGACTGCGTGTCCCATAAAAGGGACTGCGCGTCCCATTTGCCAGGACTGTGTGTCCCATAATCGAGACTGCGCGTCCCATTTGCCAGGAATGTGTGTCCCATAGCAGGGACTGCGCGTCCCATTTGCCAGGGCTGCGTGTCCCATAACAGGGACTGCGCGTCCCATTTGCCAGGACTGTGTGTCCCATAATCGAGACTGCGCGTCCCATTTGCCAGGAATGTGTGTCCCATAGCAGGGACTGCGCGTCCCATTTGCCAGGACTGTGCGTCCCATAATCGAGACTGCGCGTCCCATTTGCCAGGATTGTGCGTCCCATAATCGAGACTGCGCGTCCCATTTGCCAGGAATGTGTGTCCCATAGCAGGGACTGGGCGTCCCATTTGCCAGGACTGCGTGTCCCATAACAGGGACTGTGCGTCCCATTTGCCAGGACTGTGCGTCCCATAATCGAGACTGCGCGTCCCATTTGCCAGGAATGTGTGTCCCATAGCAGGGACTGCGCGTCCCATTTGCCAGGACTGCGTGTCCCATAACAGGGACTGTGCGTCCCATTTGCCAGGACTGTGCGTCCCATAATCGAGACTGCGCGTCCCATTTGCCAGGAATGTGTGTCCCATAGCAGGGACTGCGCGTCCCATTTGCCAGGACTGCGTGTCCCATAACAGGGACTGTGCGTCCCATTTGCCAGGACTGTGCGTCCCATAATCGAGACTGCGCGTCCCATTTGCCAGGAATGTGTGTCCCATAGCAGGGACTGCGCGTCCCATTTGCCAGGACTGCGTGTCCCATAACAGGGACTGTGCGTCCCATTTGCCAGGACTGTGTGTCCCATAGGGAGGAGGAGGAGGATTGTCTCGGCTGTCGTTTAAGGCACGGGTCAAGTGTTACCGTATCGTGCCCTAACAAAAGGGAACATGACCGTCAACCTAATGAAGCGAAGCGGCGGCGGCAGCGGCCAGCCGCACTGTATATGCCGTACCCCGACCGCTATTACTCGGGTACTATGTAATCTACCTACGGATGCCTACCAGGCGAGACACGGCCCACGACTGTGAAGCCCGTTATATGGAATGCGCCACCGTCCTCCTGGAGGGGGGCCGCTCCACGACTGTGAAGCCCGCTTAACTACCCTACTCTCATCCTCCCTCAACAGGAGGGCCGCCCCACGACGGTGAAGCCTTATTATCGCCAAACTCTTACCTTTGCCCTTCGCTGTCACTTGTCCCCCCACCACTAAGTGGCAATTCGTCCCTTCCCCCAGACTTTGAAGCTTGCCCACCCCCCTCGCACAATGAGAGGCAGGCGAGCAACGCCCCACGACTGTGCCCTTTTTTAACAACCCCACTCTCACCCTCCCTCAAAAGGAGGGCCGTCCCACGACTGTGAAGCCCTAACATTGCCCCTCGCTTATCCTTTTACCTTTTCCAGTCACGTGTAACCCCGCGACTAGATAGCAATACCTACTCGGCAAACCTCTCCCCTACTACTGCTCTCCATGGGGTCCATGTGAAGCACGGTTATCCCCTTGAAAGCTACCCACCTATTATGGGAGCGGCCGCGGGGGCGAACCTTCCAATACTAAAATTCGACACCTATTGCTACAAGAAGGGCCCCACGACTGTGGGGCACCAATAACCCGGACTGCGCCGTGGCCACCTCTCTGTTGGGCGATGGCCTGCCCCACGACTGTGAAGCCCCCTAAAGCGCCAGCCCAGGCCCCAGGGCCGCCCCACGACTGTGAAGCCTCAGGGCCGCCCCAAGACTAATATGAACAATGCCAGGCGAACCTTGTTGTCCCGGCTCTCCGGGCTCCTTAATAATCCCCCCCCCACGTCCACTAAGTGGTCCTGTCGGCTCCTCACTAGCAGATTCCCAGTCCATGAAGGGTGCTGCGTTAAATTGGGGTGCCAAGGGGGTCACGCTCCCAGCCCCTTAGTCCGAGGGGTCTGGGCCCTTCTGCCCCCTACAAGTGTGAACCCTACATGATGCATACGGTCTCCGTTGCTTCTCTACCCCCCTGGCGTGGCTGGGGACTGGCATTCGCCCCAGACCACGCTCTGATTCTAGCCCTTCCCTAACCCCCTCAGGCGGTTACTCCTTGTGCTGGGAGGGCACTTGAACGTGCCTCTTGCCACTGTCGCCCCGCTGTTCACTCCCCTGGGGGCTCTGCTGGATCGGGCGTGGGGAATCCACGCCCTTAGTGGCGCCCCGTGCGTCCCCAGCCGACTCCCCCAGAGGAGTATAGAACAGCATTGGCACGGGGAGGAGGAGGAGGAGGAGGAGGAGGAGGAGGAGGAGGAGGAGGAGGAGGAGGATGAGGAGGAGGAGGAGGAGGAGGAGGAGAGAGGAGGAGGAGGAGGAGGAGGAGGAGAGGGAGGAGGAGGGGAGGAGGAGGAGGAGGAGGAGGAGGAGAGGAGGAGGGAGGAGGAGGAGCAGGAGAAGGAGGGGGGAGGGAGGAGGAGGACGGAGAGAGGAGGAGGAGGAGGAGGAGGAGGAGGAGGAGGAGGAGGGGAGGAGGAGGAGGAGGAGGGGGGAGGAGGAGGAGGGGGAGGAGGAGGGGGAAGCAGCGTGCAGCGTCCAGCAGCGTGCAGACCATCGCCCTGGCGACTCCTGTCACTCATCGCCGTCGAACGATCTCCTTCTTGGCCTTCATCCCCTTGACGATCCTCTCCCGTAGCAGCTCAGCGTGGCGCCTCCTCTTGTCCTCGCTGCTGACGTGCATCCCGGAGTCTAGCAGCGAGAACACCGCCCCGTGCCCCGGGTCGCCTCGCCCCAGCTCCAGCTGCAGCAGAGTGGTGAGGCACATCCCGCTCGGACGAGGCGCGATCGCACGTGCTAGCCTCCTCATCCCCGTGGCGAGCACCGACCGAGGGCGCAATGGTGAAGACCTTGCACGCGTACGCCGCCCGATGGTGATGGTGATGATGATGATGATGATGATGATGATGATGATGATGATGATGACGATGATGATGATGACGATGATGATGACGATGATGATGATGATTATGATGATTATGATGATGATGATGATGATGATGATGATGATGATGATGATGATGATGATGATGATGATGATGATGATGATGATGATGATGGTTTTGATGATGATGATGAGTATGGTTATGGTTATGGTTATGATGGTGATGATGCTGATGCTGATGCTGATGATGCTGATGCTGATGCTGATGCTGATGATGGTGCTGGTGTTACTGATGATACTGCTGATGATGATGATGACGATGATGACGATGCCGATGAGGATGATGTTGTTGATGGTGATGACGATGAGGAGAAGGAAGAGGATGGTGATGGTGATGGCGACGGTGATGCTGATGCTGATGCTGATGTCGACACTAATGCTGATGCTACTGTTGATGCTGATGGTGATGGCCATGATGATGAGGATGTTTGTGATGATGATCGTGTTGGTGGTGGATGATGATGGTGGTGATGATGATGGTGGTTGTGATGATGACGGTGGTGATGGTGATGCGAATCATGATGGTAAGACTGATGATAATGATAACTTACTGATGGTAAGAATAAGAAAATGATACCAGCAACAATAGCAGTGATGAAGATGATGATAATGATGAAAACAATGATCATAATAATAAAGATAATGGTACGAATAGTCATGATGATGGTCATGGTAACAATTATGATAATGATGTTGATGCTCATCATCATCATCATGCTGATGGTGATGGTGGCGATGATGATCATGATGATGATGGTGATGATGATGGTGATGGTGATGACGATGATGAGGATGAGGGTGAGGATGATTATGATGATGATTATGATGATGATGATGATGATGATGATGATGATGATGATGATGATGATGATGATGATGATGATGATGATGATGATGATGATGATGATGATGATGATGATGATGGTGATGGTGGTGATGGTGGTGGTGGTGATTATGACGACGATGATGATGACGACGATGACGATGACGATGATAATGACAATGAGGAGGAGGAGGAGGAGGAGGAGGAGGAGGAGGAGGAGGGGGAGGGGGAAGGGCAGGACGTAGTGGTGGCACTCCAGGAGGGAGAGTGTAGCACCCGTGTCAGAAGAAAGCGCCGGGTTCGTGCATCCCGCAGGTCTCTGTTGGGCCCCAAGGGTTGTACCTGCCCCCCGGGCCCAGCAGCAGAAACGCATGAGAATGGTGCGGAGGGGGGGGGGCATCATGAGCAGGATGGAGCGGATAGCAGTGGGGGGGGCATCATGAGGGGGGGGGAGCATCATGAGCATGATCGTGAGAATGGTGCGGAGAGGGGGGGGCATCATGAGCAGGATGGGGCGGAGAGGGGGGGCGAGAGAGCGACAGCACGACCGCGCGCGCCCGCGGGCCGATTCCGTCGACCACACGCGCCCAGCGGCCCCGCACGCGCACGCAGCAGCATCACACGTAGCGCATGCGTTCACGCTCCACTTACCGTCGCTAGTGCTCCATGGTTTCTCACGCCTCGTCGCAGTCCATGCACGCATGGACCTGTGGACCTTTACGGTTCTTTCCGAGGAGGAGAGCGAGGAGGAGGACGAGGAGGAGGAGGAGGAGGAGGAGGACGAGGAGGAGGAGGAGGAGGAGGGTCTTCGAGCAGGGGTGGTAAGTTTTGCTCCCGCCCCAGATCCTGACCCCAGTCCCCAGAGGTCCCTGGAAGCCCCCGCAGTTCCCCCGGACGCATCCAGCGGCCTCCGTAGCCTCGACAGGGCCCAAAAAGCGTTCGCAAACCTCCCCCCTTCCACCCTCGAGCGTCGAGGGCATCCCTTGGCAAGGAGGGGCAGGAGGAGGAGTTGGAGAAGCAGCAGCAGCAGGCGGAGAAACGAGGGCGCGGCGAGGCGCTGGCTGCGGCGCTCGCCTCCGGCGCCGTCGGCTTCTGCCCCGCCCCGCCCGGCGGCGGAACTCGCGGGCGGCGGGCGGCGGTGACCCGGAACGCCTTCCCTTGGGAAGGACCCCGTGGGGGGCGGAGGAGGAGGAGGAACGATGAGGAGGGAGAGGAGGAGGGGGAGTGAGAGTAGGAGGGAGAGGAGTAGGGAGAGGGGGAAGAGGAGGAGGAGGAGGAGGAGGAGGAGGAGGAGGAGAGGAGGAGGAGGAGGAGGAGGGGAGGAGGAGGAGGAGGGAGGAGGAGGAGGAGGACGAGGAGGACGAGGAGGAGGACGAGGAGGACGAGGAGGAGGAGGAGGAGGAGGAGGAGGAGGAGGAGGAGGAGGAGGTGAGGAGGAGGAGGCGGAGGAGGAGGAGGGAGGACGAGGACGAGGGAGGAGGAGGAGAGAGGAGGACGGACGAGGAGGACGAGGAGGACGAGGAGGAGGAGGAGGAGGAGGAGGAGGAGGAGGCGGAGGAGGAGGAGGAGGAGAGGAGGAGGGGAGGAGGAGGAGGAGGAGGAGGAGGAGGAGGAGGAGGAGGAGGGAGGAGGACGAGGAGGACGAGGAGACGAGGAGGACGAGGAGGACGAGGAGGACGAGGACGGAGGAGGAGGAGGAGGAGGGGAGGAGGAGGCGGAGGAGGCGGAGGAGGAGGAGGAGGAGGAGGACGAGGAGGCGGAGGAGGAGGAGGAGGAGGAGGAGAGGAGGGAGGAGGAGGAGGAGGAGGAGGAGGAGGAGGAGGAGGAGAGGAGGAGGAGGAGGAGGAGGGAGGGAGGAGGAGAAGGAGGAGGAGGAGGAGGAGGAGGGGGAGAGAGGGAGGAGAAGGGGGAGGAGGAGGAGGAGGAGGAGGAGGAGGAGGAGGAGGCGGAGGAGGAGGAGGAGGCGGAGGAGGAGGAGGAAGAGGAGGAGGAGGAGGAGAGAAGGAGGGGGAGGAGGAGGAGGAGGAGGAGGAGGAGAGGAGGAGGAGGAGGAGGAGGAGGAGGAGGAGGAGGAGGACGCGGAGGAGGGGGAGGGGAAGCGCAGGAGGAGCAGCACCAGCCACCAGCAGGAGTCAAGCCTACGCACTCGGATACGCATGGCGGCGGCATTGCAGCGGCAGCTGAACCGTGCGTTGGCTGATCTCCCAGGTTTTCGCCCAGTCACCGCCCGTGGGCGTTTGTCCAGTCTCCCTTCCTTTGGTTGTGTTCTCGCTTGGCCTCCGCCCGTGGGCCCCAAAGATCGGTTGCACCCCGCAGGTTGCAACTCATAGACTGCACCCCGCAGTTTGCACCACATGTTATGCACCACTCAAACCGCACCACATGTATTGTATTGCACTACATAGCTTACACCGCATACGTTGCAACATACAGCTTATGCGAAAAGCGTACCCAACAAACATAGTGTGTACCACATGAATATCAGATTCACTGTGCAAAAGCCCACTGTTCGGGATCCAAGCTTGCCCACGTGGGTCCTGGTCTTCCTATTCCTGACACCCTCCGACGACGATTTGCGCATCGGACCACAGAGCCATTGGGCCGACTGTCACTGTAAAAAAACATGCCAGCGCTGCCATTTCGGCATGTCGTGCGGTTTGCCGGGGGGTAACGCCGAATATCTTGATAGTACCCCGCTGTTGAGCGCACAATCCCAGCCTACTCTCGTAAAACGTGGATCTATGGAAGTTGATGGTTCATCCAAAGAGGTGGCACGAACGTCACCGTGGACCGCGTGCAGCGCCAAAGCCCAGCAGCTGAGGTGGCGATTAGAAAAGCGGGCCGTCGGCTGAAGCGACCTGGCCGAAGTTTCCTGGGCGGGTGGCGAAGGTATGTACTGCAGATTGGCGAGCTTGAAAATTTCCTCGAAGTTAAAAGAGTCTTGCCGCAATTCACAGACGGTCGCTGTCGCGACCGTTGCAGCAGCCGCGGATATGGCGCATGCTGTCCACGCCGTGCTGGCTGCAGCGAGGGCAGATCCGCACTTTGCTGTACTCCGCCTCGGTCAGCCGATTCTGATGCCACAACCTTCATCTAACAGAAGCCTTCGGCGCTCCGGCTTCTTTCGCCCGCCAAGCGCGGAGAGATTCCAAGCGCCACGGCTCAGAGAGCCAGGATGACTGACGGACGGACAGACGGGCGGGTCGCTAGGCGCGCAATGCTTGGCAAGCCAAGCGAGCGGTCATTGCATGAGGGGAAGAAGTCCCGAGCAGAGCAACACGCGACGACGACGACGACGACGACGACGACGACGACGACGACGACGACGACGACGGCAGCGGAGGAAGCGAGGCGCGCATCGGATCTGCAACGAAGCACGGATCCCAGAAAGGGCCCGCCCTTCGAGATTTGTTGGTACACAGCACGTCGTTGGGCGGTAACTGCGGCCCTTCCCCGAGCACAGGGCACCCCCCCCCCACCCCAGAGCAGCAGCCAGACGCTTCGGGTGTGAGCCCTCGTGCCTTGCTGAGCCCGTGGGGCGCTTCGGGGGAGGAAGGAGCAGGAGCAGGAGGAGGACGAAGGGGAGGAGGTGGAGCAGGAGGGAGGAAGAGGGGGGAGGATGAAGAGGAGGTTCATGAGGGGGGCGCGGAGGAGGAGGAGGAGGAGGAGGAGGAGGTCGACGACGACTAGGGAGGAGAGGATGAGGAGGAGGAGAAAGGGAAGGGTCGACGACGTCTCCCGGCGATACGGCATTCCTGTGGCGTCTGGAATTTGCATCGCCATGTCCATGGCATCGCTTCTCGCCGACGCTCTGGCGCTCGAGGATTGTACTTGTTTGTTCTGCGCAACCTGCTGGCGCACTGGATGTCTCGAAAGCCCGTTCGATTTTGAACGGGCGTGCCGCTACTCAGGCCGCGGCCGCAGCTGGGATGGACCATAGCAGTGTAGCGCGGTCTTCTGTTACGAGGTATGGCGATCGTTTGTAATTTGCAATGTCGTCGTACAGTTGACCTGATTGTTTGATTTGCGACTCCCCTGGGCTTACGCCTCAGAACGAGCAGTCCGCAGACTGGGCATTGTCATGTCTTCTGGCGTCCAAGAGGCCGAAGAGGAAAGAGAAGGGAGATGCGTGGGTGGGTGGTGAGCGGATGGACGAATGGACGGATGGATAAATTGATAGGTTGGTCTAGGTTGGGTCGGATCGCATCGGCTCTCACCCAGTCTGAACGGACCAAATAGCATTGGGTCGGGTTGGATTGGGTTTGGCTGCCTAGTTTGGGTGGTCATGTGTGCAGAGCAATACATTGATCGGTGGGACCGTTTCGAATCAGGTTCGTATCGGACAGAATCGGATGGGCTCGCAGAGTTGTGTTGGGTGGTTGGTTGGATGAACGGGCGGTCCGATCGGATACTACCTGGTTGTACCAGGTGGTTGGGTGACATGGTGGCCGGATAGATGGAAAGGGTTGGCGCGCATGCGGTCGAAGGAACGGAAAGCCAAGCCAATGATGAGTGGATAAAGGGGTCGTTGACGGCCGATGACCGACTTGTCAACCAAAGGATCGGTCATTCGATGCGTAAGACTATGCATCCTCATGTTGCACAGATGCAGGAGAGAGTCGCGCCGTCACGTCCGTGAAGAAGTTCTTCCAGGCTTGCTTGATTGTTGTTGGCATTCACGCTTGCTTGGTCCCATTCATCAATCGCTACTATACGTTATGCCGGAGCGCCCGCACATGCATATTCGTATTTCCTCTCGCTACTGCCCCAGACAACGTTACCCTGGCGAAGAATCCAATTTTTGTGGCACATGGAGCCACAATACGTGAGAGGGGTGTGCCGAAGTTCACCCGCGTCACCATTCGGACGCAGCCGCGGGGGCGTTGGGTGGAGCTCTTCTGGGGCCACAAAACATATGAGGTGTGTGCCGAAATGCACACGAGTTAACATGCGAACGCAGCCACTGAGGCCTTCTGTGGAGCTCCATCTGGGGCCACGAAACGTGTGAGCGTTTTGCCGAAATGGACCCGAGTCGCCATGCGGACGCAGCCATTGGGGCCTTGGGTGGGGCTCCATATGGGACCACGAAACGTGTAAGGGGTGTGCCGAAATTGACCTGAGATACCATGCGGACGCAGCCACTGGGGCAGAGGGTGGGGCTCCATATGGAACCACAAGGGGCGTGCCGAAATTGACCCGAGACACCATGCGGACGCAGCCATTGGGGCTTTGGGTGGAGATCCCTATGGGGCCACGAAACGTGCGTGAGGGGTGTGCCGAAATAGATTCCAGTCGCCATGCGGACGCAGTCATTGGGGCCGTGGGTGGGGCTCCACATGGGGCCACGCAACGTGTAGCTCAAGTTGTTCTGGCTCGAGCCTTGTACAGTCTCTTGAGCCTGCGCAGGCAACGCCTGACGACCCCATCGACTCAGTGTGCCCGTGGCTCTAGCGTTTTTTTGGGGGGGCGGGGCATTACTCCATGGAATGGGGAGACTTGGGCGGCCCTGGCGCGCTGCAGATGGTGGTCGAGGCGGTCGGCGGCGGTAAGCGGCACGCTCAGGGCGATGCAGCTGGCTCAGGCGTGCCAGATGGAGCCACTGCCGCCGCCGTCCGCCGCCTCGAGGCTAAAGGCGGTACCGAAGCAGCAGCTTGTGCCTCTGGCCCACAGGCAGATGCAGCCCACGCCGAGGCCCAGCTGCTCTCCTCGGCCGCCTCCGCTGGCCCTCGAGGCGGCGCCGAGGGCGTGGACGGAACCCGACCTGCCGGGGACCGAGCTGGGGCTCCAGAGCTCAGCCCAGGCCATGCGCCAGCCCAAGAGGGCATAGCGCCCACTTGGGCGATGGACGCCGAGGGACCAGAAGCCGAGCTCGCTCAACCTCTGCGGGCCCCGTGTGTCGGGCCGGGCCGGCTCAGGCGAGCGCCGGAGCGCGTTAGCAAACAGAGCCCGCGCACGCACTGAAGCTAGATGGAGCTCGACAGCCAGGGGCCGCAAGGCTTGGCGCGAAGGTCCACGAGGAGCAGCTGGCGACACGGCTTCGGCCGTGGCATCGACCAGAGATTTGCCAGAGTCTTCGGGCCGCAATCGCTTGGAGGATGCTCCCCTGCCGAGGGCCCCAGCGGACGCCCGTGGGCCGTGGGCTAAAGGCCCTGGATGCCCCGCCTCCGAACATTGCGTAGGCGCGCATTTGCTGCACCCCTTCGCGTAGACCACGGCAAGGCCGGACGAGCTCTTCGAGCGCTCCGCTTTTGAGCGCACCGCTCCAGAGTCCGTCTCCACCGTCACCGAGTCTTCTGCAAGAGGCGCGGCGGCGGCGGGCGGCTCGGGCGAGTTCAACAACGAAGTGGCCTCCGTCACCAGTGTGCTGGACGAGCGCACGCGCCTCGGTGGTGCTCTGGGGCCATCGGCTGGTGCTGGTTCGGGGACCGTGGACCGGGGGAATGGGGGTGGGCCCGGCTGTCAGGGTTCAGGGGTGCACTCTTCGGGTGTCCGCCATATTGGGCGCTCTCTGTCGCGTCCCCCTCCCGAGCCGGTTGACTCTGGCACTGGGGCTGGCACCGAGTTCGTTAGCCTCGACTCTCACGACGCCGCCACAGACGCAGACAACGAAGATACAGCCGAGGCTGAGGACTACGCTCGTCCGGACGCTTAAAACGAGAACTGGGATGCTGTGAGGGGGTGCGGACTCGTAGGCCACTTTCTTTGATGTAGTGGTCGATGCCGAGGTAGGATGCTGGATCCAGGGCCAACGAGGTAGCACTGCTGAACGGTGATATGCTCCACTTCTCCACCAACTATGTACTTATCCGTTCCTCCTACGCCTCCTTATCCTCCTCATCATGATCAGCATCATCATCATAATCCTCCTCCTACTCTTCTTCCTACTCCTCCGCCTCCTCCTCCTCACCATCATAATCAGAATCCTCATCATCAGGGTCAACATCATAATCAGCAGCATCATCATCAGCAGCAGCATTACCATCAGCATCACCACCGCCACCATCAAAATCGTCATCGTCAGCAGCAGCATCATCACCATCACCATCATCATCAGCAGCAGCATCATCATCATCAGCATCATGGTCAGCAGCAGCATCATCACCAGTAATGGAGGATGACGATTAATCAATGACCAGGGGTCATGTTCACGCGGCGGCGCCCAAGATGACGATTAGAAAAAACCGGCCGCGGGCTGGAAAACTATTTTTTATCGTTCTCCTCTAGTCAGGAGATTGTGCAGAAATAGCAGACAACTATTTGTTTAATCGTTCTCTCCCAATGTTTTATTAGTCGCCACCCCGCATTATCAGTAGCAGTATGATCATCACCGTCGTCGTCACAATCATCATCATCAGCAGCAGCATCATAATCATCATCAGCATCAGCACCAGTATCCTCACCGTCGTCGTCACAATCCTCAGCATCGTCATCATCATCATCATCATCATCATCATCATCATCATCAGTATCAGCATCACCATTATCATCAGTTGCATCATCAACATAATCATGATCACCATCAACAACAAATCGTCCTCATCGTCATCGTCGTCATCGTAATCGTCATCGTCATCGTCATCATCCTCAACATCAGCCGTTGTCTTCCCTCCTTCCCCGCCACATCCCCCGTGCCTCCTCTGTCCGTCTGTCCGTGTTTCATCCCTCCTCCCGTCGCCTTTAGGTTGTTGTTTAACAGGCATGGTATCACTCACCGACGCAAAGGCGGCTTTCCCGAAGGGAACATGTGAGATAATTGTTGAAGCCAAAATCGCAGCTAGGGGCGCGCCCTCACGCAAGGAGGAAGAGGAGGAGGAGGAGGAGGAGGAGGAAGAGGAGATGCCCCCCCCACGCTTGCACACCCACTCTCACCACTTGCCACCACGCCCTTGCGGTCGCACAGCCGCCACCTCCCCCACTCCTCCCCTCTCGTTTCATGGATCGCCGTTCGCTGCCCCCCCTCCCCCCCCCAGGGGCGTCGGAGAACGTAGCTACCCTGCCCCTGGGAGGGACCCCCTCCTGCCGTATCGCGCCGCACGTTACTTCTGCAGCGTGGCTTCATCGCACGCACACACACACACAGGGGCAGCGGCTCCTGGCAGGAGGAGGATGACAGCGTCAGGATAGCAATACTGTCTTGCCACCAGCTCCAAGCTCCGACCGGTCCCCGAGGCCTGGAACGAGCGTGACATGGACGCGGCGTGCGCCCAGTTCTCCGACGACTGCACATACGTGGACACGCAGTACGACGGGGCCTTCGAGGGGAAGGCGGCCGTGGAGGCGCGGCGGGGGTGGGGTCACCGTGGCAGGGCCATGGCCATGAGAGTCTTCTCATTGATCCTACAGTGAGCGGCTTGAGTAAGGAGCACTTACTTTTCAATGTTTCCTTATGCGTTATTCCTCGGGATAAAAAAGGGGCTTCGTTCCTTGTGTATCGTTCCTTCGGTCAAGCCCCCGACTGTACTGGGCGAGCACTGCCAGCGCCTTTTTGCACCTGGCGGCTGGCGTTGGCGGCGGCGGCGTTGGTCGGTTGAGAATGTCGTTGCCCACGGCATGTCGAATTCTGCCAGGAGGCAATCGGTCTTCCTCCACCCTCCACTCCCCACCGTGGTATCGTCCTCCTCGCCATCCACGTCCTCATTCGTCCACGGTCTCCAAGGGTCCTGGAACTGGCGCGTATGCTTCTCTTGCTGTTGGTCGTCTGCAGGGTTTGGCGGCGCATGGTGCCCCCCTCCCCCGCCCCACCAGGGCTAGCAGGCTGCGCGGAATGCGTGGCACGTTGTGGGTGTCGACGGGTCTGTCCAGTGTCCCCCGAGGAGCATCTGTACAGGGTGGCCGACGCGCTGCCCTCGAGCTTCCGGTTCTGCATCGACGAGATCTCCGACGGCGGCGACAAGGCAGCCTCGGTTCGGCAAGTTGACGGCGCCGCGTGATTGGAAGGAGGAGGAGCTGGAGGAGGAGTAGGAGGAGGAGGAGGAGGAGGAGGAGGAGGAGGAGGAGGAGCAGGAGGAGGGCATGCTGCTAGAGCCGCGGGATTGCTGCTGTGCGGGTCGGAAGTGGGAGGAGGACGACGAGTTTGGGCAGGAGGAGGAACAGCAGCAGCAGCTGGAGCGCAAAATGGACGAGGAGGGCAAGGTGGGGGAGGACGGGTATCAGCAGCAGCGGGAGGACAACGAGGAGGCTGGACGGCGGGGGGCGAGCCCCTCATCGCCACCAAGGCCAGGCTCCGCTCAGAAATTGGTTTCGGGATGGCGCCCGATGGTCGTCCGCGGACCGCCCTGGAGCGCGCTCTGCTCAGGAAGAGGAGGTAGTCTGTTCCGATTCTCGAGCGGACGAGCACGATTCGCAGGGCAGAGGGGTGTTCGCTGGAGCTTCGCCGTTGCCGATGCCTTCCTCTGAGCCCCCGCCCTTTCTCGGAGCATTCCTCCCTGCTCGCCAGGCCCGCGCTTGAGCAAGAGAGCCTTCCCTTTTCCAATTTCCAGTAGCCGTGGAAAGCACGATTCCGTTGGTCACCGTCCAAGCGAGATCAAGGGGTCGTAGCAGCAGCTCGTGTAGTACCGTGCGTAGTGGCGTGGACGGCACTATTACAGTAATGAGACATCGTGATGCGATACTGAGAAGGATCAGCAGGAGGATGTGGAATGACGAGGGGGAGGGGAAGAGAGGATGAGGGGCAAGGGGCAGAGGCTAGAGGAAGAGAACGAGGAGAAGGCAGGGCAGGAGGAGCAGGAGGAGCGGGAAGCGAAACGCAAGACTCGATACCGGCTTCCACAGAAGGTCGGGATCCAGTGGCACGTAGAGAACAACGGGGAGCCTTTGCCCTTCACTCGCGGCTGTTCCATGTATAAGGTCGACCAGGCCACCGGCAAGATTGTCTCGGGTTTCGACGTTCCTGAGCCCGCTCCGCTCAAGCCTGGTTCAGCAGGGCTGGCCGTGCTCAATCTGGCCAGCAAGCTGATCGAAGACCCAGTCCGGGCAATTCCGCTCTTCGTCGCCGTGGCGTACGTTGCGATCGTCTTCTTCTCGAACGGAATCCTCCCGGGCCCAGACGCGACACGGTTCGACCCCGCCACGTGGAAGGAGGTGCTCGACTTGTCCATCAACTTCTGGCTCATCAGCCCCCTGCTCGGGCTGCCCTTTGCAGCGATGCTCCACCCCGGCCTGGAGGGCATCTTCAACCTCCTGCTCGCGTGGGCCGCCCTCTTCGCCGGCTTCCTCGCAGACGGGCGGCCCGGGCGGCCGTCTGGGAGCATGCTGCCCACCGTCATCGGCATGCAGTTCCTGACCAACGCCTTCTACCTGCCCTACCTCGTGCTTCGCACACCCGAGAAAGAGGGCGCGGTGGTCTACCGCGAGGACCTGGAGCCCACGGAGGCGCTCGTCAGCGAGAGCAGGCTGCTCGGGCCACTGCTGGCCGTCGTCGGCACCGGCGCGGTCTACTGGGGCTTCTTCGCGCGACCGGAGTACGGGGACGTCCCGACGCGGTGGACGCAGAGCTCACGGCAGCATCGGCACACGCTCGCGGAGCTCCGCGCGGATCTCTTGGATCGGCGCTGGGCCCCCCTCCCTGGCGCGCGGAGCGCGCCCAGCGCCGATCCGAGGAGCTCCTGCGGGCCTTCGAAGGCTTGTGTTTGTGCAGTCGCCGAATGCCCCAGGTGGGCGTCCCTCGTGGCCCTCCTCTCGGGCGACCGCCTGGGCTCCAGCTTCGTCGTGGACCTGGCCCTCTTCGCCCTCTTCCAGGGCTGGCTCGTGGACGACGACCTCCGCCGCCGCGGAGCCGCGCCCGGAGACTACGCAGGCCTTGCCGCGTTCGCCAAGTACGTGCCATTCCTTGGGCTGTGCGGCTACCTGCTGCTGCGGCCCGAGCTGCCGTCGAGGGCCGCCTCTGCCGACCAGAGCGGCGGAGCCCAGGGGAGGAAGAGGCACCAACACCGCTGCGCCCTTGCCTCGTCCTCGCCTGGTGGGGCCTCCTGGGAAGCCCTCGTCACCACGGCTGCGTTCGCTCCGAGATCCCGGTCAGGGCGCACCCCGAGCGAGGGCTGTGGGGAGCAGCAGTATCGGTGCCTCCTGGGTTTCCCCAGGAGCTGGCACTGCTGCAGTGTGAGCTGCCGCGCCGGCGCGCGCGTTCCCAGCGAGTCGGCGTTATCAACTCGCATGTTTCTGAACGCGCGCACGCGCTTGTGCGCAAGAGGCCGCGTGTGAACACATCGTGATCATGTCCCAGCGCTGACTCCAAGTAGGAAGAGTCGAACTGGCTGAAAGGACGCCACTGGTCCCCACACGATTCCATGGGTCTCCGGGGCCAATGGATTCTGTTAGACTCCACTGGTCTCCAGTGCAAGAAGTTGGATTGTATTGCAGTCCGTGAGACTCCATGGGACTATAACGGACTCCACTGAACATTGGCCTCCACAGGACTCCATTACATTATGTTGGACGTCATTGCATTCCATTGGACTACACGGGGCTCCATAGAACTCCATAGAACTCCATAGGACTCCACTGGTCCAATGGACTCCATTATATTCCTTCATGCTTCATTGGACTCCATCGGATTTCATTGGACACTATTGCAATCCATTGGACCTCATTGGACACCACTGCAATCGGCTGGTCTCCACTACACTCTATGAGACTCCATAGGACTCCATTGGACTCGATTGGTCCCCGTTGGATTGTATTCTACACCAATACACATGATTGCAATACATAGGATTACAGTGGACATGCATAGGATTCCATTGAACTATCCAAGATCGTGCAAGGGAAAGTAGAGGGATGGGCCTAGATCAGCTCTAGGTAGTGCGCTAGCACTCCCATAGGCGAGCCTTTTGGGAGGATATGCCCTAACGTAAATAAGACCACGTGAGTCGCCCGGTCATCGACAGCTCTGCGTCTGTATGCGGACAGATGCGCGCTTTACGTGCACGCTTGCTTCATATGGGCACTTGCGCACGTGTGCACGCACACGCTCGCAGGTGCACCTACACACTTATTCAAAGATAGCACAAGGGCATGAGAGTATGTTCGTGTACAAACATGCATGGGCACTGTGTGCGCAGTGGGCGTGACAATGAATCATGCGCGGCGTACGCTCATTGCCACGCACATTATGCAGATGCGCACGTCCGCGAGCACGTGCATGCGCACATTTACCACGCACATTTTGCAGGCGCATGCGCACGTCCGCGAGCACGTGCATGCGCACATTGAGTCGCGAGTGCGAGCACCGAGGGAAGGCAGAGGGAAGGTCAAGAGAAGGTACGCCTCGGGCTCCGCGTCGTTACCGCTTCCCCTTTCATTCCTCCCGGCACGGGAACCACCCGCACGGCGCGCTCTTGTGCTTACGTCGGGCATGTCCCCCTGCAGGAGGAATATTCAAGAATACTCAGAAAAATAGTCTGGGGACGATTGTTCTATTATGTGGGAATATGATACTGGAGAAAACCCAATCATAATCTTTTTAGGGCTATAGGGCTCTGGGGCTATAGGGCTATAGGTATATGAGGCTCTGGGGCGATAGGGCTGTAAGGCTATAGGGCTATAGTGCTACTGGGCACCCGGGGCGTGCCGCCGAAGTTGGCGCCAAGCTTCATTTCACCATATGAGTCCGCTAGGACCCTTACAGAAGGAGAGGGGGACGCTGTGCACCTTGAGCCTTTTATGGCAACGCTGACAGAGATGTCGACTCCACCCCGTGCTCCGAAAAGCGCATGTCCTTTCTCCTACAGAGGCAAGCTCTGATCGGGGAATCTTCCTGTCTATGTTTGCTTTGTCCTCCCAGCCCTGCCTGCAGGGGCACGTGCGGTCAGGCATTCCGGCCCCGCGTGTCGCTTTCGCCAGCAAAATTCTGGCGCGCCACGCTTCGGCGCGACCCGCCATCCGCGTCCCGACGCCCCCACGCGCCGACGCCCCGAGCTGTCCCCAGCCTTCGGGGGGTGGACAGAACCCCCAACAGTGACACGTCGATTCGTGAATTGTCCGTTTTCGGTTCTCGAGAGGGCGCCGTGGCCGTTATTTTCCAGGCTTGCGCCCGCCAGGTTTGGGCCTCAGGTCGGTTTGACTAAACCACGTTTTACTAAAGGGAGGTCTGTCCATCCCCGAAGCCTCCCGCCCCGCGGAGCGGAGCGACACGCTGCCCAGACCCCCTCGCGCTGTGAAGAAAGCACGACGGGAGGTGTTCTATAAACTATTTTCGGCCTCCAGGGGCCCTCGCCGTGGCTCGGGATCGCTGTGAAAAAATCACGACGGGAGGTTTTCTAAACTATTTTCAGCCTCCAGGGGCCCTCGCCGGGCCTCGGGATCGTCAAAAAACGGCCCAGGATGAAAAAAGCCGGTCCCGGGGAACGGGTCCAGACCTCTGTGGGTCGACGCTGTGAAAAAATCACGACGTCGGGGGTCTGGCGATCCGCCTGCCAGGCATGGCGTGTCGCCTCGGCCGCAGCCGCGACACGCCACGCAGAAGCTCTTGACCGTATACCCCCTCCCTGGTACGCTCCGCGTCCCCGTGGCGCCCCTCCGGCGCCCCCCTCTTTCGCCGGCCGCGCCGCCCCCTGAGCGGCGGCCGCAGTTTTCCCGGAGCTCGCCCGCCCTTGCGGCGGCCGCAGCAGCACCGCAGAGCGGGCCTCGAGTTTTCCCCGCGGCCGCGCGACGACAACCACGGCGCTGGGAGCAGAGCGCGGCGCCGCGGCCGCGGATATCACCAGAGGGCTTTGCTTCCGTTTGGGGGAAGAGGGGGAGGAGCGGAAGGCGTTCCATCTCCTCTTCCTCCTCCTCCTCCTCCTCCTCCTCCTCCTCCTCCTCCTCCTCCTCCTCCTCCTCCTGCTCCTCTTCCTCCTGCTCCTCCTGCTCCTCTTCCTCCTCCTCCTCCTCCTCCTCCTCCTCCTCCTCCTCCTCCTCCTCCTTATCCTCCTCCTCCAGTCGGTCGGTCGGTCGGTCGGTCGAACGGCGGAAAGTCGGCGCCAACATGGAGAGAATAGGGCGAGAAGAACACTGGGTGAAGAGCGGGGCAGCGGCAGCAGCAAGCAATCCAGGGAGTGGACACGTGCAACTGCCAACGCCAAAAGGCGCGATCCCACAATGGCCGTGGGCTGGAATAACACAGGGGTACTTTCGCTTAAATTAGATGGGCACTTGAGAAGGAAAAGGATAATGATAGCAGTAGGACTGGAAAAGAAGAGACCTTCCCCCATGCTTGACAGGTCTGTTACTGCCTAAGGCGCCGCGGGCTTCCAAAGTGGAATGCCCACACCATGCAACTACTGCCAAGAAGGTGGCGCGCCTGGCGGAGCTCTTGAGCTCGGCATCCCTTCATTGCATGGCCATTCTCAAACATGTCAAGCTCGTGATGGTCAGCCACGCGCAACTCTGCAACTCACGAAAGAGAGACGATGAGAGGCAAGAGAAGCAAACAGTCACGTCACATCACACACAATCGGGTCCCTATGATTGCTGGGACTGCGTAGCATGCAGTCCATGGCCATACTCCCAACCACATAAGGGTCAAGTGGAGATGCGAACCGTCGTCTCCTCCTCCTCCTCCTTCCTCCTCCTCCTCCTCCTCCTCCTCCGGCTCACCCACCGGGTCTGACTTGGGGCTGGCCGCTTGTCCACGGCGGTGGTCGTTCGAAGTTCGGCCGTGCCTCCTGCCCTGGAGTTCGGAGGACGAACATGAACAGGTACCGTCTTGCTCGTCCTGGAGAGCCCTCGCTGTCAGAGTTAGCCTTTCCTCGAGATCCTGGTCAGAGCCATCCCCCCCCCCTCGGGGGAGGTGAGAGGGCCTCGAAGCAGCGGTATCCGCATGTTCTCGTTCCCCCTGCTCGACGTAGTCTCGAGGTTCGAGGTTTTCGGGCGCGTTCGTCCGCTCCCGGCGGTCCTCCAGCCTCGGGGCGCTCTCCAGCGGCGGCGCCTCGCCGAGAGGCCTCCGGGTGTGCCCAGATTCTCCCGAGTGGCCGCCAGAGGCCCGAGTTGTGACCCGAAAGCTCTCGCTGCTCCCTGCTGCTTGCTGCTCCTCCTGCTCCACGGCCTGCCCGAGCCAGACGGCCACCGAGGTGGAGCGGCGAATTCGCCGAATTATTCCCTCCGGCCTCCCGGCTCCTCCTCGCCCCTGCGCCTCCTTGCTCCTCCCTCCTCGCCCTGCTCCTCCCTCCCCCTCCTCGCCCCTCTCCCTCCTCGCCCTGCTCCGCCCTCCCTCTCCCTCCTTCCTCCGCTTTCCCCTCTCCCTGCTGCTTCCTCCTGCAGCTCCTTCCACTCCTCCACTGTACAGCAGCCGCCGCCGTCGCCGTCGCCGTCGCCGTCGCCGTCGCCGTCGCCGTCGTCGTCGTCGTCGTCATCGTCGTCGTCGTCGTAGTCGCCGTCGTCGTCGTCGTCGTAGTTTCCGTCGCTCTCGTCGTTCGTCGCGTGCCGTTCGTCGTCGTTCCTCGTCAGTTGTCGTCGTCGTCGTCAGGTTTTCGGGTTTTCGTTCGCTCTCCTCTGCTCCAGCTGGCTTCTCGCTGCCGCGGCCAGACTCCCCCCAGAGTGCTCCGGCCGAAGCGCACCTTTGGGAGAGATCCGGAGGCCCAGACATCCAACGATGCGATTATTGCCAGTGCGCGGCCCCAGAGGTCACCGACCGCTTCCCAGGGGCAGTTGCTCGTCCTGGCTCTGTGTCTGACGGCCACGGGGCCCGAGGGCTGACCCCCGATGCAGAAATCCGAGGAAGCATCGGGGTTCGTATCGGGAGAAGGGTTCCACGTGAACAGCAGTTGGGACGTGGGTTAGTCGACCCTAAGAGCCAGGGACGTTCCGCACACGCAGGCTTTGCCTCGTCCCTCGAAAGGGAATGGGGCTAATATTCCCCAACCAGGACGTGGATACTGTATGGCAACGTAAGAGAATTCGGTCTCCCGTGGCTTTCGGGCCATTTGCATCGGGCCTCCATCGGCCGCCCGGGCCGATGCGGGCACCCCAGGACACCTCTCGACGAGGCGCAGCCGCGGAGGAGCGCCTCGGGGCTGGACAGACACCGAGAACCTGCGAAACTCGTTGGGGAGATGGGGGTCGAGTGTCGAGGTGGTCGTTGTCGGTCGTTGTCGTCGTGATGGTGGTGGTCGTCGTCCTTCGGCGCCCTGCGCGTCGGCGGCGAGGAGAGGGACGAGGCGGAGCAGGCCCACCCAGGGATGCCGTCGGTGACCGGCCAGGTGATCCGATGCTCCTTCTCTTCCTCCTTTTCCTCCTCCTCCTGCTTTTCCTCCTCATTCTCCTCCTCCTCTTCCTCCTCCTCCTCGTCGTGCGGACAGCAGGCGCTCATCCTCCTTATCCTCCTCCTCCTCCTCATCATCATCCTCCTCCTCCCCCTCCTCCTCCTCCTCCAGCTCCTCCTCCTCCTCCTCCTCCTCCTCCTCCTCCTCCTCCTCCTCTTCCTCCCCCTCCTCCATTCCTGTTTCATTCCTGGTCCTTCTCAATAATTTCTCCCTGTCGCACCCCGAGGCCTGTCGACAGGGCGGGCCGGGCGTTTCGCCTGAGACTTCCCCACCATTCATGACCCTGAAAATTGGCAACAGCTTCGCAGATGGAGGGCGGGTCGTCTTCAACATGTGGCTTTCGCTTTAGCGCCGCGCACACTTGTTTTAGAAGTTGCCATCAGCTTCACGGATTGATGACGGGTCGTTTTCAAAGTGTGGTTCTCGCCTAGTCGCGAACATTCGTTATTAGAACGCAAGAGCTTCACGGGTTGAGGGTGGGCGGTTTTCAAATTGTGGTTCTCGCCTTAGCGCCGCGCACACTCGTCTTAGAAATTTGCATCAGCTTCACGAATTGAGGGAGGCTCATTTTCAAAGTGTGTCTCGCTGTAGCGCCGCGCACCTTCGTTTCAAACGTTGCAAAAGTTTCACGGATTCCCATGGTCCACGTACCAGAACTAGTGTTTTAAACAGATTCAGGGTTCTGAGGGTGCAACAGTTACGTTGGTTCGCGGTGTTAAAGTCCTAGGTATGGCGCTCTGGCACGATTCTGGATCGTCAACACGCAACGGTCAGGTTGATCCTTGGCGTTGGAGTCCCAGGAGTCATGTTTTTGCATGCTTCAGGGTCTTCAAACGGTTGTCTTCCAACGAGGCAGCTCCCTCAGTGGAAATGAACCCTTGTGGTGGCTTGCGAAGAGGGAGCTTGGAGGGAGGATGTATGCCAGCATCGTTGATGGCTCTTGGGTTTACACTGCTCCTCCTCCTCCTCCTCCTCCTCCTCCTCCTCCTCCTCCTCCTCCTCCTCCTCCTCCTCCTCCTCCTCCTCTTCCTCTTCCTCCTCCTTCATCGACGCGAAGCGATTGATTTGCCGCTTTCAGAGTTCCGCAAGGCCCCGATGTCGAGTGCAGCAGCGCAGGCCGCGGAGCAGAGGGCCCTGCGTCGTCGGCGGAGCGGAGTTCCGAGGCTGTCCAGTTTGGTTCGGCTCGTCGCCCTTCTTCCAGTTCAGCTCAGCTCAGTGCTACATAACAGCGCCAAAGAGGCTCTCAAGAAACGCATGTTTGGTAAGGGGAAGGTCTGGGTTCCTTCCTGAACCAGTCCGCCCCCATCGCAAACTCGGCATGCCGCATACCTTGGAACATACGCCGCGGCCGTAGAATAAATCACCAGACCACCCGAGAACAAATCTAACGATGCACAAGTGCTTGCTTCCCCGAGGAGGCCTCCCAGAGAGGCCCGAGACGGCCGAAGAGAATTGACGGCGGCGCAGAAGACTGTGGCGCGAGTCGGGGAGGGCCTTCTCAGAAGGCAGGCCCCACAGGGAAGTCCACTGCGGCCCCAGTGGAGGCACTCCTGCATGGCGCCGCCGCGTCTACGCAGGCAACCCCCTCACTCTTTCCGTGTCCAATAGTCTGGAAGTCCCACTGTGGCCCAAGCGCAGGCTCACACGGCGTCTTCGCGCCTATTTCGGCGCACCCCTCACACGAATCGCGCCCCAAATGCCCCAATGCGAGGTTAGCATAGCGTCGCCCCGCCAATTTCGGCGCACGCCTCACACGTTTTCACGCTCCATAAAAAGGAGCTCAGCCTACGACGTCAGTGGGGGAACTAGCTAGCATAGCGCCACCCCGCCCATTTCGATGCACCCATCATGCGGATCATGTCTCCGAGGGAACCCCAGCTCTCTCTCTCTCTCTCTGTCTCTCTATGGCGGCGCGTTGTATATGAGATGTTTTAGGGGTGAGTCCCTCGCCAAACTAGTTCAATCTCAGTGTTTTACACGTTCTGGCTCTAGACAGCTTCTCGAGCATGTCTCGTCTTGAAGCCCGTCCCGGCACCGCCCATAGGCCCCTCAGAGACCACAAAAAAAGGGACAAAAACCCCAAGAGGCCCCAAAGATATCCCAATTCTGCCCAAACGTGTATCATCAGGCTCCCAGGACGGGCTCTGAGCAAGGCCCTGGGCTGAGCCCAAAGAGGCTCCAAGACGGCCCAAGTGTGGCCCGACTTCGCTGCACCGCGGTGTGCCCCTCACAGACCGCGGGGCCTCAACACTAACCGCTCACTCCTCTATGATTAAGTCGGGCCTGTCCCTATACAGGAGGAAAATTGAAAAATAGTCAAAAAAATAGTCTGGGGACGATTTTTTGAGCATTTGTTGGCCATATTGGGTCATGCTCGGGGTATGCGTGATCTTTCGCCCAAAACCCCCCTGTAGGGGGACATGCCCGACCTGACTCTATGAGGGGCCCCCCTTCCCTGAGGGTGGGCGCCGCCCCGCCCGCACGGCGCCTCGGAGCCCGCACGAGCGCGCCCCGGAACGGCCGCGAGCCCCCCGGAGCGCAGCGAGAGCCCCCCGGTCGGTCGGGCTCAAGGCTCTCTTGAGTCAAGGGCAGTCTGCGCCACTTCTGCGGAGCTGGCCCAGCTGGCCTCAAGCCATGGCCACTCGATCGGATGCTGGCTTCGCGTGCCTCGCACAGGTCGGGCCGGCTTGGACATGGGGGGTGCAATCTGACGATTCGGCCCAGACGCGCATTGGTCTTGAAGCCGCGGGTGTTGCTTGACCCGCGCCATGTTGGCAGTGTGTCCTACGACTTCTTTCACGAGCAGGCATCCAATACCACAACAGCTGGTTTCTTGACTTTCCTTGTGACTGCCGCTCGATTACAGTTACCAACTGCCGCGCGCGCATCATCAGGGGCGTTTGGTAAGCGGGTGCTGTTTCACTATCTCGTTATGATTGTTGCTATCACAGTTGGAGGTGTTGGCGCATATTATGTACTTCTGTGCACAAGAAGCACAGTTGTCATCTATATCTGGTACTTTGTCTTCCAAGCAGTCGTGCCTGTCATGTACGAACGAGCTGCCCCAAAGAGTGCCAGCGAGCCTTGAAGCCCTCGGATGTGTGAACTTACTGGTATGCGGTACTCTCTGGTCAAGCGCGTTGTGACATCATGAGGTCAGCCCGTCTGCAATCCCAGCAACCGCGTCCATAGTTTGGGATTTCGTAGTTGCATTTGTCTGTTCGGGCGCGTGGATTACAAAGTATGTCGTTGGCAGTGGGCTCGCTCTGCTCAGGCTGACCTGCCCCGCGGCCGACTTGCCGTTTGCCTTTGCACGTATCGCCGAGCAGAATCTGGGGGGATACACATCCATACTCAAGTGAGAGGGTTGGAAAGCAGCATCTTCTAACCGATCCCCATCCCCATCCCGAGCCCCACACTTTTACCACCCCAGTTGGCGATATACCCCTCGAAACCCGAAGGGGATCACCCTATACCCCAATCCAAGGGGGTGAATCGGCCAGTGGGGCCCAGGCAACGCCTTTGGGGATAGGGGTCGGATGAACAATGCTCAGGAAGATACATTTCAGCTCGTTGATCTCTACAACTTCGTTCGGTGGCGAATCATGAGAGTCTCGTGTGTCCTCGGAGTACCGCTTCCTGGAACATTAGCGTGCGCTAGCGTTTGATAATCGTCGACTAGCGTCGATTTGCCTAGATGTAGCTTCGATAAGCGTCGGTTGGCGTCGACTAGCGCTGGTCAGCGTCGATTCACAAGAGTCAAAGAGATGGTCTTGGAGGCCCCCATGAGTTGCCACCGATCCATGGTTGCATGAGTGTTTCTTCGTCGCGCCAGAGTCGCGCTTCGAATGAGTTGTGCGGGGCACGTGTTATCTCTCTCTCGCCTTACCGGGATAGTTCTATATATGCACATGTATAAATATAGATACATGTGTATATACATGTATGTATGTATGTATGTATGTATGGATGGATGGATGGATGGATGGATGGATGGATGGATGGATGGATGGATGTATGTATGGATGGATGTATGTATGTATGTATGTATGTATGTATGTATGTATGTATGTGTGTATGTATACATAGTGTGTGTATCACCATGGTTTTCCCCAGCGCCATTGGGGCTCTGGAAAAAGAGCTGACGCAGCTTGCGTCGCTGGCTCCTCACGCGTTGTCCTTCGCAGCAATTTCACCAGTCCTTGTTGTCCTTCGCAGCAGTTTCACCTGTCCTTGTCAAAGGGCCAGCGTGCTAAGCACGCCTGTCGCCCGCCGCCCTCCCGGGGGTTGACTGTCGCTCGTTGCTCGTTGCTCGTTGCCTGCGTCGAGCAGCCGCCACCGCCCCTTACTTTTCGGAAACGCTCGTATCGTGAAACGTCCAGCGAAGGTACGACCAAGCTTGGGATGGGCCGTCTCGGGGCTGCCCTGGCGTTTTTGCAGCCTGTGTGGGCCTCTTGGGGGCATCCTCTGTTCCCTCTTCGGCCATCTTGGGGGCCTCTCTTGGGCTGGGAAGTAGGGCGCTCTTGGGCCCCTTCGGGGGTCGTCTTGGGGTCCTTTCTGGGCCGCGTGAGACAATTTGTTTCATCCCCTGGCGATAAGGGGCGTGACCGAGGGGGAGGCATAGGGGGAAGGGCGGACGGGGCGGTTGACGTCACGGTTCGCGCCGCGCCGCTTGGGCATGCTGAAGAATAGCTCATTCCCAGACGGCGCCAGCGCGAATCGTGGCCTGACCAGGGGAGGGGCAAGGGAGGGCGGCGGAGCCAGTCACGGGCATCTATCGCGGATGACGAGATCGGGGCGGATGCTCGCCACGCTGCCAGCCCACGCCGCTTCGCGGGCGCCTCGTGGGAGGTCCGACTGAGCGTACAGCTCTCGTGTGTCTCCCGAGCGACGCTGCGGGGCACTCTCTCTGCGTGTGTGGACACCGAGGCCAGCCCCGAGGACCTGGCGCCGGAGCCCTCCTCGAGCCCGTGCATTCCAGGCAGGCGCTCCTCGGCGTGAGTGAGCCACTTTGGAGTAATTTGCTCAAGGGGAGCCTACAGTCGGGGCCCTGAAAAAGGAACCCTTTTCGTTGGGGAGGGGCTCCGCGTTCCTCAAGTATTTCACAGCTTGCCTCAGGCTTTCTTTATGTTTTCGATCGGAAATCGAAGGCTAACTTATGGAAAAAAAGGGGCCTCGTTCCTTATTTAGGGTTCCTTAGGTCAACGCCCCGACTGTATCCAGCACCTGCAGACTCCCAGCTACAAGGATACTCCCGAGGCTCCTGACGAGGTCCCACCATGCTCATCGGGGAAGCCTTGAACCTGACCTGCTGGGGGATGGATGGGGTGTGCAGCAGGACGGGGGTGTTGTGGTAAAAGGGAGCCCCGTGGAGAGCTCGAACCTCCTTCACGCACGACGCAAGAACCTCAGCAACCGCAAAGTAATCTAGAACCCGCCCAGACTCGCCCTCTGTCTTCCCTTATACATCCTCCTGGCCCTCCTGAATCAGGACCCCGCTTCCGGGGGACGTTCTGGACGGGGCAAGCCTGGCCGCATCCAGCGAGCACCGCTTCCTGCCCTGCAAGCTGGGGCAGTTGGTGCAACGATGGTGCCGAGCTCCTTTCTGCAACCAGCCGCTGTCGTGGAGCTGCTCCGGCCAAGCAAGAACACTCCTAGCAGATTGGGCAGCTGCACGTCGGGGCCAGACAACTCCTGACCACCCACGCACACAGCATGTGCCTTGACGAAAAGCATGCTTCGTGGGAAGCTTGCGTTGACCAACCAGGCCACCACTCGACTTGACGACCCCTCGATCAGCTCACGGCACGTTGGTGCAAAGGGCTAGGGGGGACTGGACCGCAAATGCTGTTCCCGACGAGCGTTGGTTTGCAGCAGCCCCCAGGCGATGCCCAAATTCCAAGGATAGCTGCATGCCCTGCCTCTCGCACCAGCCCTTGGCAGACAAAACCTCAGCTTCTGTCTCAACCCGAGTTTCCTGACAGCAGACAACATGCGCTCTATTTGTAGCCCCTCTTTGGTCAGCAACTGCCCGCTCAACGACAGCTCTGCCGCACGCCACGAGTTTCTGTTCATGCCCAGCACAACAAGGTCGCAGAAGGCTTGACCCTCAGCTGCGGTGTGCTCGTGCCTTGCGCTGGATGCTCGAGGGGGAGGAAGAAAGGTCGCCTGAAGTGGCTCCGCTCTGCTCACCTCGCGCTGGATAGGTCTGACGAGAACGCGGGTTATCGGGCCCGCCCGCCCCACCCTCCTCCTCCTCCTCCTCCTCCTCCTCCTCCTCCTCCTCCTCCTCCCTCCTCCTCCTCCTCCTCCTCTCTCCTCCTCCTTCTCCTCCTCCTCCTCCTCCTCCTCCTCCTCCTCCTCCTCCTCCTCCCCCCCGCCTCGACAAGCTGACCGCGTCAGCGGCGCAGACCCGAGTGGGGGTACGCAGTACTGGCGCGTGCAGGCCTGCGTGGGGCTGCTCAGAGCGGAGAAGGCTTGGCCCTCGGCCGGTGCCTCACCCGAGCCACCCGAACCCACCGGCGATGACTGCTGCTGCTGCCGGAAAAAAGTGCAACAACGACAGCAGGAAGCAAGATAAGACACCCCGACGATCCAGCGACGCGGAGTCCAGTCTCATCGCAGCCGAGCCTGGGTGACCGCTGCGGTGCCCACCCCCGCGGGAGATGGGTCAGGGCCGTCTGCCCAGGCTCCCCGGCAAGGCGTGGGGCTGCTCGTGCTCGCTCCTCCCCTGGGCATCGGAGCGTCACAACTGGAAGTACGACCTCGCTCTTCCCCTGGAGATCGAGCGACGCCCCTGGAGATACGCCCGCGCAGCCTGTCAGCTCGAACGCCGCCGGGACAAGGGAGGACATCACTGGGATGGGCTCCAGCGCCCAGCCCGCTGTCTGAGGACACTCACCAGCAGGGCCCTGGTGCTCGCCATGCACCCCTCGCGGGACCATGCGTGCTTGATCTTCTCTTGGCAACCGAGCACCACCACTGGAAATGCGAACCCGATCTTCCTTTGGAAATCGAGCGAAAGGAGGAGAAGAAAAAGGAGAAGGAGGAGGAGGAGAATGGTGATGGTGATGGTAATGGTAACGCTGATGATGGTTATGAAATGATGATGGTGATGATGATGGAGGTGATGGTGAGTGATGATGATGGTGATGGTAATGGTAACGATGATGATGATGATGATGATGATGATGATGATGATGATGATGATGATGATGATGATGATGAGACGACAATGATGATGGTGATGGTGATGATGATGGTGATGATGATGATTATGATGGTGATGGTGATGGTGATGGTGTTAGTGACGATGATGGTGATGATGATGACGATGGTGATGATGATGATGATGATGATGATGATGATGATGATGATGATGATGATGATGATGTTAATGGTGATGATGGTGATGATGGTGATGAAGATGATGTTAATGGTGACGGCGATGATGATGATGATGATGATGATGATGGTGATGGTGATGGTGATGGTGATGGTGATGATGACGGTGGTGATGATGGTGATGACGGTGGTGATGATGGTGATTACGAGTATGATTGTGATGGTCATGGTCATGACGATAGTGTTGGCGGTTGTGATGGTGATCGTGATGGTGATGGTGGTGGTGACGGTGATGATGATGATGTTGATGATGATGTTGATGTTAATGATGTTGATGTTGATGATGATGATCTTGGTGCAGATGCTAGCGATACTGATGTTGAAGTAGTTGATGGTGTTGGTGATGATCGTGATGAATAGTATGATGATGCTGCAGATCATGGTTGTGATGGTTGTGATGGTGTCCATGCTGATGATCCGGGTTATTAGTATGATGGGGAGGAGGAGGAGGAGGAGGATAATGATGATGATTGCGATGATAATTCAGATGGTGCCGATGGCGATGATGAGGATGAGGATGAGGATGCGGACGATGCTTCCGCTGATGGTGTTGTTGCTGATGATGATGTTGATCCTGATGGTGTTGCTGCTGGTACTGCCAAGTATGATAATGACGCCGTTGCAGATGATGATGAGGAGGATGAGGATGAGGATGCGGATGAGGGGCCTATTTCCAACGATCGATTCGAAGTCGGATAGAGACCCCGAGTTAGATGCGCTGGTTCTGCTTCAGGGTCATGTTCTCAGAATGGCGTCGGTTTTCGATACGGATGGGGTGCAGATCCTCGGAGACAGCAAAGTAGCAATGTGCACCAAGTGCGATGGATATGCGTTAGGTAGAATCGTAGCGTTGGCGAAGAAGTGCCAGGGACCCACTTACGCATTGTATGTTGCTTATCAGTAATATTGTTATGGTGATGCTGGTGATGTTGATGTTGAAGGTGTCGCTGATGATTGTGATGCTGATGATGATGATGATGTCGATGGTGATGATGCTGATTACGATGATGTTGGTGATTGTGATGGTGGTGATGATGTCCATGATGATGCTGATGCTGACGAGGATGCTAATGGTGCTCTGGATGATGCTGGCGATAATGATGAAGAAGAAGAAGATAATGATGATGATGATGACGATAATGATGGGGATGATGATGATGCGATGGTGGTGGTGGTGGTGGTGATGGTCGTGGTCATTGTGATTGTGCTGGTGATGGTGATGGTGATTGTGATGATGGTGGTGATGATGAGGATGATGGTGATAATGTTGGCGGTGATGATCTTGATGATGATCAGGACGATGATCATGGTTATGATGTGCATGATCAGAATGAGTGGTGATGATGGTGATGGCGACGATGGCGATGATGATGGTGGCTAGGGTGATGATGATGACGATGATGATGATGATGCTATGATGGTGATGGTGATGATGATGTTGATGATGATGCTGATGCTGATGCTAATGCTGATAAGGAGGATGACGATGATGCTGATGGTGATGATCATGATGATGGTCATCATGATGATGGTGATGATGATGATGATGGTGATGGTGCCGCTGCTGATGTCAATGGTGATGATGGTGGTCATGGTGGTGATGATGATAACGATGATGGTGATGCTGCTGATGATGATTGTGGGCATGGTGATGGTGATGCTTGATTATGATGCTGCTGATGATGCCGATGGTGATGATGATGATGGTGATGCTGATGCTGATGATGATAATGATGATGATGATGGTGATGATGATGATGATGATGATGATGATAGTGATGATGATGATGATGATGATGATGACGATGATTGGGTAGGAGGAAGAGGGAGAGGAGGAGTCCTCTTCGGGCCATCCTGGAGCCTCGTGGGGGCTCCCTGCGGGCCTACTGGGGGCCTCTGAGGAGCCTCCTGGGGGCCCCGAAGAGGCTTCTTGGCATTCGGAGGCCGTCTTTGGGGGCATCTCTGGGCCGTCGTGGGAGGACCATCTTGGGGTCTTGGGGCTGTCTTTGGATTTTCTTGGGGCCGTCCTGGGGCCTCTTGGGCCGTCTTGGGGCCCTTTTGGCCTGTCTTGAGGCCCTCTCGGGGGCTTCTTGCGCCGTCTTGGAGCCATCTTGGAAACCTCTGGGCTACTCTTCGGCTGTTGGAAGCCCGACAAATCGAGAACGAGAAAATCTTTCAGATGTCACAGGAAGTTCAATGATGTTGGTTGGCAGCTTCGTGCTCGTGTAGGGGGGCAATTCGGATTTTCAACGCCTGCGGTAGCTACGGCTGCCTTGGCCACGCAGCTGCCGCCGCACCTCCACGATCTTTCTCCCCCCTCCATATTCCCATCTACTGCCTCTTCCCTCGTCTGTTCAGCGAGTCTCAGGCAGCTCACATCGCTGTAGCAGTCTTCCTTCTGATGCCTATAGACAGGCGGAACGCTGCCAGGTGTCTATGCGTATGTCTATGTCCATGTGCACCTTTGCTCGTTGGGCCCCCTGGTTGCTTCTCTCGGCCCCCGTGCCACAGCTGCAGCTTGCGGCTGGTGGTTGGTGGTTGGATTGTTACGGCTACGGGAGTCGGCGCGAAAAGCATCCTCCCCGAGTAACGCGGGCCGACGACTCCGTAGCCATTCGGGCTCCAGCCGTTTTGGGTTCGGGAGTTTCGGCACCGTCCAGCCGCCAACCGCCCAGCGCTCGAGCCGCGTCGCAGACCCACCCCAAGCCATGGCGGCCTCCCGGTCGCGCGCGCTCGCCTGCCTCGTCCTGGCGTCGGTGCTCGCCGCCGCCTGGCTCTGCACGCCCTCCTTCGTGCCCGCGCCGGGCGGCGCGCCTCCGCGGCCCGCCGCGGGGGCGGCGGGCGAGGGGCTGGCCGCGGCGGCCGGCGTGTCGGCGCCGCTGCTCGCGGCGCAGCCGGCCTTCGCGGCGGACTCGCCCCCGGGCTGGCCGTACGTGATCGTGTTCCTGGGCGTGTTCGCGGCGGTCTTCGTGGTCCCGAACATCGTCTTCAAGGGCAAGTGAGCCTGCGACAGCCTCCCCAGGGGGGGGCCCCCTCGGAGGGGGGGGGCCGTGGTCTCCCCCTCGGGGTCGCGGCGGGTTTGTTTCGAGCTCGAAGCGCTGTTCCGATGAGTGCATCTTGCGAGGTGCTGCAACAAAAAAGTAACGTGGGATGGCGATTGAGAAATGCCGTGGCGCGGCGGCGCCATGGGCCATGTTTAATGGTTTCGGTTCTGGGCCTGTTCGTGGGCGTCGTTGTCGTTGAGGTTCGCTGATCGTCCCCTCCAGAACTTTCCCTCGCGGGGCCCCCACCGGGCACTTCATCGTCATCCGTCACACGCTGGCGTCCAAAGGGGGAGGAGAGGACGAGGGTGTGAAAATATCATGACTGGGGTCATGAGATCTCCAGGGCATCATGGCCCCACTTCTTGTTGTTATCGTGTGTTTTCGCATTGTTAGTCTTATTATTGATTATTGCTCGTATTCCCATTGTTCTTATGAGTTTCATCATCATTACGTGTATGATACTGGTTTCCTTGTTCTTATGAGTAGTAGCATTATTATTATGAGTAGTAGTATTATTCTTACCGGCATTATTCATAACCTATGATCATTAGCATTACTATTATTGGTACCTCTCATGTGCACCCCCTGGCCCCTACCCTCCCGCACACATGCCTCGGGCCACGATGCGCTGCACACGCCCTCCTCGCCCCACCCTCCCCCCCTCGGGGGCACCCGCCGCCTCACCCTCTGTGCGGCCACGGGGCCACGGCAGTCCCGCTGGGCGCCGGGGCCGCCTTCTGCAGAAGCCCTGCCGCGGTCTTGGGGGCTGCAGCTCCGCCCCCGCTGGGCCTGCGCCTGCCCGTGCCGCGGCGCCCCCGCGCTCGCCCGATAGGCGCGGCGGAGCTCCCGGAGAGCAGGCTGCGGCCCGTCCGCCCCTGGCTCCGCTCGGGAGCCTGCGCCGGAGCTGGCTCCGCTCTGTCGGGAGAGGCGGGGGGGCGGCAAGCTATAGGTGCGCTCGCGCCATACCTGACGTCCTGCCCCTCCCTCCCATCCTGTACCACATGGCGTGGCTATCCTCTCTACTCGCGCAGTCGGACGTCGCAGCATGGCATAGCAGCACATGGCACAGCATGGTGTCGAAGATCAGCGCGTCATGGCATAGCAGCACATGGCACAGCATGGTGTCGAAGATCAGCGCGTAGCACGACATAGCATGACGTGGCGACGCCCCCAAGTGGGAGGTGGAGCTTCTGCGGCCCAGCAGATCCATGAATCGACACCGGTGGGAGAGATAGTAGGGGAACTTTCTTTGCGGCGCGGCGCGGCAGAGGCAATCCGCTCGCGCGTCGGAGAGCACCGGGCTGCGGTGTCGCGAGCTGGCCCGCCTGTAAGAGGGGAGGAAGGAGGAGGAGGACGAGGAGGAGGAGAAGGAGGAGGAGGAGGAGGAGAGCAAATTGGCCCGCATGCAAGAGGGGAGAAAGGCGGAGGAGAGAGAGAGAGAGAAAGGGGGAGAGAGCGGCCGCAGTGCGGGGGCCGGAGCGCAGGGGCACGCTCACGCCTTCTCCCCCCCCTGCCCCTCCTCCTCCTCCTCCTCCTCCTACCTCCTCCTCCTCCTCCGCTCCTCCTCCTCCTCCTCCTCCTCCTCCTGCCTCCTCCCCCTCCCCCCCCCTCCCCCCCCTCCCCCTCCCTCTTCCTCCTCCTCCTCCCTCCTCTTCCATCCTCCTCCTCCTCCTCCTCCTCCTCCTCATCCCCTCCTCCTCCTCCGCCACCACCTCCACCTCCACCTCCACCTGACCCTCCTCAGGAGGTCCGCGCAGGTTTCTCGGATCGGCGCTTGAACACCCTCCCTGGCGCGCGGAGCGCTTCAGGGGCGGCGCCAGGGGCGCCGCCAGGGGGCTCCAGTGCCGATCTGAGGGATCTTCGCGGACATCCGAGATTTGTTTCCCACCCGACAGGCTGGGGTCGTTCGGTTTGAACAGTGGGCCTCCTGGCCAACCTTCCCTGCATACCGCTGCCGCCAGGTTCCCAGGTCCGCCGAGAATCTCCCGAGACCCCCGCCTCAGGCCGACCCGACCCGCCCACTCTGCACATCGCGGCCGCCAGATCCCCAGGTCCACCGGGACTCCCCCGAGACCCCGTCTCGTCCCTTCGACAAACACGACAGAAACTAACAGAACTGAGCATGACACCACACAACAGAACATAACATGACACAGCACAACATAACGTAATGGCAAGTTCCCTGACTTGTAATGGTCTGAAGCGTGCCCCGCCTAACAGCAGGCAGCCACGCATTCAGGATGGCACAGGATAGAATAGATCCTCATCTGCGCAGCTGGGGGCCATCCCCTTGCGGAGTCAGGCCGTACTCGCCACCCCCTTGTCGCATCGCGGCGGCACCCGCGCCGAGGAGGAGGAGGAGGAGGAGGCGGAGGAGGAGGCGGAGGAGGAGGAGAAGGAGGAGGAGGAGGAGAAGGAGGAGGAGGAGGAGAAGGAGGAGGAGGAGGAGAGCCGAGGAGG
>CAUYUJ010021169.1:0-25021 GCA_963575745.1 Prorocentrum cordatum
CCTCCTCCTCCTCCTCCTCCCTTTCCTCCTCCTCCTCCTCCTCCGCCTCCTGCCCCTCCTCATCCTTCTCCCCCTCGCCATCGCCGTCCTCATCGCCCGTCAACCCCGTCTGCATGTCGGGCCCCGCCTCACCCGTCTCCCCGCCACCGAGGGTGAATGAGTATAAGGGGCGAGGGGGGATGAGAGAGGAAGAAATGCGAGGGGGGCGATGAGGAAGATCCACCAGACTGAGGAGGATGAGTGGTCGAGGTCGCGCGCCCGCGCGCCCCCGCGCGCTCCCATCGCCCTCGACAAGTACAAGGACCCGACCGCGCGGCTCCCGTCCCACCTTCGCGGCTGCCTTGGAGGAATGAGGGTTACTCAGGCCCCGTATCCTAACTCGATATGTTGTGAGTTAGGTTGGCCGCCGGCGGTTCCCTATGGGTTCCAGTCTGCTTAAACAGGCGATAGGGAAACCCGCTGGGGACCGCCAGCGGCCTCCGAACTCAACGAACATATGTTTGGGTTGGGGGTCGAGGGGGATCTGCAGAGATGGGGCCAGCTCGTGAGCTCGTGGCGTCTGGGTGGTTGCGTCGGGTGACGCTCAGCTCCTACACGTCGTCGTCGTCGGCGGCGGCGTCGCCCCGTTGCAGCTCCCTTGAGGGTCCCGTGAGGCTCCCGTCGTTGGTTTGTTGTTTCAAATGCGTTTGGAACAAATCCGACGTCGTCGTCGTCGTCGTAGTCGTCGTCGCCGTCGTCGTCGTCGTCGTAACGGGCGGCTCGCGCACGTCACGCGTTACGGCCCAGTTTGAGGTTCCTTTGAGGCTCCAGCCGTTGGTTGATATTATTTCAAATGCGTTAAAAAAATGCGACGTCGACGTCTTCGTCGTCGTCGTCGCCCCCCCTCTTAGCGCCCCCCATATGGTCCCCGCGATTGCCCCAACTGGCCCTCGCAAAGCCCACTAGCTCGCAATCCCCGGCACGCCCCCGCCCCCAACGGCCGAGTCGGCGCGGCCCCCGCCCGGCAAGTTATATGTGAGATGTTTGCAGTTTGGGGGGCACTCAACACCCGCACCGCCCCCGAGTGTGCCCTCATGGGGGCATTGGGCGTGCCGCCGCATCACCATAACCACCATCATGCGTAGCCATATTTAGGCTCAAGCTGGACCGTGTGCGCTGCGCTCGTCTTGTTTACGTCAACTCGGCCTGCCTGGTGGGATCACATGGTCAGCGCCCAGCTTAACTACGCGGTGATCGCCGCTGAGGGCGTCGAGGATCCGACGCCACAGAACGCACGGGTCGCCCCATACGAGGACAAGGACGGCAAACTGTGGATATCCATCAGCAAGGGCGACTCCAGGTACCGCAAGTTCACTAACTGTGAGTTCTCCGTCCACGACGAGCTCGTGAGGCAGCGCAACGAGAAGACCGAGCAGCTGTTGGAGATTGCCGAGGCTGCCCGTAGTGCCCCCGACCCACTAGCGCAACAGCAGTCAGCTCCCATCCCCGCGGCGAAGAAGCTCAGGAGGGCGCGGCTGTTCGACGAGATCGCCAATCACATCACGGCGGCCATCACTACTGATGACGGTGCAACCCACCACGTCGTGGCGCGCACCAGCATGAACGTTCGGGCAAAACTCGAAATCGAACTTACCGAATACAACTTGGCTCTCCTTACCAAAGTGGCTGTTCTGTCTGGTCCACCGCTGGCGCCGCCTCAGATCTCAGTCCCGCACGCGGCGTGGGTGCCGTGTCGTTCCTCCGTGCGCACTTTCTACTATTGCAATATTATCCAGAAGTGGACGCGCAAGTCCATCAGGGCGCAGCGGGCCCCCGACTTCCAGCAGCAAGTCAACGAGGCGGCCGATCGGCTGAGCAAGTGGCACGTTGACCACCACGCGGAGCATGCAGGTACTGTGGAGGGCTCAGGAGATGTGAGCAACGATGAGTGATGTCGCTTGTGCCGCCTCGGCTGGGCGCAGACGAACGGCCGCCCATCGCGTGTGCGCAGGGGTCGACGCACTCTGCGACTTTAATTACTTGCGCTGCGTATGTGGGCGCTGGGGTTCCGCCGAGTGCGCGAGCGCTCCGTTGCGTGGGCGTCGCCCTTGCGCATATTCAGGTTGCGACATTGCAGCTGCGCGACCGAGATTGCCAGCTGAAATGGATATAGAAAAAAAAAAAATCGCCACCAACACCATCATCACCATCACACTCGCCCTACCCCTGGCCGAAAGCATACGTTTGTGAGCCGACGGGGCGGCGAATCGAGCGTCTCGGCTGGCGCACGTGGGCGCTCGATCTCGCAAGGTCGGGTCTTAGTGCTGGACATGGCCTATGTTCGAAGTCCCCCTGGGGCTTTCGAACCTCGTCCGAAGTCCCCCTGGGGCTTTCGAACCTCGTTCGAAGTCCCCCTGGGGGTTTGAAACATCAACGTAATGTATTCGGTGGTTTCAAACCTCCAGGGGGACTTCGAACGAGGTTCGAAGGTTCGAAAGCCCCAGGGGGACTTCGAACGAGGTTCGAAAGCACCAGGGGGACTTCGAACATGACGGCGTTCTCGCGCAAGATGCGGCGACGAGCCGCTTGCAAGGCAACCTCATGCTCCATTGGCCCCTGCACCCCAACCCAAATGCTCCTCCTCCTCCTCCCGCCAATCCCACATCCTCCTCATGGCCACGGCCACCCTCGTCACCATCGGTGTCTGTCCAGTGTTCGAGTTCACTGCTGCATTTATGCTCGCACAGCTCTTTGTCAGCCTGGCAGGTCGCATCACCGCCCTCAGGGTTGCGGGCACCGCGTGGCCATGGGTGACGCCAGCGTGGCAGACCAGCTCATCAGCGCGCTGCGGCAGAGGGTGCGGTTCACCGAAGCCCAGGCAGCAGCGGGTGTACCGAGGGTTGGGCTGCTCGAGTCCCAGACGAATGCAGTGTGCAACATGGTGGCCCAGACCCACGGGATTACCCTTGCCATGGCGACTGAAGTCACCCGCGAAGTGAACGCTGGCCCGTGGACCCCATCGCAGGTGACTCGCATCGCCAGTCAGTTGGCTGACGCTGTGGCCAACCAGCGTGGCGACCATGCCACGCGTTCGCAGCAAACATGTGACTACTTGGAGAACTTCTCCACCCAGAGCGATTGGGCCACAATCATGGACCCCAGCCTCAGTGTGGCCCCGAAACTTGCGGTCATGGCAGACCGTATGTACAAGGTTGGGCTGGTGTGCCCAGGGTGGCGCTTGCTGAAGAGGGCTGTCGGGATTTTGGCGATTGCGGGCAATTGTGGACAGCCGAGCCTGACGGATAAGCACGCGATGGCACCGCAGTTGAAGTCAACCATCAAGCAGAAGGACAAGGCCTGCAAGTGGCCCTGCCAGCACCAGAAGATATTCCCTCTGAACCCATCTCATATGCCAGCACCTGTTGTCCAGCATGCGTATGGCGACACCCCGCCAGTTCGACCGCCCGCGGAGGTAACCCGCAGCGCCTTGGATCTGGAGATACTGCAGCAGGGGGCGAGGGGCAGCCACAAGGGCCTGAAGGCTGAGAGGGCCCACTCTGGCGACGCCAGCGGTCAGCTCGCCCTTGCCCGCGCCGCGCGCCAACCTTTGCCCCCAGCTGGGGCGCTGGCACCGCCACCAGATGTCAACGCGTTCTTCGCCATGATGATGCAAAGCATGTCTTCCTTCATGCAAGGTGCGACGAGCGCTGGCAATGGCGGCAGTGGCGGATGCAACATCACGTACACTCCCCCAAAGGGCCCCGTCGCTGACGCGAGCCCGATGTCCAGCGTGATGCCACCGACCAAGGCGCAGCACGGAGCTGCTGGCGTGCCAGGGCCATTCACGCCGCCAGGGGGTGCTGGTGCTCCTGGCACGCCGTCGCCGCCGCCAGCGCTGGGCGGCAGTGCCCCCAGTGCCACGGGCGCGGTGCACATCGAGCTCGGCGGAGACAGCGACGATGGCATCGACGAGGCAGCTGAGATCGAGAAGAAGATGATGGATGCAGCTGGGGTCGGCAAGGGCAGGAGCTCGGGCAAGTCCAGGGGTCGAGGCAAGGGCAAGGCCAAGGCCAAGACGACGGTCAAGAAGGAGTCCACGGGCAAGACGTGCAAGGCGAAGGTTGCGCCGCTGGTCAAGCCCAAGGCGGGCCTCGATGGCGGTTCGACAGGCGACCACCGATGGGGTAACATGCGCGTGCATGTGTGTAATGCGGCATGCGTGTGTCGGTGCGCGCACGTGTGTGTGATGTGCGCGCAGTTCCACGTGCGCGCCATGCAGTCTGCTTCGGCAGACCGAGCCCTTTTGGCGTTCGGGAGTAGTTTCTGAGACGGGCCCCCAACTCCGTGGAAGGGGGGATGGAGCATTGAGAAAGATAGGGATGGGGAGGGATACGGAGAGAGAAGTCGAGAGAAAGAGGGAGGGAGAGAGCGAGAGAGAGAGAGAGGGAGAGAGATAGAGAGAGAGAGAGAGAGAGAGAGAGAGGGTTGAGGGGGGGGGGGGGAGAGAGATAGAGAGAGAGAGAGAGAGAGAGAGAGAGAGAGCGGCCGACCAGGCAAGGGCGGCACCAACGGCGCGAACTACAAAGACAAGCTCATGCCGAAGGACTGCAAGGGCAGGACCCGCAACGCTTTCTGCAGCAGGGCGTACGGTGCTGCCAAGACTAGGGGCAAGGCAGCTGGCATGAGTGATGCGCAAGCAACTGCGCATGCAAAGAAAGCCTGGGAGGCTGCATCGGCCGTGTACGACAAGCACGGAGAGTGAGTGATGTTTCTCGTTTAACGTTTTTGTTGTGAATCAGCACGGTGAGGATTCCCACATGGGGAAATGCGGGTCACGCTCAGCTGATGTTCTCTAATGGGGTATCGCTCGCACTGTGACGTTTTGTTGTGCGGGCGTGAGGCCCGCTCGCCCTTGCCTGTTGCCTGCCTGGTGCCGTGGCTCCGACTTCAGGGCCTAGGCGGTGGCAATGTGCGAAGGCTTCGGGGTTCTGGATGTAAAAGGGGTGCAATCATACCAAAAAACGCACCACCAGAAAACAAAACAAACACAACAAACGCAAAACAAAATATATATGTACAAAAACCGTGGTCAGAGGATCTGCAAATCCAAGCCCGCCGTATCTCAACCCCACCGTCCGTCCAACGCTCGATTAAACACAACGCCTTCTGAAATCAATCCCCGCGCCCGTGCCCGGGGTTGACGTCGCAACGACGACGACGACGGCGAATGCGACGACGACGACGACCAGGATGAGGATGCAAAGAGGGAAGAAACCACGACCCTGCCCTTCTGCCGCGCCGTGGTGGACCCCCGCCCTTCTGCCGTGCAATGCTGTGCAAATGCTCATGCATGGCCCCGCCCTTATGCCGCACCGTGGTGGACCCCCAAGCCCGCTCGTCGTCGTCGTCGTCGTCGTCGCCTCGGGCATTCGCATACGTATAAAGATGGTCGCCGTCACCCGTTACCTCCCTCTCGGGGATCGCTCGAGGATCCCGTCGTTGTTTTTTGTTTCAAATGCGCGTGGAAAAAAAAAAAATCCGACGTCGACGTCGCCGTCGTCATCGTCGTCGTCAATGTCGTCGTCGTAACGGGCGGCGCGTGTCACCCGTTACAGCCCTCTCCCCCGCCCAAGAGAGTCTCGTCGTGTGCCCGTGCCGCAGCCGCTTCCAGGCCGAGCTCGCGTTGCCAAAGAGATGGCAAAAAAAAAAACTCAAGCTGACTGATTTCGGAAGATCAAGCCATGTCACTTGTTCTGGGATAGCAGCACTCCTGAAACTTGTCAAATCAGATGGATTGCCAGATGCGTTCAGCCCCGCGACGCAGGCGAGGCACAGACAGCGCATCGCTTTTCAGGATACGGATTGGGGGCCACTGCTTCAGAAGGTCGAGCTCCCAGCAACGGACGGCGGCGTTGTTGATGTGTGGGTTCAACGCCCGCTCGGATTTTGGCAAGTGGCAGCCGACGAGAACCAATGTTTCAAAGAGTTTCTGACTCGTGTTCTAGATGAGACAAATGGTACTATGTATTTGATTGCTTACTCAGATGAGATAACGCCAGGCAATGTTTTGGCAGAAAAGAATAAACGAAAGCTGCAAACAATTTACTGGAGCATAAAGGAGTTCAAATATCCAGCATTGAGCAACGAATTAGCATGGTTCACGATATGTTGTTTGAGGTCGACCGAGTGCGATCGGCTCCGTGGTGGGATCAGTGAGGTGTTCAGGCACGTGTTGCGTTTCTTTTTCGGACGACCTGTCCAGCACGATTTAAGGGGCGGTGTTGCATTCAAGCTTCGCGGTGGAATGCCGAGGCTCATATTCATGCGCCTCGACATCCTTATACAGGACGAGCGGGCGCACAAGTTCAGTTTACACTGTGAGGGTATAGGCGGTCACAAGGTGTGTTTCCTATGCCAAAATGTGCGCAACCATTGGTCATCATACCTCAGATCGGACACCACTGGGCTCCTGGTCAGTTCTCACGAGGTAGACGTGTCGAAGTTCGTCCTTCAGACTAACGCGAGCATCAAGGGCATCCAACGGAGGCTCAAGGAAGTATCAGGAGACTCGGCTCAGCTCAAAGATTTGCAGATTAAGTTCGGCTTCAACTTTGTCCCAACATCCCTCCTCCAAGATTTTGACCTTGATGTGCAGGCAGCCGACGTGGTCAACTGGGACTGGATGCACATATATTTCGTTGAAGGGGTCGCCCTGATTGAACTCAGGGCTCTGATGTCGAACCTTGGCGTGCACAATCTTGGGGGCAAGCGGTTCCACGACTACTTGCAGCATTGGGCTTGGCCAGCGGGCTACAGCCATGGCAAGGGCGTGCGCGGGAAGCACAAAGACAACAGTCCAGGGGGAACCGCTTCTGAGCTGATGTCTTGCTTCCCAGTGCTTGCAAAATTGTTAGTTGACATCGCGAGGCCAGCTGGCCATTGCGCTGCCGAGGTGGCCAGTGCCATCTGTCTGTGCCAAGTCGCGGGCTTCCTTTCAATTATCAACAGCGGGCTTGTGTCGCCCGCCGAGCTGGGCGAGACGATTGTCAACCATCTCACTCTCCACAAGGTTGCATATGGCACGGCCCTCTGGAAACCTAAGTTTCATGCCTCGCTGCATTTACCGATGCAGCTGCTAAAAAAAAAAACAGTGCTTCTCTCCACGTTTTTGATGGAGAGGAAACACAGAGTGCTGAAACGGTTCGCGCAGCCGCACCACAACACGACAGCGTATGACAGAGCCTTGTCCGAAGAGGTGGTTGTCCAGCACCTGTTCGACTTACGGGTTCCATTTGTTTCACCTGGCCTGCTGGGGCCGAGGCAGCCGTCGAGGAAACTGATGGCTGCCATCAAAGCCACCCTGAATGTGGATGAAATGCGGGACGCAATTCTCGTTTCTCGGTGTGCACAGGTGAATTGCAGAGTCGTTGAAGTCGGGGACGTCGTAGCCTGTAGGGCAGGCGACGGCTCAATCTATTTCGGTCAAGTGTATTGCCATGTGCAGCTGAACCGAGCATGTTTTTCTTGCGTTTCACTCTGGACTGAGCTTGCTGCGTGTGATGTCTCCTCGAAGTGCAGGGCTGCGGATCGACCGCAGTTCATTGCAATGGCTGATATCATCGAGCCGTGCATCTATTGGCCAGTTTTGCCAGGCTGCGTCACGCACGTAGTGTTTCCAGCGAGGCTGAAGGTCAGGGCAGACCGCCTCGCGTGAGCAGGGGGGAGGGCAGGGTACGAGGATGCAGCGTGTCTGGGGGAGGGGGTGAGGTCCGAATAAAACAGTAGTTAGGCAGGACGGGGAGCGAGCCGTGGTGTTTCCACCCGAGCTTTAAACGTTTGGCGTCGAATACTGGGGTTGTACTTGCCAAGCAATGCGAACAGCATCAGGTCCTCCCACCACCCCCTCCTCCTCCTCCTCCTCCTCCACCTCCTCCCCTTCGCCATCCTCCTCCCTCCCCTCCCCCCTCATCCAAATACTCATCCAAATCCTCCTCCGCCTCATCACCAACGTCCCCCTTCTCCTCCTCCTCCTCCTCCTCCTCCTCCTCCTCCTCCTCCTCCTCCCCCTCCCCACCCCTCCTCCTCCTCCTCCTCCTCCTCCTCCTCCTTCTCCTCCTCTTCCTGTTCCACCATCTCCCCTCCCCCCCGCTCGTCATCTTCCTCCTCCTCCTCGTCTTTTTCCTTCTCCTCGCCCTCCCCCTCCACATCCCATTCGCACCCGCACCCCCGTTCCCCTCCCCCTCCCCCCTTCGCCCCCTCCTGCTGATCCCCCTCATCGTCCTGCTCGCAGTGACCATGCTGGTGCTGCCCGTCTGTTTGCCGCCGTTGACTTTGCTGCTTGCCATCCCTACTTATCTTCCTCGCTCCTGCTCCTCCCCCCCACCCCTCCCTTCCCCATGGGGGGCTCCGACGGCGCCGAGCGCAGAATGACTTTCTGCCGCAGCCCCAACCCCCAGCTAGAGACGAAGTTGCTTGCACTACTGCGCTTGCATCGCCGCGGATTGCATTCACTGGCGGTCGCGCGGGCGCGAGGGCGCCCGACGGTCTCCAAACATGGCGAGGTAAACCATCAGAAACAAAAAAACACAAAAAACATCAGGAACACAATCACAACATCAGGAACACATCGAAAGCAAACACTTCGGAGGTCGACGCGGCGGCGACGAGGTCGCGGCTGCCTCCGAGCGCGCATTTGTTTTTGCACTGCCACCAACAAAATGGCAGAGAGCCCCGTCGCACCCGAAACTGCGGGTCGCCACGGCAGACCAGCTGAGCACTGAACATAAACAAGGGCACACGTACATAGGCACGATTTCCGAGGCCGCATCACTGACACTAAGTTGACAACAACACATACACAATACTATACCATGTCATATTATATCATATCATAACATAACATATCATAGTATATCATACCGTACCAGCTCAGATCATTTCATATATTTATGTATGTATGTATGTATATACATATATATATACACATATACATATAAATACATATATATATAAATACGTATGTGTATATATACATCACCATTACCATTCCATCCCTCGCCCCTCCTCCACCTCTCTCTCTCTCTCCCTCTCTCCCTGCCCCCCTCTCTCTCTTGCACTCTCCCTCTTTCTCTCCCTCTCCCTCTCCCTCTCTCGCTCTCTCCCTCTCTCTTTCCCCCCTCTTTTTCTGTCAGCGAACCAGGACAGAAACTAGTTGCAACGTGGTTCGCCAGCCGCGCTAAACAGGTTAAGTCAGATGGCTAACTTAGTGCTAAATGCGCTAAATACAGATAGCTATATCCGTTAAGTGCAGATAGCTAACCATGGTTAACTTGGATAGCAAACCTGGTTCCAAACACCCCAAACACATTATAAGCACCCCAACTAGTTCACAAACACCGCGGTGATCCCAGTGGAGCGCTCCTGGAGCGCTCTGGGGGAGTCTCCCGGAGATCGCTCGGGTGTCGGTCGGGGATCGCCCGGGGTACTTTTCGTCCGGGGACCCCCAGGGGCCGCCCCGCGCGCGCGAACTAGAGATACTGTTAACCAGTTACCGGAGACCTTAGCACGCCTCTGGCCCGTTGGGCTGGCGAATTTCCCCAGATCTCATGGCGCCCCTTTTTATTTCATTACGTCCCTGGCCCCCCCGCTGGGCCGCGCACATGCCGCCGGTCATGATTTGCACCCCTCCTGCTTGGACACCCCCCTCTTGGCCGCTCCCGAAGGAGGTGCTCTGCCATTTCCCCGTCCTTCCCTGCAGTCATGGGCTCAGTAGGTCGGCGACGAGTGAGGGGGGGGCAATGAGAAGGAGAAGTCCTTTTTCAGAAAGCGGCGGGAATTCCAACCTTTCCACCAGAGAGGTTGATTGCGTCTCCGGGGAGGGCTTAGGAAACTGTTCAGGAGGCCTGGGGGGTTCAGAGCCTTCCGAGAAAACCCTCCCCTTCTAAGTTGCCCCCTGGGCCCGCCGCCGAGCAAGGCTCCCGTGCGTTTTTCCCCATGCTATGTTGGTTTGGGGGGCCTTCCTGAATCCCACCTCACGGATCTCTTCGATTCTAGTGAAGACCTACGCTCTGGCTCGGCTCAAGTCCATTTCATGTTCGACCCAAGTCGACGGACGCTTGACGCATCACCGACGCACGAGTGGAGCGAGCGAGTGTTTCCACGAAGGTCCCCAGAACGAGCATTGGATCCTGCCTGCCCGTCCTTCAACGCTGCGCGGTCAGCAGGCCAGGTGCCTCTCTCGTCTGACGAGGCGCAGGCGGGATATGCACCCCCCCCCGCCCCCCCGCAAAGTCATTCACGACAGAGTGCGAGGCAGCATGCGCACCGGCTGCCTTCGCGGGAGCGCGAGGACGGCGGGAGCCACGACGGGGAGCCCACGGCAGTGGGCCAGAGAAGCGGCCGGCAGCGCGTGCACGTGCAGCACCTCCCGCCCGCGCCTCCCCCGCCCCCTTCCTCCATCTCCTCCTGTCCCCGTTGCAGGCGGCAGGCCGACGGGTGTGGAGTCGGGCGACTCATGGCGCACAGCCGCCCGGGGCCGGAGCTGGGGTCCTGCGCTGACTCTGAAGAGCTGTGCCCCAGACCCAGGGGCCGGGGCTGGAGCTTGACTCGGGGCCTGGAGCTGCGCTTGGAGCTGGAGCTCGGGGTGCGTCTGGAGCTGGAGCTGGTGCCGCAGCGAAGCTCTAAGTCGGGCCTGTCCCTCTCGAAAACTGTCACAGAATAGTCTGTTGACACTTGTTCGATTATTGTTCGGCCTTTTTCATATTTCTTTACTATTTGTTATTGTGAAGGCCTGACGGAGGTGCCGCCGACCCTGAAAGACATCGACGGCGACCAGGAGGGGGAGGAGGAGGAGGAGGAGGAGGAGGAGATAAGGAGGAGAGAGGAGGAGGAGGAAAAGTACTCCCCCCTGGGACCCCCTCCCCCTGGGGACGAGGACCGGAGGAGGACTGGCGTGGGAGAGGGGAGGGGAGGGGGAGGAGGACCCCCAGAGACGGATGCGTACAGTATCTCACTCCCCTCCCCCACCTTGGATTCCTTCCCACCTAGGGAGGAGGACCTGAAGAGGACCGGCGCGCCGGAGAAGGACTGGCGTGGGAGAGGAGGACCCCCAGAGGCGATGCGAATCTGACCCCCCCCACCTCGGGACCCCCCCCCGCCGGGGAAAGGACGAAGGGAGGGGTTTCCCTTTGACGTGACGACGACGTGGGTCGATATCCCGCAATCGCCGGACTCCTTCCCCCGACGACGGGAGAGAGCTCTCTTCCTCCCGACGGGGAAGGATAAAGGCGTCCCGTCGACGGGACCAGACAGACCCTTCACGCACGCCGACAGGGTCGGCAGATTTTTCATCCCAAATCCGCCTGCAGGGGGACGCGCCCGATTTAAACGAAGTTGGAGATGGCGCTGTGGCTGGAACTGGCGCTGTAGCTCCAGCTGGAACTGGGGTTCCAGCTGGAGCGGGAGCCGGGCAGGAGTTTGGCTGCAGATGGGCCGGAGCTGGAGCTGGAGCTGGAGATCGCCTGGAGCTGTATCATACTGTATCCAGAGCTGGGCTCGACGTGGGGCTGGGGCTGGAGTGGGCTGGCGTTAGAACTGGGGTCGGTGCCGGGGCTTAGGGTGTGAAGCTGGGGCTGGAGCATCGCTTGAACTAGAGCCGGGGCTGAAGCGACGTTGCAACGAGGCTGGAGCGGGTGCGGGCCTGAAGCTGGAGCTCGGCTGCATCTAGAGTTGGGGCATGATATCATGAAGAACAATACGCGCTGGAAGGTTGGTTCTGGGCGCTCAAAGTCAGGACGTGGAGCAGGGTTTTGCCAACATGTAGAGCACCACGCGCTAGAGGGTTGGCTTTGGACGCTCGGCAGCCAGCTCATGAGTAGATTTCGGGTAACACGACAAAACACCAAACGCTCGAGGGTTCGCTCCAGATCCCGGGAATGTGTTTTATTTGCAGGCTGGGGTCTTGTACTCCTTCTGTCCCGACTCTCTCTCTCTCTCTCTCTCTTTCTACCTCTCTTTCTCCTGATGGCCTTCCCTTGCCATGCCCGTGCATCCCCTTGTCCAACGGCTAGCCCCCGCACCACCCAGCAGACAGGAGGCGTGGCAGGACGCGGGCGGCCTCAAGCAGCACCACGTACTCGTGTCGACGGCCGAGATGGCCCGCAAGGCGATGGTGGACCACGCGTTCCTGTGCGAGGCGAATTGCAGCCTAATCCTGTTCGACGAGGCGCACCACGCGGTGCGGGGCCACCCGTTCGTCCAGATTGTGGCCAGCCTCGGCCCCAGTGCGGACGTCCGCATCGTCGGCCTCACCGCGTCCTTCCTCCACGGCAAGCTGTGCGACCCGCAGCGCAAGCGTGCGCTGCTGGAGCTGAACCTGCGTAGCAGGCTCTGGGTCCCCAAGGAGGAGGATCGGTTACGCGTAAGAGTGACCTTTCGCCAGAGTGACCTGTGGTGCGGGCCCACCGGTTTCCCTGGATCGCCGAGCGCGGTGCGATAGCAGCGTCTTGCGCACCTGTGTTTGGTCCCCCACGCCGCCCCGAAGAAGCCGCGCACCAAAGGTCACCCTTACCCAGGGTCACCTCTGCGTGTAGCCGAGAGGAGATGCAGGGGTACAGCCTGGACCAGCACTTCGAGCGGGTGCCCTACGAGGAGTCGGACATCGATGCCGCCTGGGCCGTGGAGCGGACCGAGCAGATCCTGGCGGCGGCGCTGGAGGGCGCCCCCGACGAGGCGCGGAGCGCGCTGGAGGGCAACGCCAAGAAAGCCGGCGACGTGCTCGTGCTCCTGGGGCAGCTGGGGTGGTCCTACTTCGTCGCACAGGTCCCAGAGAAAACACGCGGGGCGTTCCAGAAAGGCTTGGCCTTCGGCTCATCTCGCTTTGGGCGGAATGCGGCGGGATTAAAACGGCGGCGGCTGCGCTGGCGGAAGCTCGGCGGATGGCGGTGGAAGCAACAAGAATCCTTCCAAGAGATGTTTACTCTTGGGGGATCCGGGATTTCTGCATCGGGCCGCACAGCTACGGGTCCCAATCCCTCTCGGGTTTGACGACCTCCCTGAGACGGGGATACCATGCACACATTTCGTTTGGAGGGCACGGAAGCTTCGTGCAGCATGTCCGTCCCCTGGGAGATTCTCAGCGCACGGGGGGATAACTTCTGTGTCCGAGTGTATTTCTGGGAAGAGGCGCTGTGCCCAATGGCGCGTGCAAAGATGGAGGCGAAGGCCAGGAACATTGACAACACCAAGACCAAAGAGCAGCTCCAGGAAGCCATGCAGCACCTGAGTGATCTGCAGCAGCGCCTGCTCTCAGCATGCTCGGGCGGCGCGAGCGCCGCGGAGGAAGGGGTGGAAGGGGAGTGTGACGAGGAGGCCAACGCACCGGCGCCGCGCTACTCCGGCAAAGTGGAGGCGTTGCTCAGCCTTCTGAAGTACCTGAGCGAGGAGGCCGATGACTCGGAGCAGCCGCTTCGTTGCATGATCTTCTGTGAGCGCGTGGCGACTACCTACCCGCTGTCTTACCTGATCAACGACTTCTTAGGGAAGCAAGTGAGCTTGCCCGTAAGTGGTGTCAGTGCCATGACGGAAAGCGTCCGGAATGCCAATCTGGAGGCCTTCAATGTCGGGCGAGTTGGGATGTTGGTTGCCACAAGTAGCCTCGAGGAAGGTATCGACATTCAGAAGTGCAACGTGGTTATTCGCTTTGACATCTTCCACAACGTGAAGTCGCACGTGCAAGGTGCAGGCCGGGCCAGAGACAAGAACGCGCGCATATACTATTCGAGACGCCTCCGGCGGCGGGCCTCGCTTTCTCGAGTGCATTCCTTCCTCTTATTCCTCCCTCCTCATCCTCCTTGCCGTTTCCTCTACCCTGATCCTCCTTCTCTTTGTTCTTTTGTTTTGTCTCCTTCTCTTCCTCCCTTCTCCTTCTTCCAGCGCAGGGAATAGCTTGAGCAGATTGTCCAAGACGGCGCCGGCACTTCTTTGAAAGCGGCCCCAGCAAGTCGCAGAGACCCCCCAAGGCGTTCTTGGTCGCGCTAGCGTGGCCACATGTTGAGCGGCTCGGTCGCGTTCATTTCTAGACTCGGTCACGCTACTGACTCTGTGTTCCCCCAGCCGTCGTGGAAGCAACTGGCCCCGATACCGAAATAGGGCGGTGGACTTCCGGGGCGGATTAGCAGTAGGAGGGGGAGGCGGTGAACACGATAAGGAGGAGCACAAGGAGGAACAGGAGGATGAGAATGTCGGGCCGAACGAAAGGGGGGGATAGGGAAAGGAGGGGTTGCGAAATCTGCTGCATGCAGCTGGTTCCAGCCCATTCCTCGATACATGGGCGCCTGCCGGCGCCGGGAGGCGCTGGGAAAATTAGCTACGTGAGCTGATTCTCTACCCTGCCCTTTGCTATCCCCCCCTTTCGTTCCCCCCGAGAGTGCTGGTGAGGTCGAGCTGGACTCGGGAAGGTCAGGGAAGGCGCAGAGGCACCACACACTTCCGCCCCAGGGTGCGGAGTAGGCGAGGCTTGGAACAAGTTGTGATCGCGCTGGTGCGCTGCCCTTCGATGACGATGATGGCGATGACGATGACGATGGCGATGACGTTAAGTCGGGCCTGCCCCTCTACAGGAGGAATATTCAAAGTATACAAATAGTCTGGGGACTATTTTACTAGTATGTTTGATTATGTGTTGAGTATGTTTGATAATTTTTCGTCCGGATCCGCCAGTAGGAGGACATGCCCGACCTAACGATGACGATGGCGATGGCGATGATCGTCATCGCCATCGTCACCGTCACCGTCATCGTCATCGTCATCATTATCGTCACCGTCATCGTCATCGTGATCTCCGAAGAAGTTTGTATCGCGAAGCTGTGAGTCGCCATCTGCGCTCAGGCGTCCCCGGGAAGCTCGCGTCGCCTCGCCTCGCCTCGCCTCGCCCCCGGAGATGTCTGCGGGCCGCACTGGGCGGTGAACCTGTGGCAATTCGGGGTGGCCGCACGGCGATGGGCCGCGGGTCGTGCTCCGAGGACGTCTCGGGCGGCGGGGGCCTCCAGGAGGAGAGGGGCCGAGGGTCAGGGGGCGCCTTCCTCTGCAGGACCACCACGGCAGGGGCGTCGAGGTGGTCAAACGCCTCGCGGGTGAAGCCGACGAAGATGTGCAAAGTCCAACCATTCGCTCATGTCGAAAGTGTCGGCTTGACGCCAGGTGTGGTGCATCAATCGCAGCTTCACCGAACAGCTTTGATGCGCCCCTTGGCGTCCGTGCGGGGTGTTCTGCAGACCTTTCCCCCCATGCGGGCAATGTCTACATCCACATCCAGTGCGTCTTGGAGTTTCGGGCCCTCTTCCCCAGAGAGATGAGGCGCACCGGGTATGGATTCACATCTGGCCCCAAAGGCTCGATTTTTGTCCATATCCAGAGCGCCTCGGCCTTGCGGCGCCCCTTCCAAGAAGGTCCAAGACGCACTGCATGTGGATAGAAGTTGCCCGCACCCCAGCTCTGGACGCCCGAAATGGGTACGGAAACAATGGGTACGATGCCCAACAGCAGTTCCTGTTCATCTTGAACAGGACTCGCTGTCCGCGCCGCCGCGGCCTGTGTCCATTTGAGACAGAGGGCCGCCTGCCCAACAGCGGCCGCTGTTGGTTCGGGACAACATTTGTCGTTGGGCATTGTACCCATTCTTTCCGTACCCATTTCGGGCGTCCAAACCAGCCCTGCTCGAGGCCTCCAGGGTCCCCCCAAAACGGTGCGGCGACGGACCGTGCGGTGAGGTCTCTCTGCATTCCGGGGCCGCCGCACGGCCCGTCGCCGCACCGGCTCGGGGCGGCCCCCCCAGAGACGCGCGCCGCCTCGCAGACGCCGCCGCTCCGCAGGGGGCCAGCGGATTTCGACAACGACCCCGATGATGCCATCAGGTCTGCCACAACAGTATTATATATACACACAGACACCCTCGAGTGGAGTGTTCCTGGGCCTCAGGGGAGGGTGGCTGTGCACGAATCACCACCGAGAGCCGACGACTTTCTACACCGCCGCCCTCCCTGAAGGCACACGCAGAGTTCGTCGGAGGGTGCCTGTGCGTATGTTTGCTGTCGTCAGGGACGCGGAGCTGATGCAGGAGGTCGCGAGGGACCCCGCCTGCCCCTCCCTGGACCCGCCCGTGGCCGCTCACCACGCGGGAGCGCAGGACCAGTCGACGGGCTAACGGCGATGTGGGCAACGGCGATGCAGGTTTCGGTAGCTCCTACAGCCCCCCGCCCGAACCCGAAAGTCGGGCGAATTTCGGGTCCTTCGGGTTAGGCTGGGGTGGTTTGGTAGGTAGTCACCACTGGGTACACGTGTCGCTCCTCCCTCGGCTATTCGCCACCGTCGTTACCCTCCCCTCCCCTCCCCTCCCCTCCCCTCCCCTCCCTCCCCTCCCTCCCCTCCTCCTCCTCCGCCTCCTCCTCCTCCTCCGCCTCCTCCCTCCTCCTTCTCTCTCCCTCCTCCCTCCCTCCCTCCCTCTCTCCCCCCTCTCCCCCTCTCCTCCTCCTCCTCCTCCTCCTCCTCCTCCTCCTCCTCCTCCTCCTCCTCCTCCCTCCTCCTCCGCCTCCTCTCCCTCCTCCTCCTCCTCCTCTCTCCTCCTCCTCCTCCTCCCTCTCCCTCCTCCTCCTCCCTCCTCCTCCTCTCCTCCTCCCTCCTCCTCTCCTCCTCCTCCTCCTCCTCCTCCTCCTCCTCCCTCCTCCTCCTCCTCCTCCTCCTCCTCCTCCTACCTACTATCTACTACTACTACTACTACTACTACACTACTACTACTACTACTACTACTACTACTCCTCCGCCTCCTCCTCCTCCTCCTCCGCCTCCTCTCCTCCTCCTCCTCCCTCCCCTCTCCCTCCCCCCCCTCCCCTCCCCTCCCCTCCCCTCCCCTCCCTCCTCCCTCCCCTCCTCCCTCCTCCCTCCTCCTCCTCCTCCTCCTCCTCCTCCTCCTCCTCCTCCTCCTCCTCCTCCTCGGCCGCCCGCGGTCTTGGCGGACCCGGCGGCTCTACGGGGGCCACCCGCAGCTCACGATCCAGCTCCACCACGCCACCTTGGGCCAGCTTCCTGTTGAAGCCGGCCCAAGGGAACAGACTCGAGCAGCGCCTGGGAGAGACCCTAAACAGCGGGAGGAGAGGCGGGACGGGGCAGAAGAGGGGAGGCGGGAGACACAGCTTCGTTGTTCGGGGTGCGGGGCGCGCGCGCCAACTCTTGCCACGGAGGAGGGAGGAGGGGGAAGGGGAAGGGAGCCAGGAGGGACCGGGAGACGGAGGAGGCGGGAGCGCGGCCGTGTGGTGTGAGCCACCTGAGCCACCTGCCTGAGGCAAGGAGCGGGGGAGGGGAGACGGAGGAAAGGGGAAGGAGAGGAGGAGGAAAGCGCGCGGCTACCCGAGACCAGCGAAGACCAAGAGGGGACGAGGGGAAGGGGAGGACAGAAGAGGGGGAGGGCGCCCAGGAACGGGCCCGCTCAGCGGAGGCCGGCGGCCTTCCGGCGCTGGAGCGCCAGCTGCGTCTGGACGACACAGCTGACGACCTTGTATGCGCGGATCAGCTCCGCGCTTTGGCGGTCGTCCGTGCACTGCTCTTTCACCTGACGCACGAGCCACTGCCTGGCCTCACCGCCCAGACGCCCTGGAGACTCGACCACAAAGGGCGTGAGTCGATCCCCAGGGTATCTGGCGTGCTTCTCCCGCTCCGCCACGCGGGCCGCCTCCCCGGGACGGCGGGCTGCCCTGCCCACGACCTGCTCGGCCGTCGGATGGCGGACGGAGACGTCCACCCAGTGCCGCCCAGCGCCTTTGTGGTACTCGATGTCGAGTATGGCGCGCTCCAGCAAGTCCGCGCCCGGCGGGTCGGCGGCCTGCGGAGGGCGCAGGCGATCCCACGTGGGGACCCGCTGCTCCAGCAGAGGCTCGTGGTGGAGCCAGCGGCGGATCAGCCCGGCAACTGAGTCCTCCAGCCGACCGTGGCGTTGGACCACACCCCGCCAAGTTCGCAAACGGTGGAGTGCCCGGCCCTGTCGTCCAGCGGGGCGCCGCAGGCAGCCGCGCCGGGGCCGGCGCCCCTGGCTCGGTTCTGGCAAGTGGCGGAGGCTGTGGCCGGCTCAGCCTGGGAGCACTCTGGCCGGCGCACCAGCGCCCGCGCGCGCAGCCCCGTCGACCAGAGCTTGTCCTCCATGGTGCACGCCGGGTCGCTGGGGTACAGCAGGAAGGCTGCCGCCCCTGGGCCTCCAGCCCCCAGCAGCAAAGCTCTTTCGTGCTCGGGCAAGCGCTGCCTCAGGGCAGCGTGCTTCTTCTTTTGCGCGAGTCTCACGAGTTTGCTCTGCTTGATGGGAGTTTGGAGGGCTGCCAGAAGTGCGGCCCCTGGTGCTGGGTCGGCTCCGAGGGACCGGAGCTCTGCGCGCGCCTGCGTCAGCGCCTGCTCTAAGCTCGGCAGCGCTTCGAGCAGCTCGTCCGCCGAGGCTCCGATGTCGGCAGCCACCCACTCTGCTGCGAAGGCCCAGCCTGCCCAGAAGGCAGCCGCCCGGCGTTCCGCCGCCCACTGGATACCCGCTCCGCCCTCCTTCCGCGAGAGGCCCAGGACCTCCTTGCTGAGCGGCTCGAAGCTCCTGCCGGCCAGCTGCTCCCAGCAGTGCAGCAGTTGGGCGTCGTAGCGCAGCGTCTCCTGGTTGTCAACGAAGGAGGCCCGCAGAGCGTGCTGGCTGGCCGCGCCCGCGTAGGTGCCGAGCAGGCTGCCCGCCGCCTGCCGCCGCAGGCCGTGCTTCGTGAGCGGCCAGAGAGCCTGCCAGAGGGAGCCCAGCCTGTCCGTCGCCGCGTCGAGGCTGCCGTCCTGCCTGCCCAGCAGGAGAGGGGCGTCCGCCAGGTCTCCGCTTGCCTTCAAGTGCGCGCCCAGGACCGGGAGCGTCGCCACCCAGTGTCGCTGCAGCTCGGGCGGGAGCACAGCCGCCGCGGCCTGCGTCCACACCTGTGTCTTCCGCTGGTTTAGTTCCAGGCCGTACGGCGCCAGGGCCTGCTCGAGGAGCTGGAGCGCCTGAGCGGCCAGAGCCACCGGGACCACGATGTACGTGTCGTCAAGGTAGGAGTACATCCGGGTGTCCGTGTCAAGGGCGGTGAGCCGCTCGAGGAGGGGCTGCAAGGCCTTGCGCTGGCCGACTGAGAAGGCGGCCGGCGCCAGCGGGTCGCCCTGGTCGAAGCCGCGGGTGCTTTCGACCAGCTTGAAATTGCCGGCTGCATCGCGCCAGAGGTGAGTGGCGCTGCCCCTGTACCACGTGTCGAACACACGGGCCACGTCGGGCACATGCTCTGCCATGGCCTCAATGGCCGGACCCCGCTCCATTCTCTGGAAGGCAGCTTTGACGTCCACCTTAATGAACGCCACGCCTGGGGAGAGCGCCGCCTGCGCCTGCAGCTGCTTCAGGACCAGGTCTGTGCCGCTGCTCCTGCCGACCCCATACTGGTGTGGCCCGGCTGCCTGGTGGAGCTTCGGTTTCTTCACCCTTGCCAGGGCCCTCATCCCCAGCCGCCTGAGGGTGGCGCCCACCAGGAGGGATCGGACCTCGCCCGCGCCCTTGTCCACAGCGACGACTTCCCCGACCCGGAGGGCCTGCAGCACCGCTTGCGGCACGTCTCCGAAGGTCAGCTTGGCGACTGCCCACGCCATTGTCTCCAGGACGTCAGGGTCGTCTGTGCACGTGGCCAAATGCTCGAGGCGCGCTCCCAGCAGGCCGGGGGCCGTGAGGCGAGGGGGCCGCCGCAGGAGCTTGCCGACCTCCTCTTGGACTGCCAGGCGCACGTCCACGTTCGGAGCAGCCCCGGCCAGAGGCCGCGCCTCCGCGGCTGCTGCACTGGCTCCTCTCGGGAAGTTATTCCTGAGTTGGGCGAGGGTTTCCTGCGAGCGTGGGGCTACGGGTACGCCGCGCACGGCCCCGAGCGCTCGGCCCTCCTCGCCGGCGGACGCCAAGGTGTGGACTCTGCGGGCCTTCCGCTCGTCGGTGTCTTGACCAGCCGCCCTTGGCGGAGGGGTGCCGCGGCCAGCCGCGTCACCCCACAGGGCCGCCCACTGCCCGCCCCAGAACCAAGCGAGACGCTCCTCCAGGGTCTCTGCGCACGTCGCCCCGCCGCCTGGGCGCGCCAGCAGCAGGCCGTCGAAGAGGAGAAGAGCTTTCCACTCGTTCTCGGCGTCGCCACGCCCGTCGGCCGCTACCAGGGCCCTCAAAACAGCTGCCCGGGCCGTGACGTAGGCGCCTCGGAAGCGATCTGGGACCTGAGCGAATGTGGGGGTGCCCACCCGGACTGCCGCTGACCACGACAGGTTCTCCCACCAGCTCCTGTTCGGGAGATCCCCGCACTCCCACGCAGGGTGCATGGGTGCCGAAGCGGGGTCGGCGGTCGCCGACGATTGCGGCTGCTGGTCAACTCTGGCAGCGACTGCGCGGGCGAGGGCGGCGGATACAGCTTGGACGTGCTCATCTGTCGCGTCGCCGCCTGGCCTCTGGGCACACGTGTCCCCGGGCACGGCCTGGGCGGAAGTGCACGCCACGCATCTCCACCTGCCCCGGTTCCGACTCCCCCATGTGGCTACCTTGATCTCGTTCGTCTCGAACGGGATCCCGCAACCAGTGCACGTCGCCGGGCGGGGTGTGCTCTTCTGGATGTCCACCGCCCACTGCTGTTCCCTCCGCCGCCGGCGGCTGGGCGGAGCCCCAGGGTCGGCATCGACCTCCATCGCCGGGGCGGCGTCGTGCGGCGCCTGCGGTCCCCCAGCGGCCGGGGCGTCCCGCATCCGCGTGTCACCCTCCGTCTCGCCCTGCTGCAAAGGGGCCCCGCCGCCCGCTGGCCCGCTTGGGGGGCCCTCGCCGGGGTAGCCGAGCGTGGAGTCGAAGCTCTTGGCGCTCCAGCCGGCGGCCCACGCGGCCGGGGCGACTGGGGAAGCGATCACGGCTGGGGGGGCGCTGGAGGCATTGCACAGGGCCCCCGCGGCGGCCCCAATAGAGGCGGCAGCGGCCAACGCGATCCCGAGGTGTGCGAGCGCCAGTAGGCGCAGATGCGGGTCCTGTCGAGTGAGCTGGCCCAGCGGCTGGCCAGGCTGCCGCTCCCGTAGATGCTGGTGGTCACGAGGGCGACGAGGCCAACGAGCCGGAGGACCACGAAGGCGAGCGCCCAGAGGATGTCGCCCACAACGAACGCGAAGCCCGCCCCCGTGTCTTGGCGCCCCCCGTCCCCGGCGTCCTCCTTCCAGACCTTTGCGAGGAACCCCACGATGATGGCGAAGAAGGCCCCGCCGCTGCGGCGGACGTGCCAGAAGAGGCGGAGGGCTTTGGCGGCACATCCAGAGCGCCGCGCCTCGCCCCGGCGGCCGCGTGCGCCCAGTCCCCGCCCGCCTCTTTGGGGGCGCAGTGAGGCAGAAGCTGCCCCTCCTGGACGGGGCCCGCGGCCGGGCGGCAGGGCCGCGAGCAAGCCCCCAGTCCGGTGCCCCCTGGGACGAGCATGCGGTTGGGGTGGCGCAGAGGAGCGGCTCCCGATGCCCCACATCGACTGACAAGCGAACAAGCAAGAATAATCAAAACATGTAATCGCATGTGAACTTACTTACCTCTCTCTGAAGCAAGGATTGGTATGGTGGGGCGGAAAGTACGGTCTGCGGATGCCGACGTCGACGGGGCGACAGACGGCAGACACTTGAGCCAGCAGCCCTGCGTGCCCAGACCCGCACGAACCCCCCAGCCTCGGCGGGCTGGGCTGCTGGAAGGGCCACCCGGGCGCGCCGACGACGCGGGCACGCGAGGCTCTCGGGAGCCTTGAGACGGGGGTCAATGCAAACGGGGGGTTGTTGTTCTCCCTCGCTCCCTCTCTCTCTCTCTCGATTTCACACTTGTTGTTGTTCTCCCTCTCTCTCTCTCTTCCTCTCTCTTCTCGCTCTTTGATCCCCCTCACCCTCCCTCCTCTCCTCCCCCCCTGGCAGGCGCGCCCCAGAGCCCTGGCGCCGGCGAGGGTTCGGGAGCCTTGAGACGGGGGTCAGTGCAAACGGGGGTCAGCCAGAGCGCCCGGTGTTGCAGGATCCTGCACGGCCAGGGTCGCATTGGCCCGGGTCTGCGTGCAGGATCCCGCAGGATCCTGCGCATTGACCCGGGCTTGGGTGCAGGATCTCGCAGGAGGTTGCAGGATTCTGCAAGGGCTGACTGACCCGGGTCTGGATTGACCCGGATCAGAAGATCCCTGAGGCTCGCGCTTGCCTGCAGCTCGCTTTAAGTTGGGCCTGTCCCCCTACAGGGGGATTTTCGACGAAGACTAGGAAATACCCAAAAGATAATCAAGAAATCGTCCGAAAATAGTCTGGGGACTATTTTTTGAATATTTTCTGACCTTCTTTGGGCATTTTTGGAGTATTTTTCAGTTTTCGTCGACAATCCCCCTGTCAGGGGACACGCCCGACAGAAAGCTCGCTGTGTCGTGTTCGCTCGAGCCACTCGCAGCTGGGAAAGGTGGGACAGTGTGGCTTGGGATTTCCTACGATGTTGCTTCCCAGCATCACCGTTGAGCAGCATCTTACCAGCCTGGAACATATCCCTATCCCCATGCTGGGCACCTCCTTATCACGATGCCAATCTTAGGGATTCCCTTATTTTTTGAGGGCGCATCCCTAAGATTGTCATCGTATTTTGGCGTACCAATCTTAGGGATAGGGATACGTTCGAGGCTGGTAAGCATCGCCACTGGCTTGGCCTTGGAGGACGGCCAGGAGCCGGCGCCGCCCGCGCCGGGTGCCCCGGCCGCCGCGGGCGGGGCGGCCTGCGGGGGCGCGAACCATAAGGGCCGGCTCAACGAGCTGGCGATGGGCGCGCTGGGGCGGTCGCCGGCGGGCAGCGAGGTTAGGGGGCCACATGCGAACCCTACCTCTACCCCCCACGACTTCTGAGGGGGAGGGTGGGGTTCACTTCGCTCGAGAGCTCCCGAACGAAGTGAACCCCGCCCTCCCCCTCAGAAATCGTGGGGGGTAGGGGTAGGGTTCGCATGTGGTCTCCTAGAGGTGGAGTACGTCACCGCTCCCGCGGTGCCCTTCGTCTGCACGGTGACCCTGAGGTTCTGTATTCAAGGGCGGCAGAGAGGGGGGTGACGACCAGAGGGGGGTGGACATCATGGCGGGGGCCACGATAGTTCCCCAGACTTCGCAGCGCCTCTTCTTATTTCATTACGTCCCTGGCCCCCCCGCTGGGCCGCGCACATGCCGCCGGTCATGATTTGCACCCCCCCCTCTTGGACACCCCCCTCTTGGCCGCTCCCGATGTTTACCTCTTAGATGGGGTCGGAGCAGATGGGGTCGGAGGATCGCGCCGCATCGCCGATGCATCGACGATGCGGCTCGATGCGGACCCCGACTTGCTTCACGTCGACGTCGCCGATGCATCGCCGTTGCATCGCCGATGCATCCCTGGCGCATCGCCGACACATCGCCGATACATCGGCGATGCGGCGCGATCCTTCGACACTATCTGCTCGGACCCCATATAGGAGGCCCTAGAGGTTTCTGCTTGGGGCCCCGTCCTTCACCGGGGAGGCGCCGGCGTTCGTCAACGCGGTGGGGTTTGGGCGGGGGAAGTGAGGAGGTCACGAAGGCAACCATCGGGTCTGGAGGATGGGGTTAGGAGAAATGGGGCGATCATGGACTGCCCGAAGGCGGCCGAAGGTGTCGTTCCTTGCATCCGGGTGCAGTTGCTCATGCCCTTCTCAAGTCGGGCGTGTCCCCCTACAGGGGGATTTTGGGGGAAAAACTACAAATACTCCAAGAAATCCCCCCCCCGTAATGTTCCAAAAGATGTCCAAACATCGTCCCCTGGACCATGTCCTGACTGTTTCTGAAGCTTCCCCCTGTGGAGGGGGACAGGCCCGACCTCGCCCCAGCCCCTCCCCGCACGAGCACGGTGCCCCCCGCGAGGCCGCGCCCCTCTGCCCTCTGCCGCCCACCCCCCGCGGGGCCCGCGCCCGCAGCTCCCGCGCGGGCCCCCTCCCGCCGGGGAGCACCGCCGTCGGGGAGAGCGCCGCCCCTGCCCGCCATGGGGGAGGGGCGGGGCTCCGGCGGTGCTCCCCGGGGAGGGGCGGTGCGCCTCGGGCGCGCCCGGGGAGGCTCGCGAGGAGCTGCGCCATGTCGGGCCGAAGGAAAGGGGGGGGAGAGGGGGGGAGGAGGGAGGAGGAGGAGGAGGAGGAGGAGGGAGGAGGGAGGAGGGAGGAGGGAGAGGGAGGAAGGAAAGGGGAGGAGGAGGAGGAGGAGGAGGAGGAGAGGAGGAGGAGGAGGAGGAGGAGAGCCCCCGGGCGGGCAGCCAGTTGGTGTGGGCGGCACCTCCCGGCGTCCGGGGGAACTGAAACCCGCTTAGTCGTGGCCTGTATGGGGGCTGCGCCACTGCCGAAACCACCCACCCACCCACGGCATTGCCGTGGGTGGGTGGGTGGTTTCGGCAGTGGGGGCACCGACCCCGGTCTTCGGACCTAAACGGTAATCCCGATTCGGCTGCGGCCGAATCGGGTCCCCTCCACTGTCTTGGCCCGGCGACTCCCCGGTCGCGCCAGGGTGTGGAGGGGGGGTCTGGCTTCGGCCAGGCTCGTGGGGAGTCCTGCTCTGTCCCCCTTGGGCAAGGGGACTGGGGGGAGCAGGCCTGGCTACCCATGCGCGGTAACACGCGCCGTGTGCCCCGCACGGTGACGTGGGGTAGCCTGTGTCCCCTGGTGCAGGAAGAACCAGGGAGGCATGGGGGCCGCCCGCCTGCGGCGGGTTCGTGGAGCTCCTGATGCTCCGCGTGGTGAGCCGGGCGCCTCTTCTTTTTCGCTTCTTTTCTCTTCTTCCCCCCTTCCCCCCCCCTCGGGCCCCCTCGGCTGCGGCCGCCTGCTCCGGGCGGTCGCGGGGTGGGCAATGCCCCACTCTCGCGCGGTGTCAGGATGTCACCGCGCTGTGGCAGCGGCCCAGCGTTGGGGCGGAGACATCGTGCCCGCCTCCTATGCAGTGCCCAGGGGGAGGAGGAGGAGGAGGAGGAGGAGGAGGA
>CAUYUJ010021169.1:34807-47307 GCA_963575745.1 Prorocentrum cordatum
CTTCGGCCTGCCCCTTTCACGATTTCGTGGCCCCCCTTGTAGGGAGCTCCACCGCAGGCCGCCCCAGCGGGCAGGTCCGCGAGGCGGCAGCTCCCCCCGAATATGGAGCGAGAGGGGGTTGGGAGCGAGAGGGGATCGAAGCGATTGTATTTTGTGTTCAGTGTTTGGACGTGCTGTTTATGGATCCTTTTCCACGTTTTTTTTTTCCGTTGCGCAGGGATCGACCAACTTATACTTTTTATATCTGTTTATAGCATTGAACTCCCTTTGGACTGCAATTGCAGGTCCGCGAGGCGGCAGCTCCCCCCGACGCCTCGGGGGGGCCGCCGCCCTCCGGCCCCGGCGGGGAGAGAGGCGCGGGGGGGCCCGCGGGGCGCCCCCCCCCCACCCCCCCCCCCCCCCGGCGGGTCGCCGCGGCCCCACCCCCGGGCGCGCCCAACCCCGCCACGCCGAGGAGGGCCCCACCTCCCCGCGGTGGCGCCCAGCCCCCCGGCGGAGAGGGGCCCGTCGGGGGGCGCCCCCCGCCCCCCGAGGGGCCTCGGGGGCGCCGCCCACGAGCCCGCCCGCCGTCCCCCGGGACTGCCTCCTCGGGACCGCCCACCGTCTGCTCGGGACCGCCGCCTTTCCCCATATCTCGAAGGAAGGAGAATAATAAGAATGATGGTAATACTACTAAATAGTACTAATACAATAGTAATACTATATTCTTCTTATTCTTCTTCTTCGTATTCTTCTTCTTCTTCTTCTTATTATTAGTATTTTTTATTATTATTATTAATAGTAATATTATTATTATTACTATTGATAAGAATGCTAGTAATAATAATAGTAATAATGATATTATTATTATTACTCAGAAGAAGAACACTAATAATCATACTAATACTAATAGTAAGAATACTAATCATCATAATAATAATAGTAATAATAAGAAGAAGAACTATGATAAGAGGAAGAAGAGGAAGATAAATAATACTAAGGAGGAACATAAATAATACAATAACGCCATAAACATAAACTTTTGGCGCTCCGCGCGGATTTCTTGGACCCGCGCCTGGGCCCCCCGGGCGGCGCCTCTGGCGCCGCCCCTGTCCAGGGAGGGGGGCCCAGCGCGGATCCAAGAAATCTGCGCGGAGCGCCAAAAAGTTGTGTTCATGCCGTTTTTCTTCTCCCACCCATGTCATCAGGTCGTTCTGAGGACGCACGTTGGCATGTCATCAGGGCGTTTTCCAGGATCCAGGAAGCGTGTTGCCAGGAGCCTGGCAACATGTTGTCAGGACCCTGTTGGAGGGTTGTATTCCAGACCACGGTCCCAAGTCCTCGGGGAACCACGGTGCGGGGTGCACACATCCGTATTTGCTCCATCCGCAAGGCATTCACGCACCCTCTTCTCGTGGCTAGGTGCCCTGCGACGTGGGGATAGGGGCGGGGCGAACCCTTCCCTGAAGGTGGAGACGGGGTTGCTTTGTCAGGCGGACCCGCTCGGCCACCCACGCCAAGAAGGCTGGTGGGATGAACGCCCCTTCCACGCCCAGCCAAGCCAGGACCCTGGAGATGTCCGCGGTGGAGCGGCTGATCCCCGGGAAGGACCCTGCAGTGCTGCTGCGCATGCCCGAAGATACCTTCCGCGCCGTGGCACGCTCGCTGGCGCCGCGCGTGAGCTCCCGGCTGCTCGCGGCCGCCTGCGTGATGCAGGCGCGCGTTGAGGGTGCCCAGCTGGCCCCCGGCGGCTACCTGGAGAGCGTGGCGGCGAGCGTGACGAACGGGGGCCCGCTGCCACAGGCGCCGGTGAGGTCCGGGGGCAGCGCTGCAAGGGAGATTGGCTCAGGGTGGGGGGGACATGGAATTGGAGTCGGCGGTGCATCGCTGGCGCTGCAAACCGCGCCAGCGAGGTGCGGAAAGCCTCAGAAAGTGTCAGGGGCAACGACGTGAGGGGGAGACCAGCCAAGGGGAGGGAACATCGAGCTCGAATCGGCGATACGTCGCCGACAGGTCGGCGACAGGCCCCAGATAGCGAATCCGCTCGCTCCTGGGCGGGGTGGGTTATCAGGATTCTATTGGCAAGGTATCTAGCTGCCTGCGGCAAACCCCGACACCGTGCCTGTGCAACAGCGCAGGTCTGAGTGTAGGAACAGCGCAATTCCGACGAGTAGTCTGCAGTGGGGAGGGTCGTGGTCCCGACCTCGTCTTCGTCCGCGCGGTAGGGAGGCGGGGGAGGAGAAGGAGGAGGAGGAGGAGGAGGAGGAGGAGGAGCAGGAGCAGGAGCAGGAGCAGGAGCAGGAGCAGGAGCAGGAGGAGGAAGAGGAGGAGGAAGAAGAGGAGGATGAGGAGGAGGAGGAGGAGGAGGAGAGGGAGAAAATGAGGAGAGGAGGAGAAGGCTTCTTTGGGCCTTCTTGGGGCTTCCTGGGGGCCTCCTGTGAGCTTCCCGAAAGCTTCTTGGGGGCCTCCAAGGGGGCCTCCTGGGGGCCTCCTGGGCCGTCTTAGGGTACTCTTGGCCCGTCTGACGCCTATGGAGGCCGCCTTGGGGGCATCTCTAGGCCGCGGTGGTGCTCTCTTGGAGCGGTTCACGGCCGTCTTAGGGCCCTCCTGGGAGCCTCTTGGGCGATCTCTGGGTCCTCTTGGGCCGACTTCGCGCCCTCTTGGGGACCTCTTGGGCTGTCTTGGAGCTATCTTGGAGGCCTTTTGGATGCTTCTTGGGCCGTCTTGGGAGATCTGAAGCCCGAACAGGCGAGAACCTCAAAATCTGCCAAACACCTGGGGGCAATCAATGGTGTAGGCCTGCTCTGGCTCTCCTGCAGGGCCTCTTGGAGACCTCTTGGGCCGTCTTGGGGGCTTCTTGATCAGTCTTGAGGCTGTCTTGGGAGCCCCTTGAGCCGTCTTGGGCCATCTTGGCTTCATCTTGGCTATCTTGAACGCCGTCCTGGAGGCCATAAGGCTCCCAAGAAGGCCTCAAGGCAGATGAAGAGGCCCCCAAGACAGTCCCAGAGGTCTCCAAAAGGCCCTCCAGGAGAGCCCGAGGAGGCTAACACCATTGCCTCTCTGGGCAGTCTTGTTGCTCTCCTGGGTCGCTTCAACGCCGTCTTGGGGCCTTCTTTGAGAGACCCTTGGGCGATCTCTGGGTCCTCTTGGGCTGACTTAGCGCCCTCTTGGGGGCCTCTTGGGCTGTCTTGGAGCCATGTTGGAGGCCTCTTGGAAGCCTCTTGGAAGCCTCTTGGGCTGTCTTGGATGGTCGGAAATCCGAACAGACGAGAACCTCAAAATCAAACACCTACGGAGCATCACTGGTTTGGGCCCCCTCGGGCTCTCCAGGAAGGCCTCTTGGAGCTCTCTCAAGCCGTCTTAGGGGCCCTTTTGGGCCGTCTTGAGGCCTTCTTGGGCTATCTTGAGCAGTCTTGAGGCTCTCTTGGCAGGCTCTTGAGCTGGCTTAGGCCATCTTGAGTCGTGGTGTTGTCGTCTTGGCTGTCTTGGAAGCCGTCTTGGAGATCACACAGACCGCCAGAAAGGCATGTCAGAAGAGGCGTTGTTCTAGGGGCGCGCGCGGGTAGGAGTGGGTGGGATCCTTAAAAATATAACAAAAATCCCTCCAGACAACACAACGCACTCTAACACGCCCAGGCACGGTGGCGGATCGCCGATTCCAGCTCGGTGTTCCCCCCTCCCCCTGATTCCGCCCCCCCCCTTCTCAGCGTTGCCCTGCAGAGGTGGCCCCTGGAGGAGGTGCTGCAGAGCATGGACCTGCTGGCGAGGGCCGCCAACGCGGATCCGGAGCAGCCGCTGCTGCGGCTGGAGCTGGCGTGCTCCTGGGAGGAGTCCGGCTGCGTTCCTCCTCTTCTTCCTCCTCCTCCTCCTCCTCCTCCTCCTCCTCCTCCTCACCTCCTCCTCCTCCTCCTCCTCCTCCTCCTCCTCCTGGCGTGCTCCTGGGAGGAGTCTGGGCTGCGCTCCTTCGGGCCCGCGGGCGCCGCCGCCGTGGTGCGCCTGGGCTACCTGCAGGCGCGCCAGGCGCTCCACGCGTTCGCGGGCGGCCGCGTGGCCAAGGAGCCGACGATGAACCCGAGCCCTCGATCCTCGACCCTCGATCCTCGATCTTCCTCCTCCTCCTCCTCCTCCTTCCTCCTCGCCTCCGCTCCTCCCTCCTTCACTCCGCTCCTGCCTCCTACTCCTACTACCTCATCCGTCCTCCTTCCCTCCTCCTCATCAGGGGCTGCCTCCTACCTCCTCCTCCTTCATCCTCATCGCTCCTCCTCCTGCTCCTTTCCTCTCCCTTCCTCCTCTAATCTTCATTCCTCCTCATCCTCCTCATAGACTCGTCTCTCCTCCTTCCTCCTCCTCCTCCTCCTCCTTCCTCCTCCTCCTCCTCCTCCTCCTTCCTCCTCCTCCTCCTTCTCCCCCTCCCCCTCCTCCCCCCTCCTCGAGGATCGAGGGTCGAGGGTCGAAGGTGCGTGGGAGGCCTGGGTGGCTCGGACGGGGGACCCGGTGCCCGGTCCGCTGCTCGTGCCGGAGAGCCCTCGTCGCCGCGGGCAGCTTCTCCCCGAGATTCTCGTCGGCAGGCGCCCAGGGAGAGGTCCGAGGGTTTTGCGGTGGCGGTCTCTTTTCTCGGCGGCCAGCCTGGGGGGACAAATGGGAAGGGTCGGGCCTTCTCAGAAGGCTCTGAGAAGCTGTCTGAGCCTTCCCCGAGGGCACGGAGAGCTTGTCAGAGCGCCGGAGGGCTTCTGAGAAGTCCCGCTGCCGTCCGAGCATGCCTCCCCCTTCTCACTTCCCCCCGCTCGCCGCCGATTTCTGTTCCCTCAAGCGGCATACAGGTAAACTTGCCAACGCGGATGTCTCGGATCAGTGCGCCCCGGGCGCCGGCCCAGATGGGGTAGAAGTACCCAGACCTCTTCGGGTCATGGACAAATCACGACGGGAGGTTTCCAGCTATTGCCGGCCTACGGGGGCCCTTACCGGGCCTCGGGACCGTGGAAACACGACTCAGGACAGAAAACCGGTCACGGGAATGGGTCGAGATCTTTGGGGTCGACGTTACGTTAAAATCCTGACGTCGAGGGACTGGGTAGATGGGGTTGAGGATGGCGCCAAATCGCCGATGCGTCGGCGATGCGGCGCGATGTAGAGCCCGACGTTCTCCAATCCGACGTCGCCGATGCATCGCCCAAGTCGCCGCCGCGTCGCCGATACATCGGCGACGCGGCGCAATCCTCCGACCCCATCTAATTGGACCCTCTCTAAGTCTACGAGGCCTCGTCGCCGCCGCCGCCGCAGCCGCCGTCGTCGTCGTCGTCGTCGGCGGCGGCGGCGGCGGCGTCGGCGTCGGCGTCGGCGTCGGCGTATGCGTCGACGGCAGTGTCGGCGTCGGCGTCGGCGTTGGCGGCGTCGGCGTCGGCGTCGGCGATAGCGTCGGCGTCGGCGTCGTCGTCATCGTCGTCGTCGTCGTCGCCGTCGTCGTCGCCGTCGTGGTGGTGATCGTCGTCGTCGTCGTCGTCGTAGGAGGAGGAGGAGGAGAAGGAGGAGGAGGAGGAGAAGGAGGAGGAGGAGGAGATGGCGGAGGGGGAGGGAGGGAGGGAGGAGGAGGAGTGGGGAGGAGGAGGAGGAGGAGGAAGAGGAGGAGAGAGGAGGAGGAGGAGGAGGAGGAGGAAGGAGAGGAGGAGGAGGAGGAGGAATAAGGGGAGGAGGAGGAGGAGGTAGGAGGAGGAGGAAGAGGAGGAGGAGGAGGAGGAGGAGGAGGAGGATGGAGGAGGAGGAGGAGGAGAGGAGGAGGGAGGAGGAGGGAGGTTGGAGGAAGAGGAGGAGGAGGGAGGAGGAGGAGGGGAGGAGGAGGAAGATGGGGAGGCGGGGATGAGGAGGAGGAGGAGGAGGAGGAGGAGGAGGAGGAGGAGGAAGGAGGAGGTAGGAGGAGGAGATAATGGAGATGAGGAGGACTGACGATGGATGGATGCGTGAGGAGGAGGAGGGAGGAACAGGAGGGGAAGAGGAGGGAGGAGAGAGGAGGAGGGCGGAGGGAGGAGGAGAGGAGGAGGAGGAGGAGGGAGGGAGGGAGGAGGAGGGAGGAGGGAGGAGGGAGAGGGAGGAGAGGAGGAGAGGAGAGGAGGGAGGGAGGAGGAGGAGGAGGAGGAAGAGGAGACGAGGAAAGGAGGAGGAGGAGGGACTGAGGAGGAGGAGGAGGAGGACGGACGAGGAGGAGGAGGAGGAGGCGGAGGAGGAGGAGGAGCAGGAGCAGGAGCAGGAGCAGGAGCAGGAGCAGGAGCAGGAGGAGGAGGAGGAGGAGGAGGAGGAGGAGGAGGCGGAGGGAGGAGGAGGAGGAGGAGGAGGAGGAGGAGGAGCAGGAGCAGGAGCAGGAGGACGAGGATGATTTTTTGAGCTCATCAGCTCTCCCCCACCAAATGCATTAAGTCTGGCGGTGGTGGGGGACATCAGCATGCTAAAGTGACATTGGTCCGAGTCGCCTGACGACTCGCACGCCAGCACGCTGGGCGCAAGCCGAGGCCTGCTCGTCATATTAGACAGAGCGGCAGGCCACTGGATACAGGTGCCGCTCAGCTGCTTGCTGCCACTCTCACCTGACACAGGGCGAAAGGGCGGGCAGCACAGCTGAGCGTCAGTGACTGACGCAGGAGAGGGGCCAGCACGCAAGCCCGCAGCCTCGCTCTCCAGGGCACTTTCGCCTCCACGAGGGAGCACAGCCTGATTACAGGAGGGCGGGAGGGAGGAAGCGACGGCCAAAACTGGCAGAGAGTCACCAAACCGACGCCGAGAAGCCTCTTCCTCCGCATCCAGAGGATCGAGGGCGAGCTCGGTGCCACTCTCACCTCTCCTGTGGGGTGGTGGCGCCGAGCTCTTGACCACTGAGGCCGCAGGCTCAGCAAACAGAGGCCGAGCAGCCTCTTCTTCCGCTTCAAGAGGGTCGAGGGCGAGCCTGGTGCCACTCTCACCTCTCCCGTCGGGTGGTGGCGCCGAGCTCTTGGCCACTGGGGCCGTAGGCTTAGAGATACGAGGCTCTTCGGTGCAAGTCTGACCTGACTTGCCGCTCGCCGTAGCGGGGTTGGGCGGTATCTCACCACAGCCAAACAACGGGGGCACAGGCAGCATACTTGAGGCACCGCATGAGATGACCAGTTTGCACTCGAACTCCGCTCTTACTGTACTGGGGGGGGCGGCCTTTGTTGTATAGTTGGTTCCAGCCCGAAAGCCTGGACCCCGAGGGGCCAACACAACGTTCGCCAAGGCCACGAACACTTGTACCAGAGGGGGTAACAGAAAACATCTGGTGCATATGAACAGCACCGACAGGTCGCCACAACCAAAGGCAATGGCACTGTGATTGGGCGCATCCAGCCTGGAAGCGCGAAGCTTGCTGAAGTTGGAACAGCGGCTGGTATCAGGGCAAGTGGCCGACCGCTTCCCCTTGAGACAGACCTCACAACGCCAGAGCCCCGCCCAGGGACGCCACCCGTGCCTGGGAGCAGGAGGAGCAGGAGTGGCCTTCAACAGCTCAGCGTTGGACAGGTCCAGGGGTTCCCAGAGAGGAGCCAGCCTGGCAGCTAGCCTGAGCGTGCAACGGGCGGCGCGAACCATTCAGTCGATGGATACTAAAGCATCCTCATCTCGCGGATGCAGATTGACAGCGTGTTTCGCGCCGACGTCCGCATGACGATTTCCCATTCGCCTCCGCCCCTCCCGACTTTCAATGCCGAATTCGTCGTCGTCCTCGTGAGCAGCAACCTTCTCACACGGCAGGAGGGGGGAGGAGGAGTAACATTGGAGACAGGCACCAGCATACACACGTTTGCCAGACAAATGAGATGAGCGAGGCTCATTGGCTAACTTCACCACATTGGAGCAATATGAAAATGCCTGGGAGTGACCAGGAAGGCTTAGCACATGGGCTCATGTGTAGGCCGAAAACTCCGATCCCTGCGGAGTCTGGGGGTGCGGGGCCAACGCAGGGGCACGGAATTCCGCCGCGAGAGATCCTACACCATCCACCATAGCAATACAAGGGCCTGCTCGGCTGAGCTCACGGATGGGATGTCTGCACGACCCATCAACACACAGCGAGCCCCAAAGAGTGGTGGGAGTACATGGACCTATGGGCGAGACTTGACCACGCTCATGCCACACAACGATGGGACCGTCAGAGTGTTCCGTGGAGGTGCCAGGGTACGAGTCGGCGGGATGAGCGAAAGCTCTCAAGGTAAAGACAAGGATATCTTCGCCCAACTCTTCAGTCCTGAGAGCCAACACAACATCCTCCTTCACCTCTCCCTTCCTAACAGCAGTGGCCGACCTGTGAGAACAAGACCAGAGCTTGTGACATAATGTGTCAGGCTTGCCACGCAAGGGGCAGGCGATGCCAACCTGCCATCCCAACTTGAGAGCGCGGCCCCTAGTGGGAAATGCCTCGGTGGCAAGGGCACGGACCCTACTCTTTCCAAGAGGGTGCGCTTTTTATTGGCAAGAGACCCCCTCACAATATCAAACCACAGCCTATGATTGACTCCTTTCTTGGCAGCCGCGTCTCTCTCTCTCTCTCTCTCTCTCTCTCTCTCTCTCTCGAGAGAGAGAGAGAGAGAGAGAGAGAGAGAGAGAGAGAGAGAGAGAGAGAGAACGGAGATGGGCTTCGTGGTAAAGCTTCTTGATTACAGGGGGAGACATGGTGCCAAGGTGACTAGAGAGACCCCTGTGATCTTTAACCGTCATAAAGTCAGTCATAACCCAACCGAGCCTAGAGACAGACACGCGCAACGCAGAGATCGGGCCAGCAACGCAGCGCCACGAGCAACTGTCCTTGCCAAGAACAGACGCCTATGCACGGCGAAGCTCTGGCAGGCTGATTGGCCACTCGAACTGGGGCGCCCGGGGAAGCCGCGCCTCTTTCGCCCAGTGAATAATTGGCGAACGAGCCGCGCGCCAACATGGGCCCCCGTCCAAAATAGCCGTGGTGGTGAGCGGACGTAACTGAGAGTGATGACGAATGGTGCTGAAGAGACGATGACGGATGAGGGGCAACTCATTATCCGAGATACCTGCGACCTCACTCCCGTAGCTCACACCAGCGCGAGGGCCGGCTGAGAAAAACAACCGGATGATGGCACTTCTCTTGAGCGCCTTATTCTGTCTGCGTAGCCGAGTGGTCTTCCTGCTGGCAGCCGCGATCCTGGCCTTGAGCTCGGCCGCGCGGTCTCGGATTCTGAGGTCGGGGCCAGCCGCGTAGTCAACGCCTGAGTTCAACGCCGTGGAGGATCTAACAGAACACAGATCAGAAAGAAGGGCCGGAACTTGATCTCCAACATGCTTCGGGGAAGCAACGATGGCAGCCTTGTCCGTCGCGAGACTGCAGCCGAAGACATCCTACGCAATAGAGCGCAAACGGCGAGCACCAGAGACAATGCTGGAGATCACAGTTTTGGCAGAACCTGTGGTCGTAAGACCATGGTCGTCAGTATATACATCTAAATCGAGGTTGGGCAGGGGAAGAAACCGATCATGACCTTCCATCCCGTGCGCTCGAAAGGTGGCGGCAAAAGAACGCCCAGCGATAACCCCCCTATTCGCGTAGTAAGGCCCCCGGATAACTCCTCCCAGGCAGGAATGAGCCACGCCTGTAGGCGAGCAAGCAGAGGCGGGTCAGCACAGGCGGAAACCCATGCCGATAGCAACGAGCTTCCAGTGCGACAAGGCTGATCGTCTCGTAAAATTTGCGAAGGTCAAAAAGAATGGCACAGGAGCTTTGACCTTCGGCAGCGCCGCCTTCAGCTTTGACAGCTTGACGCCAGACAACGTCGGCAGCCCCTCGATGCTGACCAGCAGCCCAAAACCTCCTGGGGTGTTGCTGTTCCCAGGCCAGGGCGAGGGGGCGGCTGAGACGCCCCCGAACCCCGCGCCGGGAACAGAACGCCCCCATCGGTCTGTAGCCACCACTCGGCTTCGACAGCAAGGCCAACAACGGGGCAGAGATCTGAGGAGGGAGAGCTCCCAAAGCTCCCATGAGCGAGAGGAGCATGCTGAAACGCGCGAGGGCCTGATCGTCCAACAGCTGAAAGTGGCGGCAGTGGAATCCGCCCAGAGAAACAGCAGAGTCCTTTTTTGCATTCCTTGGGGGCCGACCTGATGCCTCCAACAGAGATGAAAGGAGGGGGGGGGGGCGCAACGAGCGAGCCTGGGGGGGCGAGCCCCGCTCCCCCGATCCCACCACGAGGCAGCGCGATCACCCTCAGCCTTGAGCAGCGACAACGGATGAAGGGGGGGGGGGGGGGGCGTCGGAGTCCATGGGGGCGGGCCCCGAATAATCGGGCGCGCGCGCGCGCTTCGAACCATAATCGATGCCGACATGCAGCCAGGCCGACCAGTCATCTCTCGACCTCTGGCCGAAGTATCTGGCGGCCGCGTCGAGCTCGCTCCTGACCTCAGTCTCAAACGCTTCTAGGACTGAGCAGGAGACCGACTGCGCTCAGGCACGGACGAGCTCTGCAGCACGTTCAAAAAGACAAGCTCGAGCGCCAACATTACTGGCTAGGTGCAAAGGCGGCGCAGCAAGTACATTGCCCAGCGCCAGCACCTGGCGGTTACGACCAAGGCGCCTGGAGAGCACGCGAGCGCGCCACTGTGCAGCAAGCCACTTGATGGAACGAAATTCGGGGTGCTTGGCCCGGCCTTCACCTGGCAACATCGAACGCCAAACGAGCTGGGGACCCAGAGCCAGTGCCCAGCTTCGTGATTCCAGCCCCCAAATTCGGAACCAAGTCCTTCTCGCCACGACTGGCCCACGCTTGATGCAGGGGGCCCAAGAGCTCAAGAGCCCCTTGATCATCTCCCTTCTTCACCCGACCGAGAGCTTTTCCAGCCGCGTCCAGCTCGCGGGCCCGCGAGGCCGCAGCAGGGCGAGGGCCGCGCGCAGGTTTGACAGGGAGAGGGGCGGGGCATCCGAAACGGGAGGGCCTGAAGAATCGATCGCTGAGGGAAGAAGGGCAGGCTGACAGGACGATGGGGCGACAACGAAGTCGACCAATCAACCTCGCGCGGGCGAAGACCCTTCGCAAGACCTCCAGAGCACACGAAATCATCAAAGGCGTCGGCCGTGCCAGACGGAGAATGAGTGCGCGTCGATGGGGCGCCGCAGCACCGCGCAGCCTGCGGCGAAACACGAATCCTCCAGGAGCGGGAGCTCGAAGTTGTGGTCAGCCCCAGCGACAAACGGCAGAGCATTCTGCGACGATAGAAGGCCTAACTCCAAAAGAATGGTGCGATTGCGGTCTGATGGATCTTCAGAGTGAAAGAGATACGACGACGTAGCGACAATAGGGGGGCAAGCAGGGAGACGAACGAGGTCAGCAAGACAACGACTCGGCACCATTTCACCTCCTTCAATGCTCTGCAGACCCAACCAAGAGCGAGCGAAGATGGCCACCCCAGCTGAAGTGTCTCCAGCTTCAGTGGCCGCAGCATCCGACCAGAAGGATTTCCAGCCTCTCTTTTGGCACCGAGCGTTGGCGGCGACCACGTCCGCGCCTCTCAGGCGATGCTCCTGGCGCAGGATGACTTAGGCGCGAGTGTAACCTACAATCAGGTCTTTCATGGCCCCCCAGGAGTTACAATTGACAGTCCTAATGTTCAACTCGATCTTGTTCGGATCAGGTGCCGGCTCCTGGTCGCAGTTATTTTGGGGCACGGGCGCGTCGCCACCAGAGCCTTGGGCATCCACGATGCCAGGCTCGGCCATCTGAGACCAGTAAAACTGCGATCCAGCGAAAGGTGGGGACGGGGAAGCCCTCCCTTCCAAGAGAGAGCTGAACCTGGTGCTCGGGTCTGCCAAGGGCAGCGCCACGCACGAGACGAGACCGAGTGATGGCCGACACTGCCATGCTTCTCTCCAGGCGTCAGGACAGGATGCAGCTTGGCAGGCCTGGCAACATCGAGCGGCGCATTTGAAAACATCCGACTGAATGATCTGGCGTGAGCAGGGGTGTGAAGCACAGCGTCAGCACGGGCAATGAGAGAGGACCAGCGAAACTTGGCTGACGAAGCTGAGACATGCACACCTGAACGCTTCAAAAACCTCGGGATACCACGACGATTCCAGAGCCGGATCTGAGCCTGAGAAGGAGACTCCAAGAATATGCCATCTGGTAGAAAAGTAGATAAACATCTCCCTGGAAGAAGTGCTCTGAATCCAGGACCAGGAACCAGACCGAGAAGAGCCTTGAGAAGACCAGTCGCTCAGAGGCTTCCAGGGGGGAATCATGAGCCAGGACCGCCGGGCGCAATCCTGGCAGCGCGCTCTCGAACGCCGGCCTGAGCCTCAGGTGTGGGCGCCGCAGGCGCCCGACCATCAGCTCCTGCACCGTCTCCCCGAGCGCCCTCAGCAGCGGCAGCTGCAGCGCCCGCAGACTCCGCTGCTCCAGCAGCGGGCTCAGCACGCTCGTCGTGTCGAGGGCGCTTCGCCTGCAGCCGCTTGAGGTGCGCCTCGTGCTCCCGCCTGAGAGCGTCAACCTTGGACTTGGCGTCGC
>CAUYUJ010021169.1:52307-118006 GCA_963575745.1 Prorocentrum cordatum
GACGACGGCAACATCCCCACGCTCACCACGGGCTGCATGCTCTACAGCTACGCCCGGGAGCGGCTGCTGCTGGGCGAGGAGTGCCTGCTGCTGAACGGCTTCCCCATAGACCACCTCGACCTGCAGAACCACAGCCAGGCAGAGATGATCTTCCTGGCCGGCAACACCATGTCGATACCTTAGTGGGCCCTGGAAACGACAGGGCCGTTTTTTTACCGGTTCCGTTTTGCCGTTTTTTTGCCGGTTCCGACGCCGTTTTTTCACCGGTTCCGTCGCCGTTTCTTGACCGGTTCCGGCTCCGGTTCCAATCCTGGAGCCGTTTTTTTGCCGTTTCCGGTCGCCGTTTTTTTGCCGTTTCCATTTTCAAGGGACATTCGTTTAGAAACGGTGAAAAAACGTCCCTGCCGTTTCCGGGGCCCACATAGGTCGATACCGCTGGTGGGCGCGGTGCTCTTCGCGGGGCTGGTGGCGCTGGACTGGGGCCCCGACCGGTCGGTCACGGTGGGTTGCCACGAGCTGCCCGCGCCGGTCTCCATCCGGGCCGACGCCAGGAAGCTGGAGGAAAAGAAGCACACAGGCACAATGAATCTTCGATTCCCCAGAAAACATGGGAAACTATGGGAAGTGGGCGGGAAGACAGAGACCCAGAAGATATGGGAACATATGAGGCATATTTTGATGTGTGTGTGTATTTTTGTGTGTGTGTGTGTGTGTGTCCTTGGGCCCCTTCAAGGAAGCTGGCGGAGGCGTCCTCCAGCTCCCTGGTCATGCGGTGCAGCCAGGCGCTCCTGGACGACGACAACGAGGGGGCCGTGGACCTCGCCGTCGAGGCCGTCCGCGAGGGCGAGGCCGCGGCCCAGGACCCCGAGCAGCAGCAGCCGTGGGCGCGGAGGGCCTCGGTGCTCCTCGCGATCGCGCGCGACTTTGCCCTGGCGGAGGGCAAGAAGAAGGACAAGGGCCTCGGGAAGAGGAACGCAGGGGGAGCAGGCAAAAGGACACAGAGACCTCACAGCTCGGAGGCCCCCATTCGGACTTCTCGGGTCGGCGCCGGGGGCCCCCCCTTGCCCTGGCGCGCGGGGCGCGTCAGGGGCGGCGCGAGAGGCGCCGTCAGGGCCGGGGGCCCCAGCGCCGAGCCGGGAAGTCCGCGGGGGCCACCGGGTTTTTGCGTGTAGGTCGTTGTCTGTGCCCCCAGGAAGGACAAGGGCACGAGCACGTTCCTGACGCTCATCGCGGAGCACGACCCCGACGTGGGCAAGGCCGCGCCCCAGGCGGAGTCCGACGACGACGCGGCGATGGGGGACGGAACGGGCTGGGAGGAGCGCATGGCGAAGGTGGAGGCCAAGAAGGCGGAGGCCCCCGAGCTGTTGCGGTGGCTCCGGGAGGGCATCAGCCTGCTGCACGCCATGGACCGGGAGGAGGGCATCAGCCGCGCCGAGGGCCTTCGGGAGCGGCAAAAAGGGGGGTGATGACTGGGGGGGTGGGGATACCATGGCGGGGGCCATGATATTTCCCTAGATTTTGTGGCGCCGTTTTAAATTTCATGACGTCCCCCGCCCCCCCCCCCTGGGCCGCGCACATGCCGCCGGCCACAGTTTGCGCCCCCCCTCGAGGGCGCCCCCCTCTTGTGGAGGGTGAAGGGTTTAGGCGACCCGTCCCCCTCCTCCCTCCTCCTCTTCCTCCTCCTCCTCCTCCTCCTCCTCCTCCTCCTCTTCCCCCTCTCCCGTCAAGCCGACTGGGCTCAAGCTGGGGAGGCGGCGTCTTGGGGGTTTCTGCACACATCCTTCCACACGAGTCCTTCCCTGTACCTCAGAGTGGTGCTTGAGTACGTTCACTTGTGACCTCGCCAATTTCACGAATGTCCGCGGAAGCAGAGATGACACCGCCGACACACAAGTCCAGGCCGTGGACGAGGTGCGGCACATGTTCGGAGTTTGAGTACAACAAGAAGGTCAGGTCCAACGGCATGAAGTCGCAAGTTCAATACCAAGAAGCTGTTCAATCCCCGCGGCCCCGAACCTCACGTTCATGTCGAGAGCGACTCGGATCGGGAGAACAGCAGTGTCGGTAGCACGGGCGTTGGCTCTCGGGCGAATGGACGTATGAAGAAGGATCTGGCGACCAAGCAAGTGGACGACCTGTCGGCCCTGCGCACGACGCAGGATGAGGAGATGAGGAAGGCGATGGGGGCCCAGCACAGCCGTCTCGCCTCGCTCCCCGCCGCGTCGGCAGAGTCGGCGGCGGAGTCGGACAATCGCGCCGACGGAGCATGGCGGGCGGCCAGCCACAAGCATGAGCAGTCGGTCGCGCAAGTGCTCGGTCTGAGGGGCCCAGCTGCAGACCGCGGAGGCCAAGGAGCAGGCCGCCGCCAAGGAGCTGGCTCTCGCGGAGCGCATGAAGAAGGACGCGGCTGCAGCCCTCGCCAGGGCAGAGGGCTTGCCTGGCACCAACGCGGCGGGCGCCGGCGCAGGTGGCCCAGGTGGGGCACGCCCGACGATCAGCATCCAGATGAACTCGGAGGTCTTCGACAAATTCGAGGAATGGGAGTGCGAGGGCAGCGACAAGCAGGCGTTGCGTCAGCTCCAGGCAGAGCTGGAGACATGAAAGCAGAGCTTCGGGTCCAAGGATGCGGAGCTCAAGGTAATCTTGGACAAGGTCGCCAAAGCGGAAAAGGAGGTCCTGGACAGGATGAGCAAGAAGCGCAAGACAGCCGCCGCAGGACCAGGTGTCGCAGGAGGGCACGCGACGACGGAGCTCCAGGAGGCGCAGACGATGCGAGCTCGGCCGAGGATCCAAGCCGAAGCCATCCGAGGAGGAGCTGAAAGCAGAGGTCGAGCGCATCTCCCAGGCGCGGTTCGCGGCGTCGGCTGCAGCCAGGGCCTCGGGCAAGGGCGCGACCCTTCAGAAGGCCGCGGCCAAGTCTGGCGGATCATCGTCGACCAGCGCTGCCAGCGCTGGAGGCAATGACGACTGATTAGGTCTGGCAGGTGCTGGCGATGCTGCGGCGAATCAACACACGGGGGATATTGCCAGTGGTGCTACTGGCAGAACATCACCAGGATTATATATATATATATAAATATCTTTTTCAAACGTCACGTGCACGGGCGACAGAACCTGGAATTTTCTTGAGGCGATGTCTTCCAGTCACGACTATCTTGCAGTATGTGAGACACCTGTGGGGGGCAGAGTACGAGCAGGCGTTCAGCCCGAGCTCGGAGAGCATCACTGAAGCTGTTCGCGATCCCTGCTCGGCCGAAGCCCAAGTGAACCAAGACCGACGAGCAGACCGACAGCAACAGCAACGAGGGGGGCGAGTGGCTGCTCACTCGGAATCATAGGCCCGTCTAACATCTGGCCGAGGCGAAAGCCGCCACGGGGCCCCGGGCGGAGCGAGGCGACATGCGCGACGGTTTCGTTCCGCGCGTCGCCCACGCGCGAGGTTTCTCGTCGGCAGTCCATTGCTTTGCTGGGCACTCCGGCATAGGGCTCCGCGAAGTAAGCATTGCCCGATTCCTGAACATTGGATGCTTGCTGCGGTCATTGCGTATTCCATGGGTCGTAGCAGCAGACTGGCAGGAGGAGCCATCGCGCGTCCTGGCTGGCTCGAACCTCGAGCGAATCGGCGGTCATATTGTTTGTTCTGGCGCTCGATGCACGCGCGCGCCTGCTGGAGGGAAAACGCCTAGTCACTTGGATTATTTGATTGGTCTGCGCGCGCATGCATCCGTCATGTCTTGCCTGTCGCTGCTGTCCCGCGGAAGCCTCGCAACGAAATCAGCACGGACGGGTCGGAGCCCAGCTTTGCCAAGGCCAGGAGGGCGACTTCAAGGTTGGTGGCCGAGCAGGCCCGGGGTGCTCAGACTTTTTCTGGGTCTTCCCCGGGGCCAGGTTTAGATGGGGAAGAGGCTGCTGATGTCCGCGGGTCTGGTTCGTCATTTTATCCCTCCCCTCATCCCCGCGCCCGCCCTTCGGCCCTCGGCGACGCGGGCGCCCGCTGCGAGGGCGGGGGCGAACCCGTCGGCCCGGGCGACGAGCGGGGCGGCCACTCGGAGGGCGGCCCGCGGGCGGACGAGACCGTTTTCAGACTTGCCGCCCAGTCTCTCTGCGCCAGCAGCGAAGCCAACCATGCAGTCGAACTGCCACGTGAAGATTCGACCCGAGCCGCCCAGGCGCCGCCTTCGGCGGAGCCGCCCCGGCCGTCTGATGCGCGAGAGTGGCAGCCCGAATCGCGCATTCCTAGCAGCGCGTGGATTGAACGAGGGTCGAGCGCCGGGTTCACCACTGCCCTCTCCTGCCCACCTGCTCCCGCGATTCCCCGCGCCATAGCCTGCCGCCTCGGCTCAAACTCTTCGGCTGTGTTGAGCGCCCTGCGCGCCGGCTGGGTCCGCGCAGTCGAGGCGTCGAGGCTGCCGCGCGCGCTCGCCGCGCGCAGGTTTTCTCTGGGCAGTCGCGCGGAGAGGCGCCCCAGTTTCAGGTGGCCGGCGCTCGGCAGGCCGCGCCGGCTCGGGTCGCGCCACTTCGACATGGAGCTTGCAGCTGGCGGGCTCGGGCCGGCGCAGTTACATGCAGCATCGCGCGGCACCTTCGGAGAGCTGGGGGCGCCGAGCAACTGGATACAGCATGCGTTGCAAATCGGCGTTTGTTGGGCGAGATCCCTGAGAGGGCGCGCCGGATCGTTCGGCCGACCGACAGATTCCACTGGGAATGTTTGGCGCTTGTGTTGGGGCATGGGCGCGGCAGTGATCTCGCCGCATTGGGCGTCTGCGCCGAGGCAGCCGAGAAACTGGCCAGTCGTTGTCAGAGGCGACCCATCGGGCAAGCCATGGGCGAATTTCGAGACTGGGCGGAGACAGCGCCAGCACTGGGCATATTGCGAAGGCCTTGCGGCCGGCGCCGCCGACCCTGAATGGCGACGACGACGACGACGACGACGACGACGACGACGACGACGACGAGCGCTCTTGGGGGCCTCTTGGGGGTAGTTTGTGGGCCTCTTGGGAAGGTCTTAGGGGCCGCTTAGAAGCCTCGCGGGGGCCTCTTGGGGCTTCCTGGGGGTCTCTTGGAGGGGGCCTGGGACGTCTTGGAGGCTACTTGGACGGTCTTGGGGCTGTCTTGGGCGTTTGCGGCAGATCTTTGGGCGACTCGGGGCCCTCTTGGGCCGTCTCGGGGGCCATCTTGGGCATTCGGACTTCATTTGGAGTGTTTTCGAAGTTTCTAGGCCGCCCGAGGAAAAACTAATCTGCCCCCCCCCCCCCCCGCCACCCGCCGCCCGCCCCCGGGACCGCCCCGGGGCCCCCCCCCCCGGGCCCCCCCCCCTGGGGAAGTCAAAGGGAAGGGCCCCCCCTTCGACTGGATTACGACACTGCTAGATTTTTCCCTCGCCCACGAGCTTGAGAAGGAAGCTGCAGGGAAAGGGGGCGACGGAGGCGACAACCGACGGAGACGACGACTCGAACAGCCAGGCCTCTCGCACGCGCCGACAGGGTCGGCGGATTTCACAAGAAGTTGAAGGACCCCATGCCCGAGGGGCAGGATGTCATCTTCAACGGTCAGGGCATGCTGCGCCCGCTCGACGTTCTTGATCACAAGAGTCGCGGGCGGGAGAAGGTTCGGGCGCCATCTTTCTCGCCCGTGGGCGGGGGGCATGTCGAGCTGGCCGATATGGAGAGCTCATTCTGTGATATCCGCGAGAGGGTCCAGCGCGAGTCCCTTCCGCCCATCGCGGCGGAGGATTTGCTAGATGCCTTGAAGAAGATCAAGGCGACGGCGGCCACGGGGGTGGACCGCTTGAGTTCACGTGATTTACTGCGTCTTTCTGTGTGGGGGCCCTTCAGGATATGGCGACCTTGCGCGGAGTATCCGAGGCAACTCAGTCGTGGCCACACCAAGTCCCCCTCACGATCGGCACGCTTCTGCCGAGACACATTTCAGAACATTGAATTATATAACTGTTGCCGCGCTTGTCTAGAGTGCGGCCGCAAGCGCGAGAGCCACATGTGAAGCAGTGGGCGTCCGAGTGCGAAGCTCATTGGGATGTGACCATCAAGAAGAATGCAGCAATCAGAGAGGTGTTTCTTCGGGCGAAAGATAGGAGATGGCGGCGAGGTTTCATCGCGGCAGCGGTCTACTCGACATAGGCCAGATCTACAACCTTACCGGGTGGCTGATGGTCGGCAGAGCTGCGATGCGGCTCGGTTTCCCTGCTGAAGTCGTAGGCCTGGAGCTGATGCAGTGCATGGCGGCGCGGTACTGGCGGCAGTCGGGTACACGCTCTCAGCCATGTGCGCCCTTGCGGTCAGTGGTGCAAGGCCTCCGCGGAGGCGCCAGGTTCGCCTTGTGCGCCATGCGCCACCACATGCAGAAGCTGACGACGGTACATGTGGACATGTCGCAGAGAATATGGATCCGCGGCCTCGGCCAGTCAATCAAGAGTACCAGAGAGACGATGCGCAACAGACTTGCGATGTGCCTCGTCGACACATGTCGTTTGATGCAGCGGGGTGGGCTTCTTCAGTCACCCACGAGAGCCGTTGTGCGCGCGAAACTGGATGGCGCCAAGTGCATTGCAAAGCGGGTGCGAGCTCGCGGGTTTTCGGTGCGTGCGACACCACAGGCGCCATGCCTTGGAGCAGACTATTGGGGGGGATCTCGGCATTCACGCGCGCGTAGGTCTGCGCGGCGGGCCGAGCGCGTGGCCATGCACAAGTGCGTGATCCAATGTGATCGGGCGACTCGACGATGCGGCCTCGCATCGAGGTCGGAGCAGCAGGGAGCAAGAGCGGCAGGAGCCTGCGGGCACCAGCTGCAAGGTGTTTTTGGAGATGCCATGACACCGTGTCACAGAACAGTGGGAAATTCACTCGGACCTCGGATGGTATCTCAAGGCTGCAGGCAGAGACCCAGCCTGCAAGGTGCCGAGAGAATGTTTGCGATTGTGGTTGTCTTGTTGGGTCCGTCAGGCGAGTATTCGAGATGGCATGACACGTGCGTGGCCAGATTTTGCCCGAGAGTTTGCAGCAATTCCACAGGCCCAGCGTGCTCGACACATCCGATGGCCGCAAGGAGCAGTGACCAGTTACTTATGCCAGGCAGGGTGGCGACCAGATTCACCGACCAGCTAGGCCACGCCCAGTAGCGGCGACGGGCTTGAGCACGCCCCGCAGTTTTCTACCGGATCTCACGGGCATCGAGAGCATCGGCTTGTCTGCGGCAGCGCGCGGCCCAACGCCGCGAAGAGTCCGGACTGGAAGGAGGAGCGTGCAATCAGTCGCGCCGCAGGCTGCTCCGACAGTTGGGGGGAGGCCCAGAAGGATGCTGGCTCGCAGGTCCGATGTCGCGGATTGCTGTCGGAGCCACATGGCCACGGGCACGACGGCAGGAGCGTTCCAAATATGAGCTGTGACAGGATTGCTTGCGCTGTCGGGGACATCGGGAGATTGCCGTTCATCGAATGTGGGCGCGCGAGGGACGAGCTCGGCATGGCACGCGCGAGAAGATTGTTGGGGGAGCCTGCGCACGGGGGGGCGGGGCGGGCGCCTGCTTCTGGACGAAAGGGCTCATCCCAGCATCATGGGTCTCAGTGGAGGCGCCGCAGAGTTCCGAGTCTTGGAGCATCATGGGGGGGGGGGGGGCATTTCGCCGACGGGCGTTTTTTTTTTTTTTTTTTTCCTCGGGGGGGCGGGGGGAAGTGCAGGAGCGCCCCGCATACATGCTCGGGAACGCCCGCGGCGGCCCAAAAAGCAAGAACCCCGCTCTGAGACGGGCAGGGCTTGGCCTGGCCTGCTTCCGCAACCTCGACGACATGGAGCTGTTCCTTGGTGTGTGTGTGTGTGTGTGTGTGTGTGTGTGTGTGTGTGTGTGTGTGTGTGTGTGTGTGTGTGTGTGTGTGTGTGTGTGTGTGTGTGTGTGTGTGTGTGTGTGTGTGTGTGTGTGTGTGTGTGTGTGGGGGTGGGGGTGGGGGGGGCTGCCTGGGCCGCGCCAGACGGTTGCCGGTAGAGAGCTGCTGGCATTCCCTTCTGCATCGCGCGGCAGCAGATGGCGCATGACATACACCACGGACAATGAGAGTGTCATCCGCCAGCGGGGCCAGAGAGCGACCTGCGGTGGCAGATCGGCGCGCGCCTCAACGATCATCCGGAGAACCAGTGCACGATGCGCTTCGCCCGCTCGCATCTCGAGGCCGCGGCCGTGCTACAGGGCAGGGCGCCCAAGCTGTTATTGTCGGGCAATGCCATGGCTGACGCCTTCGCCGCGCGTAGAGCTGACGAGTCAAGGATGCCAGAAAACAATCGCACGAGGGTTCTCGCCGCAGAACACAAGGCCTTTCTTGTTCAGTTGAGGATTTCCAGAGCATGATTGAGGCCTTGGCCGCTGAACAGGCGCATGAGAAGAGTCTAGGTAGGAAAGCAGCCCGTCGTGCCCAGCCTAGACCACCCACCCCTTCTGTGTGTGCGTTCTTCTCGTCTCCGCATGTGATCCGTGACTCCACTGGCAGTAAGTGCAGTAGGTGCCAGGGTACAGCCACAAAAACTAAGCGTAAGCACTGGCTTACCTCCTCGTGCTTTGAGCTAATTAATGTGGACAGTGTTCTGTTTGAAACTCCCCCCAGGCGGCGGGCTCATATCGCAGGGGGTTTTCCGGGTTCAAGCCATCACTTGCGACATCACGCGGGACTGGTGGTTCTGTCTCGCGTGCGGGTTCTACGCAGCTCAGCAGCTCAAAGAATTAGCCGAGCCGTTTGTTGGTAATGTAGACGGTAATCAGACTGATTACCTCGCTCCGATGTTCAAGGGTCTCTGGCCTAAAGCCTTCAGCAAAGCTGAGCTAGCCAAGAAGCAGAAATCGAGCATTCAAGTTTTTGTTCCCCGACTTGGTCGCCACGCCCAGAACTGCAGAACTCCTCCCCCTCCACCTCCGCCTCCTCCTCCTCCTCCTCCTCTCCCTCCTCCTCCTCCTTCTCCTCGGGTCGCCTACGGCCCTTTCTGGGAAACCTGGCACTCTCTTGGCGGTTCCCGAGGCCTGCGAAAGTTTGTGGAAAAGGGCCTGCTGCAGCTGAAGGTGGACCAGAAGGCCGAGCGCCTGCGCCGCCTGGGCACGCCGGAGGTGCTGCACTACCTGTGGAAGGACCTCCTCATCCGCGAGGCGAAGCTTAAGTCGGGCACGTCCCTCTACAGGAGGACCATTCAAACATAGTCGGAGGACGATATGTTACGCATTGTTTGGGGTCTTACGTGCGTCTTAAAGGTATTTTTATGGTTCGTCCAAAATCCGCCTGTAGGAGGACACGCCCGACCTAAGGCGAAGCCCTTTTTCTGCCGGGTGCAGCTGGATTCCCTGAAGCAGGACCTGAGGCAGCCCAAAGCCGGCTCGGACGCGGAGTGGCTCGACAGGGCGGCGCAACTGGCCAACGCGGACATGACCTCGCAGCGCATGGAGCTCCTGGAGGCCGTCAGGCAGGTGCAGCCGCCGCCCGCGCCGCGGCTCTGCAGGCTGCTGAGGATGTGGAAGGCAGACTGCACGATGATGGACAAGGAGATCAAGCTGGTCCTGGAGACCCTGAAATCGTTGCTGTCGGCCTGGGAGCGGCCGAAAGCGAGGCACCAGGTCTGGTGCGGCCTCGACGGCGCCGCGGAGGTGGGGCGCCTGGCCCGGGAGCTGGCCCGGGCCTGCCAGACCAACAAGAAGCCCGCGTCTGGGAACGCGCTGTCGAGGCTTGCGGAGGAGCGTGTTTCTATATCGCTTGGGGCATAATGGGCATTATAGCCCCCTACCCCCCCCCCCCCTATAGCGTACCGCCCCTCCCCCCCCGTTGCGCTCCACGCACTGCCGCCGTGCGCACGGCGGGGGCGGAACGTTACATTATACCCCCCCCTCCTGGCCCCCCCGCACCCCCCGTACTGCCCATGATCGCCGAAAATAAAGAAACGCGCTCGAGGAGGCCGAGAAGATGGCGGAGGAGGAGGCGGGGCCCGCGGCCAAGCAGCCCCGCGCCGCGGCGCAGGAGCCCGGCGCGGCGCTGGCCTTCATGGAGAAGAAGGTGGCGGCTGAGGAGCGGCTCGCGGCCTGCATCGGCAGCGAGTCCATGAAGCTGTCGGAGTGGATGGGCCTCTTTCCCACCACCGCCACCATAAGTTGGAGGGGGGGGGAGGAGGAGGAGGAGGAGGAGGAGGAGGAGGAGGAGGAGGAGGAGGAGGAGGAGGAGGAGGAGGACCCCCTCCCCCTCCAACTTCTGGTAGTGGTGGTGGCGGAAAACGGGCCCCTCAGGAGTGGAGCGTGAAGATGGGGGCGCTCATGAAGGAGCTCACCGGCCTCCTCGCGCCGCTTGGCCTGGACCCTCAGGGCGGGCTGCTGCTGCTCGACGAGGTGGGCAGGCTCGACCTGGCCAGGCGGGGGTGCGAGCTGATCCGCGAGGGGATAGACCGCCATGCCGTGAAGCAGGGGGAGGACCTCGTGCTGCAGCTGGTGGAGCGGGAGCTGCGCATCGCCGGGCTGGAGAAGGCTCGGCGACTGCAGCGGGTGTGATTACGCCGGGGTTGGGTTTGCGATCTGCGCCGGTGGGTCCCGGGGGTCACCACGTCGCGCCAAAGGTCTGATGAGCCCCCCACGGGGGTGCGCGGCAGGGGCCCTTGCCCAGGTCCTCGCCCGCCCCCCCCCAGGCGCGGGTTGCAGACCGCACCCTGTGCGAACCACACCCGTCGGGGTCGCCGAGAGGTGCTCGAGATCCCGGGGAACGCCTCCCTGCTCTCGAGGGTGGACGGCCACCCGGAGGAGGACAGGGCCCGCCTGTTGGCCGGCCTGCAGGCGGCGGGCGCCTCCGAGGAGCACGCCAGCATGACCGTGGAGGCGGCGCTGCGGGCCCACGTCATGGTGAGCAGGCTCTACCCGGAGGGGATCCAGATGCCCGAGGGGTGGCAGGCCATGGGCCTCCCAAGCGCCAGTGCGATCGGGGGGGCACGCGGCACCACGCAGCTGCGGGATGAGAGTGAGCGGGTGGGACGCGGAGGGGTCGCGGGTGTGGGTCGCGGGTGGGTCGCGGGTGGCCGCGGGGCGGGTCGCGGGTGGGTCGCGGGGCGGGTCGCGGGTGGGACGGTGATGGCAGCAGCAGCAGCAGCAACAACAGCGGCAACAGCCAGAATTGTTGCAAGAGTTTTCGGTCTTGCCTGCTTGCGTGCCATGCGGCACGTATATCCCAAATCCTCGGTACCCGCACACTTCGTCTTCGATCGTGCCCCCCTGGGGGTAGATTTTCCTTACCTGCGGCGTGTAATTGGCGCAGCCCCTGAAGCACGGGAAGAGAGGACGCATGGAGCACGGGATTTGCAGGAGGGGGGCGAGGAACAGAAAACGTGTGGCAGAACCATACGGGCTGATCGGGCGGGTCGACCCTAACGGGCGGGTCGGAAAGGCGCGCCTAAGTGGCCGTGTGGAGAAGGCGTGTTGCTGAACCGTGAACACCGCGTGAATCGCGAAAAGAGCCCGAGCGATAGCGCGATTTCCAAGTAAGTCTTGGGAAAGGCCACAGCGAGAGCGTGATGCCTGAGTGTCGAGGGCGCGGCGTCTGAATCAATTGCCAGGAAGTCCCACGCGAGAGCGCTTTTCCTGCATAATGGGTGAGGAAGTCCCGCGCGAGAGCGCAATTGTGAAATCAATTGTGAGGAGTGTCCGGCGGGAGCCGTTGCTGTTGCAGTTCGGGGGCCATGCGCTCAGTTTGGTGACACCAAGTTTCCCTTGATAGAAAACGGGGTGCGAGCCCCGAGGGGGGCCCTTCAATTGAAAAATCAGTAGTTACCGGAGCGAGGGTCAACACAATTTATTTTTGGAATGAACATATGTTTTCTAGACATGAGACTTCAACAACAAGAACAACAACAACCACAGCAACAACAGCCACAGCAGCAGCAGCAACAGCAGCAGCAGCAGCAGCAACGGCAACAAACAACACCACCAATAGCAACACCAGAAATACAACCAACACTATCACTATTAACAACAACACCAACAACAGCAGCATCAGCAACAGCAACAGCAGTTCAAGACTGTTTGCAACTATTTGCCCGCGTGCCATTCCATACGTACATCCCAAACACTCGGTCCCCGCCCTCTTCGTCTTCGATCGTGCCCCCTTGGGGTCATCTCTTCCCTGTCTGCCACGTGCACTTAGAGCAGCCCCTAAAACAGGGGAAGAGAGGGCGGATGGAAGGGGGAGGGAGAAACATGGAACACGAGAGAGAGAGAGAGAAAGAGAGTAGCAGGTGGGGGGCTGTGAGCAGACAACACGTGGCAGAACCAGACGGGCTGATCGGGCGGGTAGACCCTAACAGGCGGGTCGGGAAGGCAGGCCGAGCAAGCGGGTTGTTGAAGCGTGAGTCCTGCATGATTCGCGAGGAAGACTCAAGCGATAGCGCGATTCCCAAGTAAATCGTGAGAAAGGCCAAAGCGAGAGCGTGATTCCTGAGTGTCGAGGGCGTGCGAGGAAATCCCACGCGAGAGCGTTGAATGACGTGTGCGGAAGTTCCGCGCGAGAGCGCGATTTGGGAATACATTGTGAGGAAGGAAGTATCCAGAGGGAGCCGCTGTTTTTGTAAGCTGGGGGCCAACAACCCAGTTTGGTGACCCCAGGTTTTCCCGTATGAAGCACAGGGCGCGAGCACCAGGAGGAGCGTTGGTACAGGATGTTCACTATGGCCACCGTGGGGGGGAACAACAGTAGTACTTAGTTTCAGAGATGAGAATTCGCAGCAACATCAACAGCAACACCAACAACAGCAACCTCAACACCATCATCAAACACAACAACAACACCAACAACAACACCAACAACAACACCATCACCACCAACACACATAACAGCATCACCATCACCGACAGCAGCAGCAGCAGCAACAGCAACAGCAATAGCAAACGCTGTACTAACCGGTTTAAGACCGTTCGCACATCCCAAACCATCGATGCCCGCCCTCTTCGTCTCCGATCGTGCCCCCCCTGGGGGCACATCTTCCCTGCCCGCCGCGCGCAGTTGGCACAGCCCCTAAGACATGGGACAGCACGCGAGGGTGGGAAGAGACACGGGGGAGGGAGAAGGCTGGAGCAGGAGGAGCGGGAGGAGCGGGAGGAGCGGGAGGAGCAGGAGGAGAAGAAGGAGGAGGAGGAGGAGGAGGAGGAGGAGGAGGGGAGGGAGAAGGACGGTGCACGAGAGAGATCAGCAGGAGGGGGGTCGGTGAGTAGTCTCCAGGGAACGACATCCTGGCGTGCAGTGGGCTCGTTAAGGGTATGTCAAGGCTTTAGTGGTTTTGTAATGGTTTTCTGGTGGTTCCAGGCGCTGGTGGTCTAAAATCCATAAAGCCAGTTGCTGCTAAAACTAAAGCAAATCCCATGTGTCCTAACATTGGAAGCTTAAGCATTTAGAACCCCAGGGTCCAACAGTAAAGATACCATGCAGGTTACAGGGGAGCTAGCTACGCAACCAAGGCGAGCGTCGGAACTAGAGCTTGACACCGACTGGCGGGAGCGGCGGGAGGCAATACTAAAACCCACTGCCGCTCATTTATCCTCTCTGGCTGGGCACCCGCACAGCTGCCCGTAGCAGCTTGCGCGGGACGGCGTGGGGCCACAAGGGAGGCGAGGGTCGCGGAGCATGGCCAGGGGGAGACGGATAGATCCCATCAGGAGTGGCGGGATAGAGAGGCAGAGGAGAGCGGAAGAAAGAGGCAGACAGAGATGGACAGAGACGTAGAACGCAAGGCGTAATAGAACACGCCATCGTGGTCATCGCCATCGCCGTCGCAGATTCTGTCAATCTCGTTTCCGTCGTCGGCGACGGATACGGCGCCGACGCAGACGGCGAGGGCGGTGGCTATGACCACGATGACGGAGAACTCGGCAGTACGTATCTTCGTAGAGACGCGGGTGCCGATTCCGAAGAGAGTCGATCAATTCGGCGATAATGCGGATGCCAAATTGGCATCCGCGTTATCGCCGAGTTGATCGATTCGAAGAAATTCGGGTCTGCTTACTTACCTTGACGCCCTCCTCGTTCCTCGTCCTCCTCATGGTCTTCCTCTCCCCCCCAGTGCGTGCGTCCTACCTTTCCTCCTCGTCCTGCTCATCCTCTCCACAGTTTCCCCTCCCCCCTCCCCCGTATCCTTTCTCATGTCATCCACGATCCCCCCTCCTTTACGCACTTCCCGTGCGTCCCCAGTGCCCTCCGCATCAATGATGCGGAGGGCACTGGGGACGCACTCGAAGCGGCTAAACTATGTGCACGAGCGCCATCCTACCCAGCTGCATCACCGACATCACCATGAAACCCCCACTCTGTCACTACCAATCGGAACCCCAATAAATCCTCATGATCCCCATCGCCATCACTGCTCCCCGTTCACTTCCCTCTTCCTTCGCAGGGTCACTATCATCACCGCTCGTTTTACGTTATCCGAGTCCCCCCCCAACCCCCTCATCTTCATCTCCATCCCCCCTTCCCGCGGTGTCGCCGCGAAGCGGTATTGCTACCATCGTCGTCATCGCTTTCGTTTTCATCCCCATCATCTTCATCATCACGATCCTCGCCCGAATCGTCACCCAGGCCGTCGTTGTCGTTGAGTTCGCGATCGTCGCCAGGGGCCCTCCTCACCCCGTAGCCCGCATAAGCTTACTCCTCCCCGTTCCCTCTCCCCATCCGCCTCCATCCCCTGTAATCCTTTCATGCCCCATCACGCGGCGTCCTTCCTCACCCGTTCGTCATCCTCAGCATGCCATTGTGTATCCTATGCATCGCCCGTATGTTTAACAATGCCCTCCTCCTCCTCCTCCCACCCCTATCGTTCACTCTCCTCCGTGTGTGCGGCCACTGCACTTTGACACGCTGCGTGCTGGGCGCCAGCCGAGTCTGCTCCAGCTGGCAGCAGGCCTGTCCACGCAGGCCGTAGCGATGCTCTCGCCCCCAGCGACAGCATGCGTCAGCACGGTCGGCGGGCTGGAGTAGCCGTCTACTCCCCGACCTTCCCGATGTAGTCAACCACGGGACCCTTGAACGAGGCCCAGATCTTCGAGTCGCCGCACGTGGCGAAGGTGTGCTCCAGGTCCCGCTTGATGAACTCCCACTCCTGCTTCTTGCCATCGTCGTTCACAGCGATGGCCTTCGGGAAGATCGGGAACACGATCATCGATGCTGTCGGGCTCTCGTCGGCGGAGCCCTTGCCGAGGAAACTCGTGACGAAGGGGACGACGCCGTACGGCACGTAGAGCACCTCGTCTTTATTCAAGAAAGCTGCTGACGACTCCGTCCACGCGGTCTTGCAGCAATCATCCTCGTTGCTCTTGGCCCACTGCTGCAAGGCGCTGAGGGCCGTGAGGCCGCCGCGGAGAAGAGAGCCCGCTGCCACGAGCTTGAGCAGCACAGTGGGGGTGCCCACGTTGACCACGAAGGACGGCAAGCCAGGGAACGGCCAGCTGTTCGAACTCCAGCTCCAGGAGTGGTTCTTCGTCAGCACCAGGAACGGCTTGCGACTCAACTCCATACACGCCTCGTCTGCCTCCAAGGGCCCGCCCTTGAACTCCACGCGGAAGTCAACCTCGTCCAGACACTTGCCCAGAGCGATCGACGTCATCGCAGCTTGGTTGGTCATCAATTTCTCGACCTTCTGCGTTTTTCTCACGATGATGTCCCAGTTGTTCGTGATGGCAGCTCCGAGCTTACTCATGGTTCCAGTGTTGAACTCCTGCAGCTTGACATGGAACGGATCCTCCATAGCCGAGTCCACGGAGTAGCTCTCGACGGAGCCCTTCGGGCGAGGAGGAGCAGGGAAGGGCAGCACTGAGAAAGTGGGCAGGTGGGGATGGATAAAGACGAGGAGGGGACGTAGGATGATCACGAGGGTGATAAGGAAGAAGAGGATGAGGAGGATTGTCTTAATGAAAACCTTATTCTCGTGCACCAGGCCGCCGAACTCCGCCGCGAGCGCCTGCGGCATCCCAGTGTTCTCGAACATGGTGACGTGTTTCTTCAGCTGGGTCGTCTGCTTCCGCTTGTCCTTGGCCTTGCCCTCCTGTTGCTGCCTTCTCACCTCCGCGATGCCAGCGGCGATCTCCTCTAGCGTACTGGCCTCCGTCTGGATCTCCTCCAGCTTCTTGATCAGATCGTCCCTGGCCTGGTTGGAGTCACTCGTCTGGCGCCACGCCTTGATGCCGTTCACGTCGTTGTCGAGCTCGCTGAACTTCTGGATGAAGTCACTCTTGGTCTCCTTGTACTTGTAAGTCGCCACGTCGCCGTCGTCCTTGACCTGGTCGTAGCCCTTGTCCAGCCTCTTGAAGCTGGCCTCGTTGCTGTAGGGGATCGCCCTGAGCGCCTGCTTGAACATCGAGGTCAACTCCCTCTTCATGGCAGCGAACGCGGCTGGGGCCATCCTCTTCTCGAACTCTGGCCACACTCGCTCCTTCTCCTCAGCCTCAGGCCCCAGCTCATCCTCAGCATCAGCCTCATCGTCCTCAAACTCGTCGGCGGCGCGAACTGACTTCGCAGCGACGCCCTGCCTCCCGTCGGACTTCTTGGCACTGCCAGGACCTGCGCTAGATCCACCGCGCGAGGAAGGGGCTCTGCCAGGCACCTTGCCAGCCGATCCGCTCTTGAGCGTGTGCGATGGCGGGGGCTGCAGCGACATCGGCGAATGCGAGCGCATCTTCTTCGCAAGCTTGAGGGTCGGAGCCTCCAAGTCAGACTCGTCGAAGTAGTTGGTGGCCGTGGCAGCGTCGTCATCGGATCCAGCCGCTGTCTGATGGGAGGCACGTTTCCCCTTCCCGCACCAGTTCAACTCCCCCGAAACCCACCGAGTATCTGAGATCTGAGGGAAACGGAGGCGGGGGGGAAGGGTACCGGAACCCTTCAGAGATCGTCAGTAGGGATGGGAGCTTTATGATGGGCGTTACGATTGCTAACAGTCAAGTTGGTTTTGTGAGGTATTCGGGAAATTAGCTAACGCTAGAAAAGGGCCATCAGCACTCCTCTAGTCTATTTGGCTGGCCTTATTTGGATGGCTGGCCGCCTATTTAGCAGTTAATTCAACATACATAGCGTAACAATGTGGACATGTAAGCACTAGTACCTCGCTGGTCCCCCCACTGTACCATGGGATCCTATTGTATTCATAGCGGGCGAACGGGAGAGTTGATCTGGCGTGGGAGGGTAGGGTGGATACACATTTAATTGAATGCGCTGCCATTGCCGACGATGGTGCAGACAACGCCGAGCTCCCACGAACCCGCATCGCCTTGTGGCCTCTGATGGTGCTGAAGATGTCGTCGGCCTTCGGGGTGAACGCCGCCTTCCGCTTCAGCGGGTCCCTGGCCTCCTGGGGGGTCAGCTTCGACTGCTTGACCGTGGCGTCCGAGTGGCTGATCTCCTCGAGACTCAAGGCAGTTCAATGTTCCTCCTGCCCGTCCCTCCCCTCCGTCCCGTGAGCATCCTCCATCTCCTCCTTTATTCCATCACCATAATCATCCGTATCCCCCCTTCTGCCTCCGCATGGTCGACCTCCTCCGCCTCCTGATTGACGTCATCTTGAGTATCCTCCCCCTCCCTTCCTCCGAGCCCTCCTTATCTAGTTCCGCATCATCCTCCTCCTCCGTTGTTCATCCCTTGTGTCCGTGGGCATGCGGACGGCAATGACTGCGACGCCATCCTCCACTTCGCGGTACACATTGCGATCGACCTTGTCGTGGTCCCAGGCGGCCTTGGCCTCCTCGATGCTCATGCCGTAGTTGAGCTTGTGCCAAGCGATGTAGCCCCGCTTGTCCATCAGCAGCGATTTGCCTTTCCGTTTCACGGTGCTCTTGATGAGGATCTCTTCCATCTCGCACAAGGTGTTCGCCAACTGGTCACGGGATCGAGTCCTCGGCTTCTGCACAACGAGCGGTTTTGCCAAACTCTTGAACTTCTCAGGGTCGTTGTACCTCAATCTGGTCATCGCCTTCTTCACTGCAGGCGACTTGCCAGAGACTCTCTCCAGGGAGTGCAAGCCGTTGAAGCAGCACTTGTGCAGGCACTTGAAACCGTACTTGGGGTGTGCGGAGCGCTGTTGAAGCCCGAGAAGCGCGATGGGCTCGTCGCAGAGCTCGCAGAGCTCCTCCTCGACATCAGGCGCCTCCACGCTGTCGTCGGAGCCGTCGTCGCCGTCGTCCTTCGAGATGCCGAGGCCCTTCTGCAGCGACTCGAGGATCTCATCGTCGCTCGGGTGGCCATTCGTACACATCGCCAGGAAACGCCCGTATGCCCAGCTGCGCTTGGCCGCCAAAGGGCCAGGAGGAGGCGCTCGCCTCGTCGCCAAAAAAGGCTCGAGCGAAAATGAGCACGAGCATGTTCTGAATGTGCGTGCGAGTGCCTCTCAAACCTACCAGAAAAGACATGGTGGGCGGACGCAGCATATTGTTAAACAGCGAGCGGCATCAGGAAGGGAACGCCAGAGCCTAGTCTGACCATCTGGACGGCCCATAACATTGAACAGGGGATAGTGGGAGCGCCTTAATGGGACCCACCGACGCCGACGTTATCTGGACATAACGTCTGCTGTGCCATGAAGATGTTTGTTGGTGCGGCGTCTGGGTGCGATGCCTGCTGGTGCGGTGCCTGGCAACGTGCACATGCGTGCGCGAAGCGAACGCAATGTAGTGTACATATACATGCACGTATCAAGCAGAGTGCGTCCATATACCAGTATGAATACATGCGTGCGTGGTGGAGTGCATGTGCAATGTGTGAATGCGATAACGCGTTGAAAAGTGATCGTGCGAATGTCTACCTCATCTGGTGTTTTAGTCCACCGTCATCCCCATGAATCTGAAGTTTGTCTGGTTGTAATGTATGTGAGCAGGCTCGGGGCCACCTTGGGAAACGCATGCCGTAAACAATAACATGCTGCACGTCGCGCGGGGATCGAGCGTAAACAACGGCGCTGCGGCAATTGCTAGGAAGTAAACGTACGCCGAAGTCTCGAGTGATGAACGAGGCAAGAGGCAGGAGGGGGTCGGCGAGGGATAGGAGGGGAGGCGACGAGGGAGAGGAGGGGGGAGCGGCGAGGGACAGGGAGAGTGAGCGGCGAGTTGAACGATATTGCGTAAACGAAAGCCAAGCAAACATGTGCAGACACTGCACGCGACAAATTGGCGCCATACCCGCATGGGCACGCACTCGCGCAAGTGCGTCGCCGACGCAAGGCGCCGCATCGGCACCCCACTTGCGAGAGTGCGTAGGGTTGCCCACGCGCGGCCCAAGGACACGTTCACCCAAGGATTGGCGAGTGGCAGATGGTTACCGCAAAGATCCACGCACTGCGCCGCGCGCTGATGTTCTAAGCTCTACCGAACTCTGGCGCGCCGCGAAGGGCTGGGGGGGGGGGGGGGGGGGCGGAGCGGGCGGGGGGGTCGGGGGGGCTCGCGCGGGAAAAGTGACGGGGCAGCGAGGGCAGTGGGACAATGCGTTGGGACAGCGGTGGTTACGCTGAGGGCAGAGAGGGATGGGGCGAGTACGCGCTAGGATTGGGGTTGGGACGATGAAGGGGGGGGGGAGGGGGGGGCGCGGATTGCGGCGTCCGCCGCGACGTGGAACTCGGGGAATGCGTTGCGAGGGACGGGGGGCGGGGGAGGGGGGCGGCCCGCGTGTTCTGCCGTGATCTTGTTCCGCCGTGCTTATGTGTTCTGCCGTGCCTCTGTGTGCTCTGTGTGTTCTGCCGTGCTCCTGTATGCTGCCGTGCGGATCGTCGCGGCGGGCGTTTTGGTGGAGTTGCTGGGTGCGTGCGGCCCGATTTGAACGAGCACCTCTTCAGATGCGGTTTTCCAGACAATAGGTTTCAGACGTGGTTTCCGTGGCGCGCGTGTCGGCGTGCGTGCGAGGTGTGGTTCGTTGTGCCCTTGTGTGCTCTGCCGTGCTCCTGTTCTGCCGTGCTTCTGTGTTCTGCCGTGCCGCTCGGGGGCGGATGGCCAGCGGGCGAGCGCCTCCACGGGGGCCGCGGCCCTCCCGATAGATGGCCCCAAGACGCGCAGGCCGCTTGTCCACCGCCTCGATGAAGCAGCGCAGCAGCGCAGCGCCTGCAACGTCATTCGCATCGGGCCCCGCGCATAGCGCCGACGCGCTCAGGGCAAGCACGCCCCGCCAATGCTATGATGCAGCCGAACCCGATGAGCGTGGCACCCCCGATCCTCCGTCCAACAAGGACTTCTTCAGGTGGCGGCCTCACATACCGATGACGCCGCCAAGCCGCGCTGCGCCGCCCGTGAAATCGGGCGCGCGCTTGCGCAAATGCGCAGTCCTGGGTGCGCCGCTGAACGCATGCGCGCGGGCCAGCGCTTCCCCGACCCCCCCGCCCCCCCCTCTGCCACCCCCACCGCATCCCCCCCCCAGCCCACCCAACACGCAGCCGCCGCGCTCCCCGTGCCCCTCTTCCACCGCCGCGGGCGCGCTTGCAACGCTCAAGCCTTGGCGTGAGAAAGGCGCTGGTTGCCGCCCCCCGAAGCTCCCCCCCCCAGCGGGCGTGGACACGGGGCACCCCACACGCCCATCCAAGGCGCCCAATGCCACTCACGCGCCGTGCCGCGCGCTCAAGGTTACAACCGCAGCGGATCACTATGACGAGTCGGCGATGGCGCGGCCCATCTTGGATAGCGCAGGTTAACGCATCTCGCGCGTTAGGGGCGGCTGCGCGCGTGCCGCGACAGCGCCCATTTGATCGCGCGCGCCGCGTGGTCTTGGCAGCGCGCAGTGGCGCGCATACGTCGCCGCTTGCAACCGCACATGTCGCGCCCGAGCGTCTGCTTCACATGTTCTCATGCATGGCGTCGTCTTGTGTTTTCTTAAATTGTCGTGTGATTTCGCATGTGATGTCGGTGGTTTTGCGCCACATGTCGTGGTTTTTTTGTGGTTCAGTTGTGGTTCGTAGTGGTTTTTTTTTCCGTCCGTGGGGTGGGTGTCGTGGTTTTTTTGTGGTTCGTTTGTGGTTCGTCGTGGTTTTCTGTGGTTTGTCGTGGTTTTTTTGTGGTTCGTTTGTGGTTCGTCGTGGTTTTTCCACCGTCGGTCGGCGTTCGTGGTTCCTTGTCATGCGCTTTCTTTGATCTGAAGCAGGCATGTCTTAGATTCTGCTGTTTGTCAATGCGATTGTCACCGAAAGGGGGCTCACTGTGGGGGCGTAGGCAGTTGGTGCTATGCCGCACTTGGACAGCGGCCAGTACGTTCACCCTTGGTTAGGAGCAGTCGCCATTGTCAGAGAGCTTCGGTGCCCATCTCGAAGGCGCCCGACAAGGCTCCAAGAAGGCCCAGCATGGCCCCAGGCCAACCGCGAGGCTTTGCGTTCACCGCCATCGCGGGTGCCCACGCGCCGCGCCGCGTTTAGTTGGGCACCGTTTTCCCGACAGTTCGCTTGGGCGTCGCCTTTGCATGGGTTGGGGGGCGTTGGTGGGGAGACGCAACGCGGAGCTGACGTCTTTAGGTTTGGCGGCGCCCTCGGAGGGATCGACATGTACGTCTGCATGTATAGGGTTGCAGAGCTTGCAGTGCAGGCCCTGCAAAAGGTAACGTGTTTGTTTTGTGCAGGCCTTCCAGATGTAACGTGCTTGTCTTGTGGAACATTTCCATTGGTATCGTGTTTGTCTTGTACAGTCAGTCCAAAGGTAACGTTTTTGTCTTGCACAGGCCTTCCGTGTGTAACTTGTTTGTCTTGTGCAGGCTTTCCGAAGGTGCAAACAAGTACATCGGTACGGTTGCATGTATAGTGTTATAGGTGTGCAAGTCGACATGTATGCATACGAAGGTGCGCATGTACAGACGTGTTGGTATGTGTAAACGCGTACGTGTGTGGAAGTGTATTCGCATGCGTAATTGCGTGTTGGCATGTGCTTCGCAAGCGTGTGCATGTGCATGTGTACGGGTGCGATTGGGTTGTCGTTCTGTGCATGTAGTCGCGCATTGTGGCTGTGTAACGTGTTACGTGCGCATGAGGTGCACGTGCGTGATGCAATATCGCGTCGTGCATGTGGTGCGCCCCCGCCCCTGAGCAGCACGGATGGCCTTGGCGGAGACCACGGCGGCGCCCAAACCTTCCGAGGCACCACGTCCGAGCGAACGCTCGACGTGCTCGAATCTGCCCGTTGCTGCGGGGCGGTGGGGCCGCGGAGAGGGAATGGCACACGACGCGGGGCGCGAGCGAGGGGATGCGGCTCTCTCAGGGCGGCGGGGCGATTGTTCCTCCCCCCAGCCTCCTCCGCCATCCTCCCACCCATTATCCCTCCACCTCCTTCGCCTCCTCTCGTCAGCACCTCCTCTCATTGAGTCTTCTCCGTGCGCCTCCTCTTTCCCTCACCTCCTCCCTACCGCAACCTTCTCCCTCCAACTCCCCTCTCCTCCTCCCCCTATCGCTCCTCCTCTACTCTCCGATGCCCCCTTCCTCCCTCCCGACTCTATGTGTTTTCTGCAATTGCAGCCGACGACGGTGCCAACACGTTTCATCAGCCAATGCCGTCGGGATGATCATCCAACCATTTCTTAACCTGAGCAGCTGTGGGCTCGCCGAGCGCACGATGGGCAGCTTTAGTGAGACAGTCTGGATCTTTACCAAGTTCAATCCACGCAGCTAAAAAAGCTTGTGGCTCAAGCACACCTAGGTTCTTAGTTTGCGAAACACCAGTGCAACGCGATTTCTGGCAACCTGGATGCCTGGGACACTTCACCCTGAGCCTGCAATACCCATGCGTTAGCGTAGCATCCTCAAGGGCCAGCGCAGCACCATTAATTACTGGCGGGTACAAACCTGCAGGGGCAGCAACAGCAGGGTCGGCGACAGGCGGAGGAGGCTCTACGATAACATCGCTGTCGCCTCCCTCGCTCGCACTGTCGCTACTCGATGACGAGCTGCTGCTGCTGCTGCTGGAACTGCTGCTGGAGGGCGTGCGATCGGTTTTGTCAGACTCACTCGCGGGCGGATCCGCCTCGTCATGAGGCTCTGGCGGCGGAGCAGGTGCCGCTCCAGCTGGTGGCGGGGGCGGCGGCAAGACTTCAGCCTCTCCCTGGAGAATCTCCATGTCGCTCTCGTCCTCAATAGGTTGCCCTGGCGCCGCGGGAGCTGGCGGCAGCGCGAGGGCTGGCGGCATGTCCCCCAAAGCTGGAAGACCGATGTCACCTGCAGCACCCCCACCTCTGAGCAGTTGTCTGTGCGCCTTGTCGCCCAGATCAGGCGCCACATTGATGCCCTGTCGGACGCAGCTGTAGTAAGAGATCGGCTGGTTGGAGTGCAACGCCTCCAGGCCGTTCTCGAAGCACTCCTTGAGGCAGAGCAGGCACTGGTAGTACAACTTATTGTTCCTGAATCCGACGGCCGAGTACTCCTTGATCTCAAGGCAGTCGTGCGTATGGACGATGTGTCGTTTGACAGCGGTCCACCCACTCTCTCTGAAATGCTGAAGCAAGCATAGCGTGGGGCACTGGGCGTCAAGTAAAGCATACGCGGGCTTGGCAACCCTCGCATCATAGAAGTCCCAGCACCCATTCACATCCGATAGCCGAACCTTCCACTCCAACAATTTGCACTCCAAGTTATTCCAAGATGACAGCTTGATGGCGTCCCCGTCCTCTGGAAGCCCGTCTGGGTAGACAGTGACGACTCTGTCTTCATCATTTCGAAACACGGCATACTTCTGGAAAAGAATATGCAAACTTGCCCGCTTTGGATCACCAACGGTTCGGCATACTTTCCAGGAAGCTGTGGAACACCGCAACACTTTGAAGTACGAATCAGACGCCTGGCCATCGACTGGACAAGAGAACGACTTGCTGGGTGCAATGACCTTGCTCAGGTACTCGACCATCAACGGCGTGTTGCAGTCCCTCGGCTCCGCGGGGGCAGCTCTCTGGCCGTCGTTGGCGACCTTCCCAGAAAGAAAACTCCAATCCTCCCGCGCAAACTCCTCAAGTCGGTAGACCTTCTTGATGACGTCCTTGCCCTTCAGTTTTCTTGGGCGGTACTGGTATCTCAATGAGAACTGCAGAATCCTGGAGTAGTTTCTGTACTCGAACTCGAGAAGGTCTATCAATTCTGGAGTCTTCGTGAACGCATCGATGAACGTGAGGTTCTGGTGCAGCCGATTTGATGACAATTTCCATGGCACCTCGGCGCCAGCAGCGCGCCTAGAGGTCAACGTCGTGCACCTGTGAACCCCTTCCGCCTTTCGACTGGACAGCGGCATTCGTCTCCACACAGCTTCTTCGTCGAGCAGATCGGTCGGGATTGACTCGGTGTCGTCATCTGCGATTTTCCGAATTGCCATTTCCCCATATATGGCCGCATGTTTGTCATCTGCTGAACTATCTGGCGAGCCACCGAAGGAGAAGACACATTAGCGTATAAGTATGGACACTCTTGCAACCACCCAGTCTTGACCGAACATTCACCAATCCATCGCCTGCCTATGAAATCCATGGCCTCGTGTACCTCGTGATCTCCCTCGACCGCGTCCAAGGTGAGGCTGGTCAGGTATTCGCCGATGTCGTCACAGCTGGATTTCACATACGAAGGGGCCTCATGTAATCGCCTCCCCAGTTTCCCACATATGACCCGTCGTCCCCTCTTCAACTCCTCTGCGTGACACGCGCAACCGCTGCCCCACGACCGAAGATTGTCAAACTTGCATACCAATTGCCTGAACGCGGACACCCACTTCCAGAAAAAAACATCGTTGCATATATCACCAACGGTCTGTAGAGTCGACTGGTCCTTCACATCGCCCATGATCTGCGTTTGGAACATTTCTTGGCAGAACCTCCTCAACTTCACCACTTGCTCCACGACGGTGCGCACAGTCCTGTAGCGCCACTTCGCAAACGATGCGGACCATCTGTCCAAGACTTTGTCATAGTCCAGGGTGCCGGACCTCCTGGCGTGCAGCCTGCACGTGAGACGATAATCGTTGTTGCCGAAGAAATTGCACAGCGCCCGCAACTTATCAAGAATAGACGGCCACTTAGGATAATCATTCAATGAATTTCTCAAGATGGCGTCAAACAAGTGGTCCCAATCCACGATGAACACGCAATTGGGAAAGATGTAGTCGTGCAACTGCCATTGCGGAGAACATTGCTGCTTGATCCCATGGGCGAAGTCGTCCAAGACATTTGCCACGTCTGCCAAGCCGCTCTCAACTCCAAAGTCGGCTGTGAAGCTCCGTATGTCGGAGCAGAAACGTTCGAGTTCTTTGACGGACGGGCCGCACACTAGCCATATTGTCCAACACAACGCCATCATTTTGTCAACTGTCGACGTATACCCATGACCAAGCACTGTAGACGGCAGCGTGTAGAAACTCATCGTGTCGCCGACGCACAGATCAACAAGGACAGCGAACACCTCGACGCCAGAAGATGGCGAAGCATCCGCATACATGTGAAGAGTCCGAACCTCATCAGCGAGACCATGGAACTGGTGGCGGGACAGCAGCATGCACACGATGTCCTGGGAAAGCCAGCAAATAATCTGCCCCCCCCCCATTCCCAACTTCCTCACCACCTCCTCCTTTAGCTTCCCCATCCTCCTCTCCTCCTCCCTTCTCCCCACCCCCTCCTCCTCATCTCCTCCCCTTCCTCCTCCCCCCCCTCCCCCCTCGCCCTATCCGTTGGCGTTCTCCGCTCCCCCATCTCCCCCCCGACGGCCTCCCGCTCACAGTCTGCGATGCCCTTGCGCACTTAGGTGCATGCGTTCGTTTCAATTTCCCCCCGTCGGTCCAGCCGCGGCCGCGCTTTGTGCAGGGTGGACTTGCCTGGCCAGTCGATCTCGACATTCGCCAGAGCATCAGCGTCGATCCCAGGCTGGTCCTTCAGAATCTGCAGGAACTTCCCAGCTGCAGCAGCCGCGTCCCGAGCATCTTTGAGATGCGAAGAGAAATCCAAGCGCCGCAGGATGTGCAACGGGTTGGCCACCTCAAGCTTGCTCTGGCGCGCGACGACCATGCCCTGCGTCGCCGTGCTCACGGCGCTGCAGTGACCCTCGCCTCCGCCCTCAGACACGAGTTGCTTAGAGAAGCGATGGACAGCATTGGACCGAGGCCGTCGCGAGCGGAAGGGGAAGATGTTGGCGGCATTCCGAGAGCAGAGTTTCAACCAAGTCAAGATCGATGATATTGAATGCACAACGCACAAGCCTATGATCATCGGTACAACACAATATTCAGTGATTGCTGGGGCGCGTGCCAGAGCTGCTTGGAGAGGGCCACAGTCATGACATGCGCGCTGAACGCTGCTCAAACCTCGGCGGCCATCAACGTCAATATGAATTGGGGCTATCGCCGAGGCCGACTCTACACGGTAAACCAATGAGCAAAGTACATCACCATAGCGTCTGGCTTTCTTCCACTGCATCATCACATCTAGGGGGCCCACGTCGAAAGAGGCGGGGACGAGTTGCCAATGCATGATGGCTATGCCCAGCAACATGGGGCCATCGTCCGCTGGCACCTGCACGCCGCGCCCAGCAAGGTGTTCAGCAAGCTTGAGGCGCCACCTCTCTGGCAAGTCAACTCCACGGTCGCCGACGATGGCAGCACAGAATGTTGCACCTCGGTCAGTCTCACGATCAGCAGCGGCAGCGGTCCTCCTGCGCCGTTTGGCGGTCAGCGGACCTTGCAACACCTCATCGTCTGACAAGCCGCCGCCCACAGGTTGCAACACCTCGGGATCCGAGGACGCGGCGTCGGACATGCAGCCGCGAGCACCAAGCTGGCTAGTTGTTTGAGCCCAAATGGCCACGGCATTTACAGCGTGTCGTTTGTGCATGTTGGTGCATGTTGGTGATTTTGGTGCTTTTTGGTGCTGGTCGTGCATATCGGCTACGCGCCGAGACCCGAACGTTCCTCATCTAGACCCCTCAACGTAAGACACGTGCATTTTTGTTTCGTGAATGTTTGGCTTTGTGCCATGTGCAGTTTTCAACTTGAAACTTGTTTTCACTCAAGCGCCGTGTGGTTCTTGAATTTCGGATCTCGGCCGCCTCTGGACACCTCGCGCCACGTCAGGACTCGGCTCAAAATAGAAACTATCGCCCCACGTTGGGCGAGCCCCGTCGGGGCCCCTCGTTGCCGCGACTGGCAAGGCGGTTGCGTGACACCAGTGGCGTCACGCAACCGCCTTGCCAGTCGCGACAGTGCGACTGGACTCTCACGCAGTATGTTGAAGCAACTTCGGAGTGCTGTTCGAAGAGTTCCCCCGTTTTCCCTCATTTTTGCTAGCTACGTCCGCCGTCGATCCAGCGGCGACTGGGAGCGTGCCGGACGCCCGCACCTCGAGTCCCTCAGCGGAGAGCCCGCCTCGAAAGGTGAGGACTAGGAAGTAGGAAGGAGGAGGACTGGAGAGATGATAAGAATTTGAAGGTGTAGCTAAGAAGGACAGGAGGGCTGGGGCAGGCCGCGGTCTGCACGCCGCGCCATCAACTCAGTTCAAGAGCTGGCTGCCTACAGGAACGATCAGTCATCCCTGTACTTCGGCGGGTTCTGAAGCAGGTGGTTGAACGCCGCGAACAGGGCGAGGTCCTGCGCCAGAGCTCTGTCCGAGATCTTCAGGATCTTGGCGAGGGCCGTTCTCTGCAACTTGGCGCGCTTGTCTCTGATGGCGGCGAGCTTCGCATTGTACTTCTGCCACTTGTCGAACTTGGCCTTGAGCCTAACGACCTTGCCCTCTAGGCGGAGCTCGCGTGCTGTCTTCGGGGTGGCGCGAGGCGGCATGGCCACGGTCTGGTGCAGCTGCTGGTGGAGGGCTCGACCGAGCTGGGTGCCCTCGAAGCCTCAAGCCTTGAACTGGAACCCAAACGGCGATGGAAAGGGATAGTGGCCGAGGAAGGTGGAGTGGAGGGGCAAGAGTAGTTGGCCACGCGCAACGCAGTGTGGCCCGAGTTTCTAAACGTAGGGCGAGGGTCTCATCAGACCCTCGCCCTACGTTTACGAACTCAAAGTTGCCATTCGGTTTCAGCACTGGCGACGCCGCATTCTTCTCAGAACCACAAAAAACTTGTTTCCCACGCCTCCTTCTCCTCCCTCACCGTTATTCCCCTCACCTCCTCCCCATTCCCCTTCGTCGACACTCGACGCACCACTCGCGCGACACCGCGACGCCACTAGCGCATAGCATGCGCGTGCTTAATGCAGTCGGAGGAGATGGATGAGGAGGACGTGTTATGTGTAGTGCGTAAGTGAAATATATAATATAGTGTTTGATGCTTGATTGAGTTTATGCGTGATGGGTGTTGCAATGCACGTACTACTTGAACGCATGCGAAACCGTTGAGGCACGTGGCGGTTTGGTGTTGTTATTGTTGTAGCTGCGCGTCCCCCAGGGCAGCGGCTAGCAGTGCAGTGCAGTGGTTGGGGCGTTGGCTCGCACGGCGCAGTGGTTGGCAGTGGTTAGCGCAGGGGTTGCCGTAGTGCACGAATCGGCGCCGTCTAGTTGCTAGCGCAGTGCAATGATTAGTCCAGTGTAGTGCAGTTGCTAGCGCAGTGCAATGAATCGTATCCGACATGTTCTTAATCGTTTGAAAATGTTTACAATATTCTGTATGACGTCGGTAATATTCAAAACCCCGACAGGGGCCTTAATCCCTTGCCTAGCCGCTCCTGAGCGCCTACTCAGGGGTCGGGAGCAGGAGCTCCAGCGGCGGAACCAGACGGGCGGGTCGGGCCGGCGGACCCCGTCGGGCGGGTCGGGGAGGCGGGCCCGGGCGGCGGCGTCGGACGGGCGGGTCGCAGAAGAGTCAGCCCTGCACGAAGCGAAAGTCTCGAGCCATGGAGCGCTTCGCAGGTAAGTCGTGAGGAGATCCAAGAGCGAGAGCGTGATTCCTGAGTGTCGAGGGCGTGGCGTTTTCTCGTCGCGAGGAAGTGCCCCGCGAGAGCGCGGTCTCTGCGTAGACCCTGGGGAAGTCCCGCGCGAGAGTGTTGTTGTTGTTGTTGTTGTTGTTGTTGTTGTTGTTGTTGTTGTTGTTGTTGTTGTTGTTGTTGAACATTATTTATTCTAAAGAATAATTATTGTTGGGCCCCCTGGTGCGCGCCCCCCCTGCGCCGCCTAGGCCGCAGCTACATTTTCATCACTTTCGTGAGGAAGCCTCAGAAAAGAGGGTGTGTACAGGATCCGGTTGTTTTGTTGTAATCCGCTTTCCCTTGCAAAAAACAATAGAAAATGACATTTCTTGTTCTAATATAATCAAATTTCAAGAATCCCTTGCAAAAAATAAGGTAAAGTGGACATTCGCGCGCGCAAGACGAAATCCTTCCAAAACCTTAGTGTTCGCAGCGATTTTAACATAAAAACATCAAAAAACCAATGGTTTTTCAACAAAAAATGTCAAAATCTCATCCCGCGCGCTCTTGCGGATTCGTAGGAAACCCAACACTTTTTAAACATTTCTGTCAAACGGGCTTTTGCGAGCAACTTTTTCGAACTTCTGCGACAACGGTTGCGCACCTGCCAGGGCCATCATCCCTGTCAAATAATACCATGCGGGACACATTCGTTTTTTCTTCGCGCGCGCACGCCGAAATCTCCAAAAACCATTGGGCTTCTTAAGAATTTTAGCACCGCGCATCATAAAATGCCTCCCACGACATCAACGATGGTATCACCTATTTCCCGAAGCAGGACCATTGGTGGCACATGCCAGTATGGCGTTCTTGCGGGCAGTCCCAGTATGGCAATGTCATGGATTACCAGGTGGATCTGCGTATGCCGGCGCATGTCCAGGGCGTCCTGGCGTCATTGGCGCCCCTCGCACGCACGGGCGATGTATCCGTGAGGAGGCGTATCGGCACCATGCTTGGACACTTGGCCCCTGATGTATTTCTGCCAGGAGCCCAGCTGGCAGCATTGCGCCCCATCCGTGCCATCAGGGACGGGCGTATGCCAGAAGATGACGAGCACACGAACTCGTCTCTTTAGAGCCGCGGCGGGGAAAAGACGGTGGGTGGGCGTGCAAGCGCCGTTCCCGCCCCTCCTTCCGTTCTCTCTTCTCTCCTTTCCTCCTTGTCCTGCTCCTCCTCCTCCTCCTCCTCCGGCGGGGGGCGTGAGGATCCGGCATCGCTCACAACCATCGGGACAACCATCGGGACAACCATCGGAACAACCATCGGGACAACCATCGGGACAATCATCGGGACAGTCATCGGGACAACGATCGGGACAAGCACAACCATCAGGACAACCATCGGGACAATCATCGGGACAACGATCGGGACAACCACAACCATCAGGACAACCATCGGGACAACCATCGAGACAACCATCGGGACAACCATATCCTCTCTCTCTTGTGTATTCCCACATCCCTCAGGAATTTGCCCTAAAGATGTGATCAACTATCTTGTGAGTACGTATCATGTGTATCATGTGTATCATGTACCATATGCATCATATGCAACAGATGTTCTGTGGAAGGCTTAACAACTTCTGTGGGTTAACAAGGCTTAACAACTTCTGTGGGTGTACGAACGTAGGCTTAACAACTTCTGTGGGTGTGTACTCCACGCCAGTGTAGTAGCCACGGTCGTCCGCAGGCCACGAAGTGAAGTGTCCGAACGTCATAGGGCGGGAAGCTGGGTGTGGGTGGTGGCGAAGAGTCGTGTGGATATTTGGTAGAGCTTGCACTGCCCCCCCACAAAGTGGGGGTATTGGCTGGCGTCGCATGAAAACCCTGGCACTGGTGAGAACACTGAGCGTTCGGGTAAAGTGATTGTTGTTGTTGTTGTTGTTGTTGTTGTTGTTGTTGTTGTTGTTGTTGAACATTATTACTTCTAAAGAATAATTATTGTTGGGGCCCCTGGTGCACGACCCCCCCGCCGCGCCTAGGCCGCAGCCTCATTTTCATCATTTTCGTGAGGAAGTCTCAGGCAAAACGGGTTGGTCCGGATCCGGTTGTGTTGTTACGATCGGTTTTCCCTTGCAAAAAATAAGCTAAAGTGGACATTTCTTGTTCTAACATAACCAAACTTCAAGAATCCCTTGCAAAAAATAAGGTAAAGTGGACATTCGCGCGCGCAAGACGAAATCCTTCCAAAACCTTAGTTTTCGTAGCGATTTTAACATAAAAACATAAAAAACAATGGTTTTTCAAACAAAAAATGTCAAAATTTCATCCCGCGCGCTCTTGCGGATTCGTAGGAAACCCAACACTTTTTAATCATTTCTGTCAAACGGGCTTTTGCGAGCAACTTTTTCGAACTTCTGCAACAACGGTTGCGCACCTGCCAGGGCCATCATCCCTGTCAAATAATACCATGCGGGACACATTCGTTTTTTCTTCGCGCGCGCACGCCGTCGTCGTCGGCCGCGGGGCCCTGAATAGTAGCCACGGTCGTCCGCATGCCACGAAGTGAAGTGTCCGAACGTCATAGGGCGGGAAGCTGGGTGTGGGTGGTGGCGAAGAGTCGTTTGGAAATTTGGTAGAGCTTGAACCGGCCCCCCCACAAAGTGGGGGTATTGCCCGCCTCCTATGAAAACCCTGGCACTGGTGAGAACGGTGTGTCCCCACGTGCTAGTAATTGTTGTTGTTGTTGTTGTTGTTGTTGTTGTTGTTGTTGTTGTTGTTGTTGTTGTTGTTGTTGAATAGTCACTTCTGAAGAATAATTATTGTTGATCCCCCCCACCGGTGCATACTGTTTTTCTCTATCACAGTGTGCCCCTCGCCGTTCGCACCCTGTTTTTTGACAGGGAAAGTCTTCCTGCTCAAACTGGGCCCCTGGCCCACGGGGTACAACAACAACGGCTCCCGCCGGAGACTTCCTCACAATTTAGCCAGGACCCCCGCTCCTGCCCGAGACTTCCTCGCATTTTATTCAGGAATCGCGCTCTCGCGTGGGACTCCCTTACAATTTATTCAGGAATCGCTCTCCCGGCGCTCTGGAGTCGCGCTCTCGCTGGAGACATGCTTGCAACTTACTGAAGAATAGCCTTGCGTTGGAATTTCCTGCCATTTGCCCAAGCGCCGCGCTCCCGACACCCAGGCACTCAGGAGTCGCGCCCGTTGTGGCCCCATGTGCATGCCCTTCGTGGCCCCGCTGTCGCCATTTGTGTCCCCCTCACTGTCCTACGTGGCCCAGTTGCTACCCTCAGTGGCCCCACAGTTGCCTTCTGTGGCCCCGCATTATCTGCACTCCGTGGCCCCCGCTCGTTCGCGCTCTTCTTGGCCCCATACGCATTCCCTTCGTGTCCCCGCTGTCGCCCTTCGTGGCCTACTTCGTGCCCTTCGTGGCCCTGCTGTCGTTCTCTCGCTCTCGCTTTCGCTCGTCGTCGTCGCCGTCGCCGTCGCCGTCGCCGTCGTCTTCGACGTCGTCGTCGTCGTCGTCGTCGTCGTCGTCGTCGTCGTCGTCGTCGTCGTCGTCGTCGTCGTCGTCGTCGTCGTCGTCGTCGTCGTCGTCGTCGTCGTCGTCGTCGTGGTCGGTCCCCTGTTCGTCCCTGTTGGGGTCGGGTCGACGGTCCGCGGCCGCCCCGCCGATCAGCGCTGCCGCTGGCCAGGCCGACGGTCCGCGGCCGCCCCGCCGCTTGCCGGGGCCCGGCCTGCAGGGAAGAAAGGTATACCCTCCAAAAGGGGTTCGATCGAAGACGAAGAGGGCGGGTATCGAGGGTTTGGGAAATACGCGTTATTGGACACTCGAGCATATAAGGGCGAACAGTCTTAAAATTATTGTTGTTGTTGTAGTTCGGGGGCCAGGGGCCCAATCTGAGCCGCAAGCTGTTGCCATTCAACACGTGTATCCCGAACCATCGGTACCCACCCTCTTTCGTCTTCGCTCGTACACCCTCTTAAGGATATGTCTTTCCTACCTGCCGCGTGAGCTGGCGCAGTCCCTAAAACAGGGGAGGGATGGGAAGAGTGCAGAGACAAGGGGGAGGGATACGGATGGAGCACGAGAGAAATTTATGGGAGGAAGGTTAGGAACAGGAACGCAATCGGCAGAACCAGCCTGGTGTGTCGGGTGGGCAGACCCTAACGGGCAGGTCGGTCGGGTGGGCCCAGACGGACAGGTCGAGCGGACGGGTCGCTAAAGCGTCAACCCATCATGAAGGAAGATTTGAGCAACAGCGCGATGTCCAAGTAAATCGCGAGGACATCCAAAGCGAGAGAGTAATTTCAGAGTCTACCGGGCACGGCACCGCAATGAATTAAAAGGAAGTGCCACGCGAGAGCGCGAGTCTTGGATCAGTTATGAGGAAGTCCCGCGCGAGTGCGAGAACTTGGAACACATTGTGAGGAGGTCTCGGGCGGCAGTCCGCTGTTGCTGTGAACCAGGGGCCAGGGGCGCAGTTTGGTGACTACATATTTTCCGACAAAAAAAACAGAGTGCGAGCCCCCGGAGGAGCACTCAAATCGAGAAGCTATAATCGTCATCGACGGGTATCTACAATTATCATTCTTTCGAAAAGAGAAGTCAACACCTACAGCAGCAGCAGCTGCAAAAACAACAACATTCAGTTTAAGACTGTTCGCTTCGATCTGCCCGCGTGCCACTTAACACGGATATCTCAAACCCTCGGTATCCGCCCTCTTCGTCTTCGAACGTGCCCCCTTGAAGGCACATGTTCCTTACCTGCCGCGTGCATGTAGCGCAGCAACTAAAACAGGGGAATAGAGGACGGATGGAATGGGGGAGGGGGAAACATAGAGCATGATAGAAATTTGCAGGAGGGGGGCTAGGAGCAGAAAACACGTGGCAGAACCAGACAGGCCGGTCGGGCTGGCAGACCCTAACGGGCGGGTCGGGAAGGCGGGCCCAGGCGGCCAGGTCAAGCACGCGGGCTCCCAGGTGGCCTCCAAGAGACCCCAAGAGAGGTCCGAGAGGCGTCCCGGGACGGCCCGACGAGGCCATAATTGTAGATTTTCATTTGCTTTTTCAATGTTTTTGGCTTCTCGCGTTTTCGAGCTTCCAATGGTCCAAGAGCGCCGAAAAGGCTCCCAAGACCGCCACAAGACCACCCAAGAGACCCTCAGGACGGCCCCAAGACGGGCCAAGAAGGCTCCAAGGTTGCCGAAGAGGCGCCCAGGACAACCCCAGACCACCCCAGAACAGGCCCAAGATGGGCCCAAGAGCGGGAGCAGGAGGCTTCCAGAGACCTCCGAAAGGCCCCCAAGACACCTCCGATATTTGAGAGGCACCAAAATGACCCCGACGAGGCTCCAAGAACGGCCCAAGAGAGCTGCGAGAGCCGTCCCGAGAGAGCCCAAAAAGGGTAAAATCGTTGATTTCCAATGGTTTTTCCTATTTTTTCTGCCTTCTCACGTTTTCCCGCTTACAACCCTCAAAGATCAAGGATTTGAAAGAATAAAAGAATTCCTAGAATTCCCTTTTTTCCAAAGTGGGACTCCTACTCGGGAAAGAGCGCGTTCTGTGGTCGCTTGGAGCGGGGGGGGTTGAAACTGGACCCACCCCTCCTCCCCCCTGCATGGATGGGGGGGCGAGGTTTCGACCCCCCCCCCTCCTCCCGTGACGGGGGGAGGGTTCGAACCCTCCCCCCCCCTCGCCCCCCTGCTTCCCCTCTCCTCGGGCCGGCGCTTGCGTCGGCGGCGGCCGGCGACGGCGGCGGGGATGACGATTTCTATTTCTGGGCCGGCGCCGGCGCCTGCGGCGGCGGGCGGCGGTGGCGGGGAGCGTCGACGAGGACGACGGTAGTGGTGGGTGGTGGTGGGTGGTGGTGGTGGTGGTGGTGGTGGTGTGGTGGGGTTGTGGTGGTGGTGGTGGTGGTGGGTTGGTGGTGGTGGTGGTGTGGTTGGTGGTGGTGTGGTGGTGGTGGTGGTGGTGGTGGGTTGTGGTTGTGGCGGTGTTTGTGGAGGTGGTGCTGGTGGTGGTGGTGGCGGTGGTGGTGGTGGTGTGGTGGTTTGTGTGGTGGTGGTGGGTTGTGCTGCTGGTAGTGGTGGTGGTTGTGCGGTGGTGGTGGTGGTGGTGTGGTAGATTGTGGTGGTGGTGGTGGTAGTGGTGGTGTTTTTTTGTGGTGGTGGTGGTGGTGGTGAGTTGTGGTGGTGGTGGTTGTGGTGGTATGGTGGGGGTTTGTGGTGGTGGTGGTGGTGGGTTGTGGTGGTGGCGGTGGTTTGTGGACGTAGTTGTGGTGGTGGTGGTGGTGGTGGCGGCGGTGGTGGTGGTGTGGTGGTGGTTTGTGGTGGTGGTGGTGGTGGTGGTGGCGGTGGTGGTGGTGGTGGTGTGGTAGGTGGTGGTGGTGGTGGTAGTTTGGTGGGTTTTTTGTGGTGGTGGTGGTGATGGTGAGTTGTGGTGGTGGTGGTGGTGGTGGCTGTGGTGGTGGTGGTGGTTGTGTGGTGGCTGTTGTTGTGTTGTTGGTGGTGGTGGTGGTGGTGGGTTGAGGCGGTGGTGGTGGTAGTGGTGGTGGTGGTGGTAGTGGTGGTGATCGTCGCTGCGTCCCCGCCGTCGCCGCGCCAGCGCTGGCGCTGCTGGCCGCCGCCAGCGCCGGCGCCGGCGCGGGGGGGGGGACCCCCCCCCTGGGCTGCCTCTGGTCATCGTCGCTGCGTCCCCGCCGTGGGCGCTGCTGGCGGCCGCCAGCGCCGGCGCCGGCGCCGAGAGGGGGGGGTTCGGGAGGGGGGGGGGGGAGGGGAGTCCCCTTGGTTTTGATCGACGGCGCCGAGTCTTGGGGGGGGCCTACTCCCCGGTTCGAAACGCGCCGCCGAATGTTCCCCGGGCAAGCGCCCGTAAAACGCGTTCTCTCCTACTCTCTCCTACTCGGAGATCCCACACATCCCCAGACATCTGGCCTGTACCGCGCCTCCTGGCTTCCCGGGGGGACCCCAAGACGCCCAAGAACGGCCCAAAACGCTCCCGCGCAGCCCGTGACACCCTTCCGACGGCTCTCCAGGCCTCCAGGAGGCCTCCAGAACCCTCAGGGGGTCCGGAAGATCCTACACGCCTGAGGGGCCCGGCTAACAAAACCCGCGAGGCACAAACAAAGAACAGCGCCGAACAGCGCCGAGGAATTGGAAAAACATGGGAATCACACAAGTCTGGTCCCTGGTCTACTCTTCTACAAGAAACCATAATTCAGACCCCCCCCCGCCTCCCAACAAAGAGCCCAGGTGAGGGTCCCAAATTGTGGAATACCTATAAGAAACAAGTGGCACGCGTGCCTCTTGCACAAAACGGAGGGGGAAGGAGGAAGAGGAGGAGGAGGAAAAGGAAGAGGAAGAGTAGGAGGAGGAAGAGGAGGAGGAAGAATAAGAGGAGAAGGAGGAGGAGGAGGAAAGAAAGGGGGGAGAGAGGGGACGAGAAATCGAAGAAGCGGGGGGGCGGGACGGCAGGGGTGGTGCGTCGCAGAAATAAAATGGTCGGAGCGGGGGGGGGGGCGGGGTGCACTGGGCGGCGGGGGGGCAGAACGATCGTGGAGGCGGGCGGTGGGGGGGCCGTGCGACGCGGAACAAAACGTTCGTGGCGGAGGGGGCTGTGGGCGGGGTTCCTACTGGAGCGCTGGGGACGCGGGGGGGCTCGGGGTGACTGGGCTGGGTGGGGGAGGTGGTGTGCGTCGCGACGCGGAATGAAATGGTCGGGGCAGAGGGGGCACTGGGCGGGGCTTGGGGGAGAGGGCCACGGGGCGGGGGTCTAATTGGAGCGCTGGGGACGGGGGGGGGGATATGGTGTGCGTTGCGACGCGGAACAAAATTGTCGGGGCACGGGGCGGAGCCTCCACTGGGGCGCTGGGCACGCGGGGAGGTGGGGGAGGTGGTGTGCGTCGCGACGCGGAATAAAGCGTTCGTGGCGGAGGGGGCAGTGGGCGGGGCTCCCGCTGGGGCGCTGGGGACGCGGGGGGGCTCGGGGCAGAGAGCCACGGCGCGGGGGTCCCACTCTGGCGCTGGGGACGCGGGGGGGGGGTGCGACGCGGAATAAAGCGTTCGTGGCGGAGGGGGCAGTGGGCGGGGCTCCCGCTGGGGCGCTGGGGATGCGGGGGGGCCGGGCAGAGAGCCACGGCGCGGGGGTCCCACTCTGGCGCTGGGGACGCGGAAGGGGTGGGTGCGACGCGGAATAAAGCGTTCGTGGCGGAGGGGGCAGTGGGCGGGGCTCCCGCTGGGGCGCTGGGGACGCGGGGGGGGGGGCTCGGGGCAGAGAGCCACGGCGCGGGGGTCCCACTCTGGCGTTGGGGTGGCGCTGGGGACGCGGGGTGGAGAGGTGCGACGCGGAATGCGGCGTTCGTGGCGGAAGGGGCGTTGGGCGGGCTCCCGCTGGAGCGCTGGGGACGCGGGGGGCTCGGGGCAGAGAGCCACGGCGCGGGGGTCCCACTCTGGCGCTGGGGACGCGGGGGGGGGGGGTGGGGGGTGGGGGGCGACGCGGAATACAGCGTTCGTGGCGGAGGGAGCAGTGGGCGGGGCTCGCGCTGGGGCTCTGGGGACGCGAGGGGGGCTCGGGGCAGAGAGCCACGGCGCGGGGGTCCCACTCTGGCGCTGAGGACGCGAGGGGGGCCCGGGGGGCAGAGAGCCACGGCGCGGGGGGGGGGGGGGGGGGGCGACGCGGAATAAAGTGGTCGGAGCTTTAGACACCCTGTGCAAGAAAATTAATGATTTCTGCGTTTACGCGCTTCCCCTTCCATGCGATTCCGAGGCTTGCGCAGGGCCTCCAAGGGAGTCCCTGGACGCAAGAAGCGACCAACATGATATTACATGAGTTCGCCGATCAAGCCTAGCTAGAACTTGAGCGCGCTCCAAGCGCGCGATGGTTCTAGTGTGCGTGTGTACACAAAAAAGAATATGTGTACAAATGTATATGAAAAACATATACGGATATATATATATATATATATATATACATATACATATACGTACACACACATGCAAACATACTTACATACATACATACATACATACATGCATGCATGCATGCATGCATGCATGCATACATACATACATACATACATACATACACACATACATATACAGGTGGGCGTGTCCAGCACGGGGCTGCAGTTCTTCTACCAGCAGGGCGACCCCAAGAAGGAGACCCAGTGGCGCATCCCGCTCTACCCCGACGACAAGCTCGACGAGGCTTGGAGGGGGCCAGGGCGTCTGAACTGGGCCCCGAGAAAATATGTCAAGAAGGGGGATATGCCAAATCCGCTCAAAAGTGTTCCCCGCACCCCTCCCGGGGTCCATGTGGTGTATAGTGTTTCACCCCGGATCCGCCTCTACTGGTCCCTGAACCCGAACCCCGAACACGGCCCCCTGAGGCCGAACAAGGCAAAACACCTCCTCTGAACCCAGAGCCTCGAGCCTTGCCCCCCTGGCTGCTGGCGGGAACCAGTGCTGGGCCACCCCGTAACCACCAGCCGGCTCCAAGACGAGGCGCTGGGCCCGGAGGGCCGCCCGGACCTCCAGAAGCAGGCGGGCGCCCCCGCGGCCGCGGCCACCGCGGCCGAGCCCCCCGCAGCCGCCGACGAGGCGGCGCCCGCGGACCCGAAGAAGGCACCCAGCGTGGCCAGCCGGCTGCCGCCTCGCCCCGCGGTGCCGTTGGGCGGGCGCGGCTCAGGTCGAAGGGTCTGAAGCAACAAAAACTGCAAGCACATCAATTGCTGGAGCTCCGCGCACGGATGTCTCGGATATCGGCGCTGGGCCCCCCCCGTCTGGCGGCGCCTCCGGCGCCGCCCCTGCTCCGCGCGCCACAGGGAAGGGGGTCCGGCGCAGATCCAAGAAGTTCTCGCGGACCTCAGACAGCTTATATGTTTCCCCCCTCTTCTGTCAGGGCCCGCGGCGTCGCAGGCCGCCAAGGGCGACCCGCTTCCCAAGGCGCTCGAGGAGACGTCGGTGGCCGAGATGCCCGCCGGCAGCCTGCTCGACGCGCTGGGGCCGCGCGCGCCCACGACGCCGCCGAAGAAGAAGAAGAGGCCCCAGGAGCAGCCCGCGCTCGCCCCAGCCTCGTCGTTCCGGGCGGCGGGCGGCCTGCCCGGCGCCCCGCAGTGGCCCAAGGCCTTCGTCTTCGGGCCCCCGGGGCTGTCGCAGCCGTCGCTGGCGCCGGCCGCGGTGGCCAAGTCGACCTCCCGTCACTTCTTCCTGTCCCTGGCCCGGATGAGGAACCAGCCGCGGCCGCCGGTGCTGGCGCCCGCCGCGCCGGCGCGCGTCCTCGCGGTGGACGCCGCCGCTCCGCCGGCGCCGCCTCGGGCGCCGACGAGCCCGAAGGCGCGGCGCGGCGAGGGCCCGCCCCGAGCGCCCAGTGAGGACGGGGCCCCCGCGCCAGCGAGCCCGAAGGGCCCCGAGGAGCCCCCGCAGGGGCAGCCCCGCCCGGCCGAGGGCGCCGACCCGATGGGCGACTTCTACGCGACGCGCCAGGTGGGGCCGGCGGCCGGCGGCGCGGGGCCCGCCCCCGCGAGCACGGCCCAGCCCAAGCCGGTGCAGCTGCCCACGCCGCAGCCCAAGCCGGCACTGGGCAAGGAGCCCGGCGCGCGGGCCACGCCGCAGCCGCCGAAGCTGCCGCCGCCGGCGTGGCTGATTCAGAAGGCCAACGGGCCCGGCCCCGCAGCGGCAGCGGAGGCGCCCGGCGGCCCGCCGCCGCCGCCCGCGCAGGCTGCCGCCACCGCGGCGGGGCCGCTGGGCCCCGCGGGGCAGTTCGGCGGCGACCAGGGCCCGGCGGGTCAGCTGGCCCCTCCGCCTCGCCCTGCTGGCCCCCCGCAGGCCCAGGGGGAGAAGCCGGGGTGGGCCAAGCGGCCCATCATGCTGCCGAGCGGCCCCCTCATGCCGGTCAGCTTCGTCCTGCCGCACCCGCACAGCCAGCAGCTGCCGCGGCAGATGCCGCAGATCACCATACCCTTCCACAGCCCGCCCTACGCGGCCCGACCCAAGCTGCCTGGCCCGCAGGAGCCAGCCCGACCCCCGTCCGACGCCATCCTCATGAAGAACCCGGGCCCGGCCCCCAAGACGCCCCCGAGGCAGCCGCCAAAGGCGCAGGCTGCCGCTGCGCAGCCGCAGGCGGCCGCTGCGCAGCCGCCGAAGGCGCAGGCGGTCCTTCCCGCGCCTCCCGCGCCACCCTCGGGCGCTGAGGTGGCCGTGCCGATGCCAGTCTCCCGCCCGTGCCCCAGGCCACCCGCGCCGCCTGCAAGGGAGAGGAGCCGCAGCCGGAGCCCTCGAAAGTGACTGTGCACGTCCAGGCTCTGCTGCAGCGCGGTACGGTTAGGTTCGCGCCGTGTCGACCAGCGGCGACCCCAGCGCGGGCGCTCAATGTATTGAATGCCGCCGGCGACCCCAAATCGGCCGACGTTGAACGATTGGACGTTTGGTAGACTGCCGATCGCTCAAGCTTGAACGCTTCCCGCAGCGTCAGAAACCAGCGCCGGGGTCGACGCGGCACGACTCCGCGGCATCTTGAGGGAAACAAGAAGTGACATAAACATAAAAACTCGGAGGTCCGCGCGGATTTCTCGGATCGGCGCTGGACCCCCCTCCCTGGCGCGCGGAGCGCGCCAGGGGCGGCGCCGGAGGCGCCGCCGGGGGGCCCCAGCGCCGATCCGAGAAATCCGCGCGGACCTCCGAGTTTTTATGTTTATGCCACTTCTTGTTCCGCTGTATCTCGATTCGAAGAGGCCGATCCGGGTGCTGCCCTCTGCGAGAGGGCGTCCCCGGGCGCCGCTCGGCGAGGGCGCTCTGGGCGCCCGCCGCCCGCCCGCGATGGGGGAGAAGCCGCAGCAGAAGGTCCCCGCGGGCCGCCCCCGGCGGCTGCGTGAGGCGGGGGGGGGGCCATCGCGCGCCGGCGCTCGGATCCTCTCCTCTTCGCGAGCACCTCCTGCCACTTCTTGTTCCGCTGTATCTCGATTCGAAGAGGCCGATCCGGGTGCTGCCCTCTGCCGTCCCCGGGCGCCGCTCGGCGAGGGCGCTCTGGGCGCCCGCCGCCCGCCCGCGATCGTCCCCGCGGGCCGCCCCCGGCGGCTGCGTGAGGCGGGGGGGGGGCCATCGCGCGCCGGCGCTCGGATCCTCTCCTCTTCGCCATCGAGCAGCCCTCCTCCTCGTCCTCCTCGTCCTCCTCGTCCTCCTCCTCGTCCTCCTCGTCCTCCTCCTCGTCCTCCTCCTCCTCCTCGTCCTCCTCCTCCCTTTCCTCCTCCTCGTCCTCCTCCTCCTCCTCCTCGTTCTCCTCCTCCTCCTCCTCCTCCTCCTCCTCCTCCTCCTCCTCGTCCTCCTCCGCCTCCTCCGCCTCCTCCTCGCCCTCCTCTGTTCAAGCCGTGCTTTTCCCTCGATCTCGGCCCTCTGGTGCGGTGTTCGGGCTCGGGGGCCAGGAACACTTGGAGCTGGGGCGAAACACTACCCTTAAGTCGGGCCTGTCCCACTACAGGAGGAATTTTCAAACATAGGAAAGAAAACTAGTCTGGGGACGATGTTTTGACGATTTGGGGAAATTTGTGGGAGGTATTTTTTGGAGTATTTTACATTTGTCGGTCAAAATCTATTTGTAATTAGGGGGACACGCCCGACGTAACACTACCCTCGGGGAGGCGGTCGGGACCTCGGGGGCCGCAGATCGAGCCAAAAGCACAGCGGCGGAGGTCAGGGGAGCGGGTCCCGAGGGAGACGCGGCCCGCGGTGTTCCCTCGCTCGGGGCGTTCTGCGGGCCCCGTGGACTGTCGGAGAACGACGCCGCCCGAAGATTTGGTCACGGCGGGAGGGCCCCAAGAGCCAGAGCCTGTTTCCCTGGGGACCCCGTTGTCATGGCGCCAACATCGCCGAGCGGATTTCGCTCGGACAGCGACGGGATGGGCCCGATTATCCTGGAGAGTTTCGTTCTGGATTTCGAGGCGGGTTTCGTGTGGATTTTCTGGGGGCCAGGAATGAAGACTATAACAAATCCACGCGAAATGAACTTCGTTTTTCACGCGCCGCTTCGGGCAGAAATCCACGCAGAAATCCGCTGCAGCACGTCTGCAACGCCGGTGCAATGACATTTGTTTCTTGCTTATTCTTCTCTCAGCAGACGAGGAGCTGTGTGAGGCAATTCAGCTTCTCCGCCGCCAGGAACGCGTGTCGAAAGGCGGCTGGAAAGTTTGCATCCGTACGGCGGCACGCGGGGGTATGTGCGGGCTGGCGTCCCCGTCGGCGGACAAGTAGATGTTGTACCACTTTGCTCTTCACTCCTCCACGCCATGTCTTCTGCCAATCGATTAATGCGCGCTCCCATTAGACAGTTGTGATGTCCAAGTCGGCCCGGAGAAACGTGATGTAAGGGAGCATCGCCACGTCTCTACACTATTCGACTGGATTGTGGGAATCTGTTTTTTGTTTTTCCCTACCTAGGCTCTGCCTAGAAGGGTTCTTACTCGCTTGGCTTAAAGGGCTGGGCAGAGTAAATCGCCCCGGGCGCTTCCCCCGGTCCTCTGAGAGCCAAGCAAAAGCAACAGCAACGGTAAAAGCAAATGCGCGGTTCCCCCAGTTGCGCTTCCTGGGTGCCAGGCAAAAGCAAAAGCAAAGGCAAAAGTGAAGGCAAAAGCGAAGGCACAGCAAACACATAGCATAGCATAGCATAGCATAGCGCAGCATAGCATAGCGCAGCATAGCATAGCATAGCCTAACCTAGCCTAGCCCAGCATAGCATCGCGCAGCATAGCATAGCAGAGCAGAGCAGAGCAGAGCAGAGCATAGGATAGGATAGCATAGCATAGCGCAGCACAACATCCACTATTGCTGCTGCTATATATATATATATACACATGTGTATGTACTTATATGTGTGTGCGCACGTATGTTCCATGCATGTTGTCCGTCTGTGGGCCATCTTGAGCCCTTAGTGGGGCAGCTTGAGCCCTTAGGATTCACGAAGGTTTCGCGCATAGCACCGGCCGAGAGACATGAAACCCGACGTATTATCGCATGTCCTACATGTCTTTCTAGATATGCGAATATATGTGCATGTAGGAAGCAATGCTGCTGCTGTACAGTTTCGTAGGAACGTTCGGTGTAGCAAATTTTGCACAACCTTGCTCAATGCCAAGTCGTGCGGTGTAGGCCGGATCCGGAGCATTCTCAAGCACACCCGGTGAGCGAGTGCAGAAACATGCGTGTGTGTGTGTCTGTGCGCAGGCAAAGCAAAAGCAAAACCAAGCAAAAGCAAACATAAAAGCAAATCAAAAGCAACAACAAAAGCAAAAGCAAAGGCAAAGGCAAAGGCAAAAACAAAGGCAAGAGCAAAAGCAAAGGCAATGCAAAGCAAAAAGCAAAACCAATGCGAAAGTGTAGATGTAGATGTAGGTGGAGGTGTAGATGTGGATATAGGTGTAGATGTAGATGTAGATGTAGGTGTAGATATAGGTGTAGATGTAGATGTAGATGTGAATATCGCTGTTGATGTAGGTGTAGATGTAGATGCAGGTGTATATGTAGATGTAGCTGTAGGTGTAGATGTAGATGTAGGTCTAGATCTAGATGTAGGTGTCGATGTAGATGTAGGTGTAGATATAGATGTAGATGTAAAGAACTCCCCCACTGCCCCGCCCTCATCTCCGTGCCTGCTTGCTTTTGTTGCTGTCTCGGCGACTTGCTGCCTGCTTCTGCTGCTGCTTCACTTACGGCGCTACTACTACTACTACTACTACTACTACTACTACTACTACTACTACTACTACTACTACTACTACTACTACTACTACTACTACTACTACTACTACTACTACTACTACTACTACTACCACTACTACTACTACTACTACTACTACTACTACTACTACTACTACTACTACTACTACTACTACTACGACTACTACTACTACTACTACTACTACTACTACTACTTCCAATACTGCTACAACTACGACGATGAGGAGAAGGAGGAGGACGGCGTTTACCGCTCCTAGGAATGCTGCTTTCCTAGAGGCTCCAACTCCTAGGTAGGGTCGCGCTGGGATATGTTTTGTTCTCTCTCTCTCTCACTCTTTCTCTCTCTCCCCCTCTCTACGTATATACATATATATATATATATATATCTATTTATATATATATATATATAGGTACATCCGATCATGTTTTTGGGTGGAGGGCAAAGGGTGAAATTTGAAGTGCTGTTTCGATGGATGTTCGAGGCTTGAATATGCAGTGAATCACAAGACGGAATTGTTTTTAAGGTGCAGTAGCCCAGCTGGATATCACCCTGAGCCCTCCACCCTCAGAAAAATGCCCAGTATATATATATATATACACATACATACATATATACACATATGTATAAAACTTCTGGTTTCGGCAACACACAAGGCCAGATCTTTCCCAGAGTGCTGTCCCCCATGAAGTCACACACAGCTTGGACTGTGATGCGTACTGCTCATTCGGGCTTCTCGCACACGCTGCAAAATGCATCACCAGGTTCGGGTTGCCCGATGCCACCCACCACCCCTGCCCACGCTTCCCCGACCCAGTCCATCTCTTCTCTTATATGTTCCAACCTACTTCAGCATCGACCACCAGAAATAATTTCGAGCACCAAGAAAGTACCGAAACTGGAGGTTTTTCACGTGTCGGGCCCTGGGAGGCGATATTCTTTCGACATTGTTTAGGCACTTGTCTGGGTGCTCGAAGTTATTGCTGGGATGTGGTCCTTAAGTGCGACGGGAACAACACAACTCTCCTCCCCCCTTCCGCCGCCCCTGGCGCGCTCCGCGCGCCAGGGAGTGTCGTCCAGCACAGATCCAAGAAGTCCGCGCGGAGCGCCAACAGTTCATGATTATGCCGCTCTTTCTTCTTCCATAGGAGTCCCTGCTCCATCCCCGGCACTGCCTCAGCGGCAAGACTGCCTCCGTGGGCAATGTCCGACCAGTCCCTGCAGCGGCCTCAAACTAGCGTGTCGGGAGTGCGGGTTAGCCTTTTGTTGGCCTTCTGTTAGCCTTTAGCCTGGGCGGTCAGAGCTGATGGCTCAGGGTGTTGGCCCCTTCCTGCCCCCCGGCCTGGGAGAGTGAGCTCCCCGCAGGGTAAGGCGCTCCTGCGCACTCGAACGACAGCAAAACAGTGCGTGCACGCTAGCGCCTGCGTGTCCAGGTGTCTTGCGCCTTCGCGGCTGGCGTCAGGTGGTCTAAGCCCGAGGTTGTGCGCCCTAGCAAGTGGGCTCCCCAGATTGATGCAGGCCGCCGAGGACATCACAGCCCGAGAGCGAATGGTCGGCCCCGGTGCTTCTATGCATGGGGGCGGCGCATATTCTTTATACAGGTGCTGTGCAGTGGGGCGGCGCGTACTCTGTACGCACACACATGCACGCCGCTGCACGTGGAGGACATGCGGCAGGTTCGCGCCGCGTCGACGCGGCGACCATGCCCCGTCGCGGGCGCTCGAGGTTGAATGCCGCCCGTGGGCCGGAGTCGGCTGGCGTGGAAGGGCGCCAGGGATCGGATGGCCGTGATCGTTCACGGTTGAGCGCTTCAGGCGCGGTGTCATGAGCCAACGCCGAGGTCGCCACGGCACGAGTCTGCCGTGCGTGCGCACACCGCCGCACACGGCGTCGTTTGAGGATCGGGGGCAACGATCGGCGGAGGTGGGCTCCGGGGAAGCGCATCGGCCCCCCCAATCGCACTTCTCACCGCCGATGTAGGGGGCCCGACAGAGCCGGCCCCAGGAGCGCGCGGTCTCGTGATCGAGGGCCTGCCGCCGATCTCTCGGCGATGCATCGCCGCCTGCGGCTCGGCGATGCCCCCCCCCGGAGCCAGGCCCCCCCGATGCCGGGGCACCCTCGGGGGCACGAAGGCAATCGCGCCTCGCGCGCCTCGGTGTGGGCCAGCGCTGACGGGCCCGTTTTCCACCATCACCACCACCATGAGTTGGAGGGGGAGGGGGTCCTCGGTCCTCCTCCTCCTCCTCCTCCTCCTCCTCCTCCTCCTCGTCCTCCTTCTCCTCCTCCTCCTCCTCGTCCGCCACCTCCTTCCCCCCTTCCAACTTCTGGTGGTGGTGGTGGAAAGCTGGCTCAGCAAGAGCGGCTGCCCTCCTCCGAGGGGACGGCGCGAGGGCGCGAGGAGAAACAACCGCTCGTCGCGCAGCGCGGAGCGTTGAGTCGGGCCTGTCCCTCTACAGGAGGAAAATTCAGAAATAGTCAAAACATCGTACGGAGACTCTTTTTAGCATATTGTTATTATTTTGGCATATGTTTCCAGTGTTTCTCATATTTCGCCCAACGTTCGCCTGCAGGGGGACACGCCCGACCTGGGCGGGGCGCGAGGCGAAGAGCTGGGGGTCCCAGCGGCGCGCCCGGGCGGGGAGTGAGAGGGAGCAGGCTTCCTCAGAAGGCTGCGGGGCTCGGAGGACACGTCGATGAGCGAATTGGCCGTTTTCGGTTCGCGAGAGGGCGTCGCGGCCGTCAGTTTTGCGGGTCCAGGTCCGTCGGTTTCGGTCTTGGGCCGTCTTCACCAGAGGGAGGTTTTTTAAGGGAGGTTTGCCCACCGCCGAGGGGCCTCTCAGAAGCCCCTGAGGCCCCTGAGCCAGAGAGATATCCACTCGTACCTCGTGTTCCTGAGGAAAGCGCCGTAAGGCACACAGAGATGGTTCTGGGAGGAATTTTAGATACCGTGCGGCCCTTCCGAATGCAGCTGCCGCTGGGGAAACGAGCAACCAGCAGGGGGCCACATGCGAGCCCTACCCCTACCCCCCACGATTTCTGAGGGGGAGGAGGATGGGGTTCACTTCGTTCGGGAGCTCCCGAGCGAAGAGAACCCCACCCCCCCCCTCAGAAATCGCGGGGGGGGGGGGGGGTAGGGTTCGCATGTGGCCCCCTAACCAGACCATGGGTTCCTAGATCTGTCCTCCAGGCCTCCCCAGGAAGCCCTTCCCTGCCTCGGGAGAGGCCCCGAGGCCCTCCGAGCCTTCTGAGAAGGGAGGCCCGCCCCCCGCCACTCCCCCCGCGGGGCTCGCCGCCCAGCGCGCTGAGGCTGCCCCCTGACCCATCGTTCCCCCTCGAGATGCCCGGCCGCCCGCCCGCTGGCTGAGCTATAGGAGCCGGCGCGCCGCTGTAGGCGCAGGGCGTGCCCCCGCCCCGTGCTCGCGTCGGAGAGCCCCGGCACCGGGAGCTCACGGAGACGCGAGGCGCCCGAGGGGACCCGCAAGATCGCCGTGTGCCTGCGGCACGCTGCCAGGTAATGCGTCGCTCCGGCGTGCCCGGCGCTCCACCAGGCAGAGTCACACGTTCTGTGCGATGGGGGCGATGGAGGGGGGCTCCTGGCGTGGGCAACATAAGCGTGCGCAGTCCAGACCCAGGCGTCGAATAGTAACAACCGCAACTAGTTGTAGTGCTCACACAAGGGAGCAATAATATTTGCCCGTAGGTCTCGCTGTATGTGCGATTTCAACCAGCTGATGTAGTCTGCTAACTACATGTGTATTTGTTCCGCACGCTCACATCATATATAATGTTGCAGACACTCACGCATTGATTAACGTAACGGCACATGTGCAGCATGATTTCGGTTGCCCGATGTTCCGCAGCGCCGCCATTGAGATCTTTTCACAGTCGAAGCAAAATTGAAGAGTACCACGATCAATTTCAATTTGTAGACACCACAGATAGAATAGATTCGCATTCCATGTGCACAGCGATCTGGTGTGTAAGGGTTTTCCGGAGGCAGTGCCGTGGGGCCGCGGGGAAGCTTGCCAGGCAAGCAGGACAAATAAAACGACAAAGCCATGCGTTTCCACATGGGAAGCAAGAACACGTGAGGAACACTGGTGACGAGAGGCGCAGATCCCCCACGGTTGCAATTCTGTTGTAGCAGCCCTGCAAAAGGAACCATGATGTGGCGGTGTTCCAAACGCGCTTCAGTTGTAGGGCATCTGCAGTGGCCGCCACACTCGAAATCATTGTACAGCAACCTTCGCACACGGATTCTTTGTGTGGCGGCCATATGAAAAATATGTATAGTATGGGGGGGGGGGTCTTTGCAGTGGCTTCCGCAAGACCTTTGTTTGTAGCGGCTTGTGCACGTGGATGTCTTGTGCGGCTCTCTTGCAGCAGGATTTCCAACGCGGGGGATCTGCAGCGGTAACGCTTCGAGCCCAGGAAAGATAGAGAGGACACCCGACAAAACAATCAACACAATATTCACAACCATGTGTTTTCACCTGGCAGCTAGGAACACCTGTACCCCTCGCTATTTTTTTATGTGTCAGATAGCTGTAGCAGCCACTGCACCACCAGATTCCGGTTGCGGCGATCTGCCACAAGGATTTTACCTATGGTGCGTTTGCAGTGACCGCCACAAGTGACACCCTTGGGTAGCAGCCATTACCAACGGATGTCTGTTGTCGCGATCTTATACCAGGTTTCAAATGTGGTGGGTCTGCACTGGCCTCCAGCATTGAAATCTTTGTGTAGCAGCTTGTGCAAAAAAAGGATCTCTCTGTGGCGGTCTTACAAAAGTAAGCCCTTTGCGCAGGCTGCTTCAATATGATAAGTCATTTTGGAGGCGGCTACAGAGCCACTGCAGTTAAAATCCTTTTGTAAGATCGCCACATAAAGAATATACACTGTTCATTTCTAAGTATTCGAAAGTTCTTTGATTTGGGGGGGCAAGATCCTTTCAATTTTAATTGCTCTATCCTGGGCTCCTTCCTGGCCACTGGGGAGCCAGGAACAAGTAGAAACGAACACAATTTGAAATGAGCACGATTAGCCGTAGCCATTTTGGCTCAAGCCTCCAGCGGCCGCGCCTCGGGCGAGGGGGCTGCGCTCGACGCACTGCTCAGGCGGGAAGCTGGGTCCTCCGCGGCGGCGTGCCTCCTGCGATGGCGGCGGCCTGGGCGGCGGGGCGCAACGGCTGCGGGGGGCTGCCAGCCTGCTGGCAGCCCAAGGCGCTCAGGCAGCAGGAGAACCTGGTGTTGGGCCCCTCTGCGGCGAGACGGGCGGCCAGGCGGCGGCGCTTGAGGGCGCTGGAGGCCTGGTGCCATGCCGTGGCGGGCCCCTGCAAGCCGGGGTCATGGCAGGACCGCGAGCGGGCGGCCAGGCCCGCCTTGGGCGCGGTGGAGGGCCGGCGTGTGGCGGGCGCATCGCGCCGGCGCCGCAACGCGGCTATCCACGCAGCCTGGGCCCCTCCGAGCGGCTTCCTCAGGGCGACCGCCGAGGAGATCGCGGAGGTGGCGCAGGGACCCCGCCTGGGCTTTCAGCTCGAGGCGGAGGAGGCCGAGCACGGGAACTGCGACGTGCGCGGCTTCGCTGAGGCTGTCGAGCGCGAGAGTGAGCAAGGGAAGCGGGCACTGGTGTCGCTCAGCGTGGACTGGAAGGCGAAGCTGAAGCCCGACACCAGGAGGGGCAGCAAGTGGCTCGGGGTCGAGGGGAAGGTCATCCACGTCGCCGAGCTCGAGCCGAAGTTGCTCAACCTGGCGTGTTCTCTTTCCAGGGCTCCTTGGCGGCAGCGGGGGCGGAGGAAGGAGGACGATGATGACGATGATGGGCCCATCCAGGAGGCGTCGGAGGACGGCGTCGGAGTGGGCAAGTTTGCTGGCACGGAGGTCGGCAGCGAGGACGAGTTGGACGGCGACGACGACTCACAGAGCGTCAACCACATGGCGTCGGAGGGCACCGTGCTCAACGGCGGAGGCGGGCTGGCGCCAGGCGTTTGGCAGGAGGCCGACCAGCGAGCGGAGGCAAGGGCCTTCGCGCACGGTTTGGCAGCAGGCTGGCGGCTGGCCGAGAGGGGCGGCCACCAGCAGACCGCGAAGGAGGCTGTGGAGGTGGCAGCTCCGCAGGACGATGTCGACGCGTGGCGCGGGGCGATCGTGAAGTTCTTCGAGCCGTGCGAGTGCGTGTCGCTGCTGCAGGAGATGCATATGGAGCAGCCTCGAGGTGGCGGTCAAGGAGTCGAGGGCGTTGGCATGAATTTGGAGTCCGAGGTGGACACCAGCGTCGGCGCCAAGGACGGCGTGCGCATCTTCGAGGAGGTGCGCTGCTTTGTCGGGGTGGTCTAGTGGCTGCCTGCCGTTACAGCTCGCGTGCAGCCGTTGCGCCGCGAAGCATTGCCACGGCAAAAAAAGAGCACGATCAGGATTGAACGACGTGTACTAGTGGATCGGATGCTGCAGAAGTGTTTCGAGTGTGGCGGACTTGACTCCTTGCGGGAGGGCCGCCACACAAGGAATCCTTCTTGCAAGGGCTGCTACATAAGGATTTCCGCTGTGGGGTACCTGCGCCATAAAGCTAGCTCCGTCCGATTGTAATTGCCTCCGTCCAGTGCCGCCGATCCGGGGGGTTCCGGATTCGGTGATCTTCGCGGCTCTGTGGCTTCCTCCCTCTTCGATTCTTCCGGTCCTCTGTCTCCTCCTCGGGGTGGTGCCGGTTCTAGCTCTATCCGATTTCCTATCTTTAGGATTCATCGTGTCTCATGCTGTTCTTGTTTTCCTGGCACGCTTCCCCGCGGCCCCGCGGAGATCTCAGTGGCGGTTCCATGGGGCCGCGGAGGCTTTACTGGGAAACCACGAAGCACCATAAAACCATGTTTTCAATTTCGAACGTATGGAAAAACTAGGAACACCGGTGACTCTCGCTATTTTTACGTTTCAGATCCCCGACGCTTGAAATACGTTGTAGCAGCCCTTACAACACGGATTCCTTCTGTGGCGACCGTCCGAAAAAGGTTTGACATGTGGTGCATCTGCAGTGGCCGCTACATTTGAAATCCTTTTGCAGCAGCCTTTACGAACAGGTGATTTGTGTGGCGATTTCATCAGACAAGATTGCACCTGCGGCCGATTTGCAGTCGCTTCCAGACTTACAGATTTGTTGTAGCAGCTTGCGCAGCGGGATTTCTTTTCCAAGACCGCCGTTCAACTTGTGCGCGAACTGCTTCGAAAGAGCTTCAACGCTGGAGGCCTTCGCATACCACCACACATACAATGTTTCTGCCAGATAGCAACACAAACAAATCCTTGTGGGAAGGCTGCAACACATTGGTTCCACTTGCGGCGGCCACTGCAGACGCACCACAATTAAAATCCGTGTGGAACGTGGTCACACGAGGAATATGTTGAAAAGGATGCTATACAACGACTTCCGTTGTGTTGCACCTGCGCAATAAGAATTGCGACGACAAGAGGTGTTCCTGCTTTTCCCCGTGACAGTATTGTGTCTCGCGCTTGTCATATGCTGTGTTTGATTTCCTCTCGAGCCCTCTTGGGTTCAAGGCTCCGCCGCTGCAGGGCTCCCGCACTTTGAAACCCTCTTGCGAGACCGCCGCTACAAACATATTTTGCGGCGGGCGCTGCAGATCCCCCGCGCTAAAGGTTCGCAGCAACCGCGAATCATGCTTGCAAGGGGTGCTACAAAAAGGATTCCATGGATCTGATGTGGGGGTCTGCACAGAAGATTTGTTGTGAAGCTGCATTGCGCTAGCTCCTTTGTAAGGTCGCTGATCCAAAGATTATGAAGTAAGGCCGCCACCGGGGTCATCACACGTCTGCAAAAAAAAAAAAAAAACAATGCAGGAGCAGTTGTTTGTGATCACGCAAGCAGCTTGAGTGCGAAGAGGTCACATAATGATAGAGAGAAGCGATGAAACGAATGTAGCAGAGCTCGGAGGACGATGCGAAGGATATACAGAAAGGTGTGCTGAATCGAACGTTGAATCCCTTCATGTATAATGTATTGGTGGATACAGGTATGGTGAGCAAGCTGACAAACCACATCGTGCCAATCACGAAGCACACCCTGAACAATAACTTGTTGTAACACACAGCGGGTCGGACGGAATTCCCCCCCAAAACAAAGAACAGTCAGCTAATTCAGGAAACATGTGCGTGCGTGAGCAGCAAGCATTTCCACCGCGAAATGCGTATGTCACATAATTCCCTACCTGGGCTCTGCCTAGAAGGGTTCTTACTCTCTGTGCTTGAAGGGCCGGGCAGTGTAAAGCGCCCCGGGCGGTTCCCCCGGCATCCGCCCCGCGGTTCCCCCAGTTGCGACCCTTGTGTTCACCCAGTTTAGCTAAGCTTAGCTTAGCTTAGATTTGCTTAGCTTGTCTCATCTTAGCTTAGCTTAGCTTAGCTTTGCTTTGCCTAGCATAGCTTAGCTTAGCTGAGCTTAGCATAGCATAGCTTATCTCATGATAGCTTAGCTCAGCTTAACTTAGCCTAGCTTAGCTTAGCCTAGCCTAGCTTAGCATAGCTTTGCTTACCTTAGCTTCGCTTAGCGCAGCGCAGCATAGCGCAGCGCAGCACTAGCACAGCATAGCATAGCCAAGCATAGCATAGCATATCATAGCATAGCTCGGCTCCGCATAGCATAGCATAGCATATCATAGCACAGTACAACATAGCATCGCATTGCTTAGCATAGCACATCGCAGCATAGCATAGCATAGCACAGCATCGCATAGCATAGCGCAGTATAGCATAGCATAGCCTAGCCCAGCCCAGCATAGCATTGCGCATCATAGCATAGCATAGCAGATCAGATCAGAGCAGAGCAGAGCAGAGCATAGCATAGCATAGCGCAGCACAGCATCCACTATTGCTGCTGCTAATGTTGCTTTCCTAGAGGCTCCAAGTCCTAGGTAGGGTCGCACTGGGATAATACTTATTTCAGGCAGTTTGAGCATGCATTGAAGTATTCAGAGACGTGTTTCAGTATGGATGCCGGCTGCAAGCCGCTAAACGGCTGTGAGGTTCAAATGTAGATCGCAATCGTAACGCAAAATCGTCAAACATGGCTTGGATACCTCGTATGGGGGGTGCGGGGGGGGGGGCGGGGGGGGGGAGATTGACGAGGGCGGACGGAGGCGATGCGCGGAGAGGAGGTACGAGGAGGCCACGGAGGAGGGGAGGAGGAGGAGGAGGAGGAGGGGCGAGGAGAAGGAGAGAGACAGGAGGAGCGAGGAGGGAGAAGCGAGGAGGAGCAGCCAAGGGCAGGAGGAGGGAGGAGGAGGAGGAGGGGAGGAGGAGGAGGAGGAGGAGGAGGGAGGAGGGAGGAGGAGGAGGGAGGAGGGAGGAGCCGAGGGACGGCGCGAGGCCGGCCGACGGACGATGGGGACCGCAGGCCGCAGACGGGCCAACGGCGATGCAGGCTTCGGTATTGTGGGCGCGTGTGGCTCGTGCTTCCCTGCGATCCTCCTCCTCTCTTCCTCCTCCTCTTCCCCCTCCTCCTCCTCCGCCTCCTCCTCCTCCTCCTCCTCCTCCTCCTGCTCATCCGCCTCCTCATCCGCCTCCTCCTCCTTCTCCTCCTCCTCCTCCTCCTCGTCCCCCTCCTCCTCCTCCTCCCTCCCCATCCGCCTCCTCTCTCTTCTTCTTCCTCCTCCTCCTTCTCCTCCTCTCCTTTCTCCCTCGCTCCTCCTCAATTCGAGCCTGCGTTGCTCGTGGGCAGCGGCGTGGCGGCGGCCGTGGGCCACAGGTTTCGATGGAAAACGAAAGGGTGGGCCCGGGGTGTCCTGGAGAATTGCGTTCGGGGTGAATTTCGCGCGGATTTTTTGTGGCCAGGAATGAAGACCAAGAAGAACCCACGCGAAATGCACTTCGTTTTTCGCTCGCCGCGTCGGGAAAAAAACCCACACAGAAGTCCACGCAAACATCCGCTGCAGCACGTCTGCAAGGCCGGTGCAATGACTCGCGCTTCCTTGCGATCCTCAGGCGATCGTAAAGATGAATCAAGGGGTCGTGGATTAGCGACGGGTCCCGTTTCTATGGGAATTTGTGGACTTCCGCCGCCGGACGAGGCGGCACCGGTCACATTTTGGAGAGGGCGCCTCCCCCGATCCATGGATCTGGCGACCGCGCGCCAGATCCATGGATTGCTAATCCATGTTTGTGCGCCCCCGAGATCCGCTGTGGCGTTTGCGCCCGATTCATTCGCAGGTTGGAGCTGCAGGGAAGTGTGCTTCGTGATTTCCTACCATGAGGTTCCCAGCATCACCTTTTGAGCAACGTCGCCGTCTGCCCGGCCTTGAGGGGGGACGGAGAGGCCTGCTCGGGGGGGGGGGGGGGCTGACTCTGGCGGCGAAGTCCGAAGCCTCCGCCTCCGAGGAGGTGGGCAACGCCTTTCCTCAGACCCCAGCTTCTTGCACATGTTTTGCCTTCGTCTGATCTCCATTCCGCTGCCCGCGCTGCTGTGCATTTCACTCGTGGCAGGTTCCATCGGCCAACACTGTTCGTCTTCGTGTGTTGGGCTTAGCGAGAGAAAGGAGATGGGCAACACACACACACACACACACAAACAAACAAGGCATAGGTCCTGGGCCATCTCCGGCTTCGGGGCGGGCCGCCCTCGGGCCGCAGGACAGCCAAAAAACGGATCCTCTGCGACAAGCAGATGGAGTCTGGGCGGGATCCGGGGACCGATTCTGAGGCGATCTGGCCCCGTCGCCAGACCCTCGCCGATCAACGATTGAGGCAACTCGATGGGCGGCGGGGGTAGGGTTCGACATTATGGGTCGAACGCGTGGCGAAATCCGAGCCCTACCCCCGCATCCATCGATTTCAGGAGAACGCATGGCTGGTGGGGGTACAGACAAGTCGCATAGTGAGGATGAACAACCCTCCAAGGCTACCCATGCATCCTTATACCTTCGGCTCATCCGTGGCGAGTTTCGCTTTCCAACCCCGTTCGGAAACGCCAACATGGCCCTCCAAGGCCCTTGCATCCTTACCGTGCGTCCTGGTTCGGATTTCGCTGTGTTTTCGGATCCGACCGTCGTGGTTTGGTTGGTTTTCCGACTTGCAATTTTATTGGAAGTGCATCGCGGACGAGGCAAGGCAGTATGGCGGATATATCCGCCTCCAGAATAGTATGGCGAAGTTGCCCGCAAAGGAAGGGCGGAAACAGCGACGGCAAAGTAGGGCGGAAATCGGCATCAAAGGAGCTTGAATATCAGGGCGGACATTGCCGGCATACTTACGAAATCGCTGGAAGCACGGCAGATTCGAAGTCGAGGACCTTGGGGCCCTAGAATGGCGCCCCGAGGGCCGAAATCCCGGAGAAAGTGTTGGTCGAAAACATCATATCGTCGGAAATCTTGGGTTATCTTGCCTCCTCCCTTCTCCACTTCCTCCTCCCCTCCTCTTCGCCACTCCTCGTCCTCCTCCTCCTCCTCCTCCTCATCCCTCCTCCCTCCTCCTTCCTCTCACCTCCATCCCCCTCTCCCTCCTCATCCTTTTCCCTCCCCCTCTTCGCCGCTCATCCTCCCCCTCCTCCTCCTCGCTCCTCCTCGCTCCTCCTCGTTCCTCACCAGAAAAAGGGTCGCGGGAGCTGCAGCGACACATATCCAGCACGGTTAGTCAGGTTGCTTTGTGAGGTAGTTGGCCACAAGAACGCACATTGGATCGCAAGTGTTCCTTCTCCTCGCTCCTCCTCCTCCTCCTCCTCCTCCTCCTCCTCCTCCTCCTCCTCCTCCTCCTCCTCCTCCTCCTCCAAGGCCCCTTTCTATCGAGAGATTGCATAGGGGGGGGCCTCTCGACGCGCGGCCCGAAGTGTCTTCGGCGGCTGCCAACCGCGACAGGATGGAGTCGGCTGCCTGGCGGAAGATATGAGGAATGTCTCGGCTTCGTGTCCTGGGATTTAATCCTGTTCACACGTCAGGAGAAAGGCTTCCTGAACTTCTTGGAGAGACTCGAAATTTCGATTTGGTTTTTCTGGCGGGCACCCAGCAGATGGAGCACAATGATTTTGCCCCTCCAGTCCAGAGTATGAGGATTGCAGGGAAACAGGTTTTGACAGCGCCATATTCCCCGTCGCCGTTCAGCAATCACAGTTGTGGCTGCCTCATGGCTTTCGACCCGCAAGTCCAGCCGCGCCATGTGATTCGGACATGGCCGTCACCACAGACGGCGAGGGGGCGAGGGCTAGCTGCACGGGTGAAGCACGGCTCAGTGGACATGTGCGGCATAGTGTGCTACTTCCCCCCTCGCCCTCGGAATCGAGCAGCGCACGGAGGGTACTTCCGCACTGTCGCCACGCTCGTTATGTGGATGTCTTCCATCATGTGCGTGCTCCCAGCAAGATGTACGCCAGTGGTCTTCGCAGACATCAATTACGGCATGGGGGAGGCTAAAGTAGAGAGTACATGAACATCAGTGCACACGCCAGTCATCGGAGTTTCGAACAGAGAATTATGTGTGAATGGAGCTGGACATCGTATGCGCATGTGGATGGAAACGCAGGACATGGTTGCAGCAAACACGTTTACAGAGAAGATCGAGCCCACCTTTTTCGGCATATACGGCCATTCGAGAATTGAGTACCTGTTCGTACCGAGGGCGATGCATGAACAAGTCGTGACGGGGAGAGCACACTTTCGCCTCGGGGCGAGACTACAAGCCATAGGAGGAGTGTCCCCACGAGATCACGTTCCAATAATGATGGTGATGAAGTATGAGGAGCACGGAGCGCCATTGAATGTCAATATGCAAGATTCTTGGGATACGGATAAGATGATGGCTTCGGTGCGGACAGGGGCGGGTAGAGAGCAGTTTCTACAGAAAGTTCGAGAGGGGTGTGACGGGCTCAATCTGGTATGGTACAGAGACCACGCGTCGCCAGACCGGATCTTCGAGACTTTGGAGGAGGTACTACGAGCAGCGGGGCAGGACGTATTTTCACTACAATCAGAGGTTCGCCCAGGCTACAGCGCAGCGTGTGCGCAACGACGACTTCTACTCCAGCAACAAGTGGAACTTCGGGCTGAGAAATATCGGGCCTCCCCAGAGGAGGCAGCCAGGATCGACCAGGAGCTGAAGGAGATCACCCACCAGCTGTTTCTGGAACGAAGACGTGCTGCCCGACAGCTGAGAGGTCAACTCACAGCGGAGGCATTGCACAACTGGCATAGGGGGCGCATGGCAGAGGGGATGAGACTGGCTCGACGAGCGGCCCGTACTCGGCACGGGCTCAAACGACGAGACGGACGACTTGTCCGCTGTGCGCCGCCTAGCAAGCAGGAGTGGCTCCCAGTATGGTCTCAGAGCGGACCTGAGGGCGGCATGGAGGTGGTCGAGACTTCCTGGGATCTACGGCGAGACGCTCGGGAGGAGACTGGTATTTATTATGGAAGGCCCCTTTCTATCGAGAGATTGCAGAGGGGGGGGGGGGGCCTCTCGACGCGCGGCCCGAAGTGTCTTCAGCGGCTGCCAGCCGCGACAGGATGGAGTCGGCTGCCTGGCGGAAGATATGAGGAATGTCTCGGCTTCGTGTCCTGGGATTTAATCCTCTTCACACGTCGGGAGAAAGGCTCCCTGAACTTCTTGGAGAGACTCGAAATTTCGATTTGGTTCTTCTGGCGGGCACCCAGCAGGTGGAGCACAATGATCTTGCCCCTCCAGTCCAGAGTATGAGGTTTGCAGGGAGACAGGTTTTGACAGCGCCATATTCCCCGTCGCCGTCACAGTTGCGGCTGCCTCATGGCTTTCGGCCGGCAAGTCCATCCGCGCCATGCGATTCGGACATGGCCGTCACCGCCGACGGCGAGGGGGCGAGGGCTAGCTGCACGGGTGAAGTACGGCTCAGTGGACATGTGCGGCATAGTGTGCCACTTCCCCCCTCGCCATCGGAATCGAGCAGCGCGCGGAGGGTGCTTCCGCACTGTCGCCACGCTCGTTATGCGGATGTATTTCAGCATGTGCGCGCTCCCAGCGAGATGTGCGCCAGTGGTCTTCGCAGACATCGATGACGGCATGGGGGAGGCTAAAGTAGAGAGTACATGGACATCAGTGCACGCGCCAGTCATCGGAGTTTCGAACAGAGAATTATGTGTGAATGGAGCTGGACATCGTATGCGCATGTTGATGGAAACGCGGGATATGGTTGCAGTAAACACGTTTACAGAGATGGTCGAGCCCACCTTTTTCATCATATACGGCCATTCGAGAATTGATTACCTGTTCCTACCGAGGGCGATGCATGAACAAGTCGTGACGGGGAGAGCACACTTTCGCCTCGGGGCGAGACTACAAGCCATGGGAGGAGTGTCCCCACGAGATTACGTTCCAATAGTGATGATGATGAAGGAAGCACGGGGCGCCACTGAATGTCAATATGCAAGATTCTTGGGATACGGATAAGATGATGGCTTCGGTACGGACAGGGGCGGGTAGAGAGCAGTTTCTACAGACAGTTCGAGGGCGGTGTGACGGGCTCAATCTGGCATGGTACAGAGACCACGCGTCGCCAGACCAGATCTTCGAGACTTTGGAGGAGGTACTGCGAGCAGCGGGGCAGGACGTATTTTCACTACAATCAGAGGTTCGCCCAGGCTACAGCGCAGCGTGTGCGCAACGACGACTTCTACTCCAACAGCGAGTGGAACTTCGGGCTGAGAAATCGGGCCCCCCCGGATGAGGCAGCCAGGATCGACCAGGAGCTGAAGGAGATCACCCACCAGCTGTTTCTGGAACGAAGACGTGCTGCCCGACAGCTGAGAGGTCAACTCACAGCGGAGGCATTGCACAACTGGCATAGGAGGCGCATGGCGGAGGGGATGAGACTGGCTCGACGGGCGGCCCGTACTCGGCACGGGCCCACACGACGAGACGGACGACTTGTCCGCTGTGCGCCGCCTAGCAAGCAGGAGTGGCTCTCAGTATGGTCTCAGAGCGGACCTGAGGGCGGCGTGGAGGTGGTCGAGACTTCCTGGGATCTATGGCCAGACGCTCGGGAGGATACTGGTATTTATTATGGCGAAGTCGACTCGGAGGAGATCATGGAGCTAGCCAAAGCGGATGTGAATACGATGAGACGGTATGCGAGGAGAGCCCCGAAGAGGAAGATGGCCCCAGCAGGCGCGGCTCCCTTGGAGGTCTGGCATCAGTGTATGTGGCTGAACTACAGACAGCGCACACGAGCTGGAGTGGGATCGGCTACGAAGCTCATCTCTCCTCAAGGATTCTGGTTCCTGCTCGCGCACGGACTGGCCAAGATGAGAGAACACGAGCAGGTGCCGCTGTACTGGAACAAGTCCAGGGGCGCAAACATCCCGAAGATGCTGGAGGCGGGGCCGAAGGGCGTCCGCGTGGTCCACGTGCTGTCGTTCGCGGGCAAAGCCTTCTTCTCGAACAAGCTGAGGGTGGTGCCCACAGTTGCCGATCACGGATTTGTGCGTCATCGCCGTCGGGAGAATGTGTTCGTGACGCTGGCATCAGGATGGAGGGCCCGACGGCTGGGATATACTTATTGCAACACTTTCAAGGACACGGGCAACGCGTTCGCGAGCCCGGATTGGGAAGAATTCGACACAACTGTCTCCTTGGCGGCCGCTGAGCATGATCGTGAGTTGTGCAAGCAGCGCTACCGCAAGGCCTTGGTTGAGCTGGACGGGCAGGAAGGATCTTTTTTTTCGTTCGCCCACGGTGTGGTGGACCCATGGGAGACCCTTTTACAGTGCAGGGCTTCCTGGGAACGTTCGCCTGGGCAGTTTTGAGATGGAGCTGCACGCTCCGCCGTACTGATATGCATTCAAAAGCGCTGGTATCGACGTGGCAAAACCTGGCTGCGGACCTCAGCTTGGCAAAATACGCTGGTGACTTGCAGAAAATGGTAATTGCAGATCCAGGCAGCACACTACGCGCTTTCCTAGATAAGTTTCGACGGGTCGATGATGCACTAGACGAATTTTCTAGCTCCATATGGGTATGGGCAGAATATAGGTAAACAGGAGGTGCTCTTTCACTTTGCACATCATGATTATCAGGCACGTCGCGCTCTACGACTGGGGCGAGATAAAATTCGGGGCAACGTATCAGATTGTGTTCGGTACCTGGGGCCGCGCCTGGTGGCGCGTGAAGCCGCGCATCACGAAGTAACGAGATGTTGTGTTATGGCAAAAAAAAAAATACCGTCTTGGGGGAGTATGGTCGCTAGCATTATCTTACAAATGGCGAAGAACATTACTCCAGGGCCAGGTCTACAACACTTTGATCAGTGGGCTGGAGCCCTTTGTACTACTGGACACAGACTATAAGCGGCCTGGACCGCTGCCTCGCCCCCCTTTGCCGTATAGCCATGAGAGGGGCAACGACTGAGGAACGGGACGATGGTACAGTGAGGTCCCTAACTCATGCACAGGTGCTGAAGTACTGGAGGTTCCCTGGCAGTAAGATCGACCTCACCGTCCGCAGGCTGAAAGTTTACCAGTCTTGGGCGGCGCGCCCCGACTGTCACGCGCAGCCTCTGTGTGCCATGCTCGGAGATCTTGAAATGGAGGAGGGGCTGGGGGTCGCGCAGCTTGAGAACGGTCTTCCTACCAGGTTCGCGCCCCCGCGGTTGAAACATATGGTCGGAGACCTAGAGTATGCATCGGAAAAACTGGAGCACTACGTTGTGGACGAGGTGCTGGCGGATTTTAGGGCGCTCTCGGACTCAGCGGCATCCGAGGACTTTGTGAAACTGGACGTCACGGAATTTCGGGCTCGGGAGTTTGGGGCCAGGATCCCACCGCCAGGTTTTCGCGTGGAGGCCATCGTCCAGGAGGGGGAGGAGGAGTTCACGAACATGGGAGCAATGGGAAACTATCGCTGTAAGATAATGGATAGGGACGGGGGGCTATGTAATGCGTGTTATCATGACTGCAAAGCGTTGCCCAATCATATGCGTGCACATCATCATGTTCGTAATCTAACTGCAGTTCTCACACCATGTAACATATGTACCCATTGCAGACAAGCGTTCTCGACGACAGTAACAGCAGCGAGGCGCCTGCTGGGATCAATTATCAGGGGGAACTGCGCTACGAGGGGCCCGACAACCCTAGGTACATTACTGCCGCCAACATCTTTTGCGTGCCCTGTATGTGATTTCCCGGGTGAGGATCTTGATTCGCTATGTTGCCATTTGTGCTCTCATCTCCCTTGGCCACTACCACCGCGCCGTGACAGAGAGCGGCCTGTTGACCGAACCTCGCCCCTGTCACGGCAGGATGCCAGAGAGTGGAGTCGCACTGACGATGCCGTCGTGGTTCAGCCCAGATTCTGGAGCCGCAGGCCGGCGTCGCGGCCCCCAGGGAGAAGCGCTCGGCGGCCCAGACAAGAAGGCGAAACCAGGGGCCCACGCAGCAGGAGGAGGGGGTCAGAGCAAGCTGGTCAACAATATCGGCCGCCTGCTCCTCTCGGTGACGCGCCAGACGGCGTGCCTGTCCGCGGCAGTGTGCACGACGTACGACATGAGTGCGGCGCAGGGGCTTCCCGCGGCGATGATCGGAGCAGGCAAGAAGTACGACGCAGAGAGCAAGGAGTTGGCCGACAAAAAGAAAGCAGGAGAAGCAGTGTCACATCAAGGGCGCGGCCCACCCCACCTCCACGTGTTCGGCGCGGCCATGCACTACATGGCGACCAGGCAGTTCGCAGCGGGCACCGCGGAGGAGGCGGGGGAGATCCTGCGCTCCGACGCCGAGCAATTCTGGTAGGGCACAGTCAGCAAGATGGACATCGCGAGCATAGGAGTGCACATCAAGTACCTCAGGGTCAAGATGCTGCGCAAAGAGCGAGGCGGACCAGAGGTGCCTGGTCACATGTTGCTTGGACGAGCAGTCCGCCGCGGACGCCCAGGCGGCCGACCTCCTCAAGCGCACGATCGAGATGGAGGGGGGGATCCGCCTGCACGGGGGCGCGCCGAGGGGCCCGCTGGAGCGGGAGATCTCAGCAGCAGTGAACAAGTAGGAGGGCCGACGGGAGAGAGAGAGAGAGAGAGAGTTTAGATGCAGGGAGCAGCGAGTAGATTGGAGTTCATCCGAGCGGTTCGCTTCCCTAGTTGCCAGAGGAGTGATCTCGAGCGAGGTAGCTTCCAGAGCGATGTTAGGGGAGGTGAGGAGCATGCCGACCTACAGACAGGCGGAGCTACCGAGTATTCCGACTGCAGTTTTGCCTCGTAAGGGGCTCTGGCCGAGGAAGGGGGAGGGCGGGGAGTCGTGGGCGGGGGAGAGGAGGGAGCGAGCCGAGCGAGGGAAGACAACAATGAGCATGTCTCCCGCGCCGCTCGCGTCGGCCCTCGCTCGGGGTCGCGTGCCCCAGAGGTGCCGACAGGCCAGTGCCTCATCCGAGGAGTGCAGGCAGTTGATAGATTTTGTCAAATCGCGAGGGCCGAAGGTGCCCACTCCCAGAATCCCAGGTGCGAATGCTGGTAGTCCAGACTGCAGTGGATTCCATGGGCTCGTCTCGTCTCCTCCTCCTTCCTCCTCCTCCTCGTCTTCCCCCCCCCCCCTGCCCCTCGCCCTCATCATTCTCGCTCCCCCTCCTCCTCCACCATCCATCTTCCTGACGAGTAACCGAAATCACCAACTCCTCCCTGTCGCACCCCCAGATGTGTCGGCATGGCCGGCTGGGCGTTTCGCCTGAGATTTCCTCACCATTGGTGATCCCGAACCTGGACATGTGCAACAGTTGCACGGATGGACGGCAGTTCGTTTTCACAATGTGGTTCTCGCCTTAGCGCCGCGCACATTTGTTTCAACATCTTGCAACAAGTTCGCGGATGGAGGGCGTGGCGGTTTCAAAATGTGGTTCTCGCCGTAGCGCCGCGCATCTCGGCCGACGCGGCCGCAGTGGCGCTAACTGCTGGGGACTTCCCAGCGCGTCTCGCAGGCCGCGCTGACGCGCGGGCAGCGAGGGAGTCGGTGACTCGGGCGGGCGCGGTGTCATGGCGACGTTGGCAAACCCCCACAAGTTGATGATAGCAGCGATGATGGTGACGATGATGAAGATGACGTCAGCCCAGCCGATGACGGCGCCGATGCTGGCCACTCCGATGACGATGGTGGTGTCCACGTGTCGGCGATTAAGAGGTTGTGCGGATTTCGATATGCGCGCGCGGCCGACGGGCGCGAGTTGTCCACGTGGCTTCATTTGGCAGGGATCGTCGCCAACAACCGCGCACAGGCATCCGACGGATTCCGACATACGCGCGCGAGGCGCACGTTTGGTCGACTGTGATGAATGTGTTGAATGGCCGACTGTTGTTCGTAAGAGTTTTCAAGAGCGCGCGCAATTCGTTTGACAACCAAAGCTGCAAATCCATTTGTGTATTCTATGTTTTCAGTGACATCGATTTTGATATCCGTGCTGAACTTATGTGTAATTTACATGCATCGCGGCGTCCGTGCGCGACGCCGTGTGCGTGTTGCTTTTGTGCCGTCTGTTGTACAACGCTTGTTGGACAATTGATGCTTTCTATAAACAAGTACGCGCGCATTAAATCATCTGACAGTGGTGAGAGGGGCGCTACTGGGGTTCCCTGGGATTGTTTGAACTCTTGTTGCAAATCAGCGGTGGGTCGGATCGTATGTACATTACATTACCCCTGGGGGAGGCGATGATACAAGGGGGATCCTTCTTTATATTAAAAAAAAGATTTCATCACTGCTAACTGGAGAGTGGTCAATTCCAGTGTTCGCGCAACCATCCCACCCACCCACCCGCAAGTTGGTTGCAAAACTCCTGCGCAAGCGATTGCGATTACTGCTTGGGTCTGGCTGGTGTGTCGCTGCGGCCGTGTTAGGGTTCGCAGGCTCGTGCTAGTCTGGCGCGGCCGACGCGGCCGCGGTGGCGCTGACCGCTGGAGATTTCCCAGCGCGCCTCGCATGTCACATGTCGCGCTGCCGCTTGCAGTTTAGTGCGAGTCGGTGATTCGGGCGGGCGCGGTATCATGGCGACGTTGACAGCTGCAAACGCGATGGTGATAGATAGTAGCGGTGATGGTGACGATGCTGACGATGGAGATGCCGCGGCCAATGACGGCGCCGATGCTGATCGCGCCGATGATGATTGTATCCACGTGTTTGCGATGAAGGTTGTGGCAGGCTTTTCGATATACGCGCGAGGCCGGCGGGCGCGAGTGACCCACGTGGCTTCATTTGACATGGATCGTGCGCCCTCCCCCCCCTTCCCCAGGAAACGCGCCACAGGCGTTCGAAAGATCCCGACATGCTCGCGCGAAAGGCTTGCTCGGTCGATTTTCTTCGTTTTTTGTATTTAAAAAAGTTATTAGCATTATCACCAACCGGACTAGTATCACTATTTTAATTTTTCTTTCACAGCTTATGGCTTTCGCGCACGAGCTCGCAGAAACGCGCAAACGCGTTTTAATCACGACGTATTTGGGCAACACGTTCTTGAACATGTCGCAAAACCTCAGGTTTGCGAGCGCATGTCTGCATGCGCGCGCGTCGATTGGACTTCGTTTCATTTGTTGCAATGTTTTTCGTTGGAAGCCCGATGGGGCCGAAACGCATGTAAAATGCACTTTGCCGGGGGGGGTCGCCGAACCCTGGGGGGGGGGATCCTAATTTTGTTGGGGGGAGAAACGAAACAAACTGGCAGCGACGGGGTGGCGAAGAGACGGCGACGAGACCGCGACGGCGACCACGGAACCGCCACACCGCCAGCCAGGCCCTACGACGGGCGGCGACGAGGCGGCGATGGGACGGCGACGGCGACCATGGAGTCGCCAGATTGCCAGCGGGGCCCAGGCGACGGGCGGCGACGGGGCGGCGACGTCGTCCTCAGAACCGCCAGACCGCCAGCCAGGAGCAGATCCTCAGAACAGGAGGAACTAGCACTGTGCGCATGTAGCTGGCGCCGCGCAGATTCGTTTTACAAATTTGCAGCTGCTTCAAGGACTCTTAGTCCCAGACATGGTGGTCCGACACGGTTTTGGACTGTCACAACGCAGCCGTCACGTTGATTCGCTGCGCTGAGGTCCCAGGCGTGGTTATCTGGCACGATTGTGGAATGTCAGGACGCAACAGTCCTGGTGATTCGCGGCATAGCAGTACCAGCAGTGGTGTTTTGCCACGTCTTCAGATTATCAAAGGGTTGTCTTACAATTTGGAGCTTCCCGCATTGAAAGTAAGTTTCTAGAAAGACCCAACAAGAGGGAACTTGGAGGGATATTCAATTACAGCATACCGTTGGCCTTCCTTGGAATCTACTCACACTGGTCCTCCTCCTCCCCTTGCCCCTCCTCCCCCTCTTCCTCCTGCTCCTTGCCATCATCATCATCAGCAGCATCAACATCAGCAATTACATCATCATCATCCTCATCCTCACCATCATCATCATCACCATTATCATCATCAGCAGCATCATCATCATCTTCATCATCATAATTATCATCATCAGCATCAGCATCATCATCATCATCATCATCATCATCCTCATCATCCTCCTCCTCCTCCTCCTCCTCCTCCTCCTCCTCCTCCTCATCATCATCATCATCATCATCATCATCATCATCATCATCATCCCCCTCCTCCTCCTCCTACTCCTCCTCCTCCTCGCTCCTCGCTCCTCGCTCCTCGCGCCTCCTCTCTCCTCCTCGCTCCTCGCTCCTCGCGCCTCCCAGCCCTGGGCGGGCGGCCCCTCCGTGCCGCCCCCCCGCCCAGGGCGGAGCCCGCTGCGGTCGGCCGGTCGGCGAGCCGCCGCGGCGCCCCCTTGCGCGCGGGCGCGGCGTGTCGCCACGGCGCCGAAGGCGGGGACGGCCCCGCCCCGCGGGAAGGGCCGCCGCGGCCGGCGGGGATGATGATGATGATGATGATGATGATGATGATGATGATGATGATGATGATGATGATGATGATGATGATGATGATGATGATGATGATGATGATGATGATGATGATGATGATGATGATGATGATGATGCTGATGATGATTATGATGATGATGATGATGATGATGATGATGATGATGATGATGATGATGATGATGATGATGATGATGATGATGATGATGATGGTGATGATGATGATGATGATGATGGTGATGATGTTGTCCCGATGATGATGCTGACGTTGATGATGATGTTTATGATGATGATGATGATGATGATGA